>JARHVA010000817.1:2860000-3377500 GCA_037957365.1 Torreya grandis
AAGGAATGCCATCAAATCCTTGGATGTTCTTGTATGTTTTTTGAATAGATGTTATATCAACCCCCATGGTTTGCAAAAATGTGAGGTTACATATATTGAGTCTCAAACCACTGTCGATGGGAGCTTGTTTAATAGATGTGTTATTGATTTGAGATTGAATAAAAAGTGGCAAGTTTTGATCAATGACTGATTATGAAGGTAAATCCTCACTAGAAAAAGATATCACATCCTCCACATCTTTGATAGTATTTATGATATATTTAAAATAGGATGGCTCAGTATCATAAGCCATGGATGTGTGATTAAGTGTTTGAGACATAATATCTTTGAATATTATTACTTTTTGAAATAATTCCAAGATAGATATTTTAATTGGTGTATTTCTTAACTTATCCATAATATCAAATTATCTTTGTTGATCTATGGGTGCTATTATAGTGTGTTAGGAATGAAGAGGGAAGGTGGGGATATGTCATTCCTGTATAGGTTGAGGAGGCACCCTATTCTGAATAGTCATAGCTTAAACTATGGGATCTACTATTTGTTAGGGGTGAGTAGTAGAGGTAGGATGAGAGTGTAGATAATAAAGTGGTCTAGGTAGAGGCAAAACAAAAGTAGTCCTCTAAACCCTCTATTGTCTATTAGTAACTAGAGGTAGCTCAAATTGAGCCATATAGAAATGATCCATAGAAAAATGGGGCTCACATGATGGAGGACCAATAGCTAAAATAAGATTATCTCAAACTAAATCCATGATAGGAGCCATAGATATGTGTACCTTTCTACAAATAGTTAGTAATAAACATGCTAAGTAAAGTACCAAGCTTTGTACAATGAAATGAAAGATGGATTTTGTCATGATAATCATGGTAGAAAACTATAAATTGAGACTTAATAATATTTATAAATGTGAACCTTAGGGTTATCTAGGGTTAGGGTTTTGGAATATATGTCTTCTTTGCACCAATTTAAATTATATATAAAATAAATTGAAACCCTAATGTGAAATTAAATTAAATTTAGCTAGGTTGTCTAAAAAAATTAGAAAAATAAGTAGGTAGCCCTAAATTATAACACAAAAATTTGGATTAATTTAAGCTAGGATTTTTAGCAATATTGAAGTAAGTCGGGTTCACCAAATGATTTAACCTTTTAGGGTTTACTATGTAAAACCTATGTTTAGATTAAAGGGCTAATATGTATAAATCAATGAAATAAATATGTAATAATTAAGTACTAATTTGTTATAACATCTAACATTTTTAAAATAGCAATAAATAGGTATAAATATAGACTTATCTAAAAATTGACTATTGTAGATGATATGGGTTCTGAAAGTTGAGATCTAGGTAGTTTTGAGTGTCATCAATAGGATTTTGGTGTTCATCTGATTACTAGATAGTATTGGCTAGTATGGATAGTAGCACCATGTTTTTGTAGTGTCCCCTTTGCATGATAGTTCTTATTTTTTAGGAGCACCTGTGCCTATGTTTTTATGTTCTTTTTTAATGTGCACAAAACTTAGAGCTCTATGTTGTGCCTAGAAAACCTAATTTAGTGTGTAAACCCTAATCTTCCTTGCAAGTATGGCATGAAAAATAACTATGTGTTTGTTAGTAGGATGGACTAGACATCCTCAACACTCCATTGTGAAGAGAGTTGCCTACATACCAATACTCCAAAGAGGGATCAAGATCGATGTATTTCTCCCACCTAGTGCTTGATGTAAGTGTAAGTGAATGATAGAATGGGAGTGGGCTTGGATGCCTTGAATATTCTTGAGCTTTGAAAAATTTTAAAATTGGGCTTAAGGCTATTGTAGATGGTACTATGTAGAAGTAAGCCAAAATAGGGATCAAATACCTTAATTTTTATCAACTTTGTCTTTGGTTTGAATATCTTTTGCATCTATTTTCCATCCAGTGCATAGAGGTGAATTATATTTATATTTGTAGGGTTTTATTGCTTGTGTACATAATAAAATATGCTTAGGCTGACCTTAGAAGGGGCACACATTTGAAAATGTATCTATTGGGAAGATCTAGGACTAAGGACAGTAGCACCCAATTGGGGACACTAGTGTCATGTGGTCGTATTGTCCTAAATGTCGAACTAATGTCCTCTTTGTAGACTACTGAGCAAGTTGGATTGAGATCTGAGAGGACAATACTAGGACTATGTTTTGATTGGTTGTAGGTGACTATGGTTTGTTGAATGACTGGAAAAGTAAGTCTAATAATCTAGGACAGGTCTAGGGATAATCTAAGAATAGGGTAACTCAAGTGACACTCTTATCATCCTTATCACTTTTAGGTGATTATAATAGACATTGCCTCTCATGGTCATTTGTTACTCTATTAGATTATAACTGATGCATTTGCACATTCCCTAGATGATAATTTTTATTTTAAATTCACTCCATGTGGGACTTTATTAAATTATTGGGAGAAATTTTTACTTAAATTCTTGCATTTACATAATTAAATAAGCTACAACCCCATACAACTATAAAAATATTATTTTATTGGTCATTGGGGACAAGGTTAATCGAGTTAGTAATCAGGATTATTTAAACCTTCGCCACTTACACTATAAATTTTTATGTATAAGGTTGATCAGGGCTTTTCCTATCATAGGAATTGATTATTATGCATGCTTACAAGATTTATAATTTGTTATGAACATATATGGTAGAAAAAACCAAGACTTGTATCAGACTTGTATAACTCATCTTTGTTATGAATATAGACAACTCATCTTTGTTGAAGGAAACATGTGGGACTAATAATATAATTATTAGTCCTCTTAAAAATCCTTGATAGTCCTCTCCTAGAGTCTTTTTATTAATTTTTTTTACTATGGACAAAGCTAAGTATTTAATTTACATAAGAAGTAGTTATTGCCAATATTTAGAGAGAAGAAAAAAAATCACTTTATATATGTCCTAGAATGTTTGTCAAAAGGGCCAAATAAAATGTTTATAATACTTCAACCAAATGATTAAAAATGGTATTTTGGAATGGAAGATTTTATAACTTTGGATGCTCTTTGGACTTATGAATACTAATCACCACTATGCATTTTATATTAAGGTAAATCCTATTTATTTTAGGGTATGTATATTTTTTGTATTAAATTCATATTTTACATTTTTTACAAGGTATAAAATGGAATAAATAAGTTTTTTAATAATACTAGCATAATATTGATTGTAACATCTTGGGGTGAATCAATATTTTATCTCTAAGTAATATAATCAAATAACTCAAACATAAATTAAGATATTTAAATATAATTGAATCATATGTGAAAATTATTATCAAATGAAAGTGGTAAAGTGAAAGTGTGATGGGTCGATAACCTAAGGAACATAATTTAGGTATTATAAGGATAAGTTAATATAGATTATAATTTAAGCTCACAAATTGTGTAGAATGTTGAACCTCTTTGATATTAAGTGTGGAAACTTGTCTTGAATAAATATATAATGATAAAATTTAAGATAAAAAATGGAACTATTGTATGCACATGGGATGAAATTTGGGGACACCCATCTTGTCAATATTAGAGACATCCAATAATGAATTGCATACATGTTTAATGTTTGTTTATAGTGTTCAAATCACATATGTCAAAATACGACATTTCAAGTTTTACAAGGGGAGAAAATGCCCCTTATGATCAAAACAATTTCCATATTTGAGAGATTTAAGGAAATCAGATGTTATATTCTAAATGTAGTAAATGTGAATATGAACATTTAAAGGGTAACTTAAATACACCAATATTTTTGTAGTTTATTTGAATTTACCTGAAGAGAGGATGTTATAGTAATAACCTTTGTATTCATCACTTGGGAGATAAAAACCACTTTAGATTAAAAAAAAAATTGTTTTTAACATTAAAATAATTAAATTTTTGCATAGTCATTATACACACTTGTTTAACTAAGTGTTATCGTAATTTATTGATGTTTTATGATCCCCAAGCTACAGAGCACAATTGCTAATGTTGTGTGACTAAATCCCCATAAATGATTATGGGTCGTAATGTAAAAATATTAATGAAATCCACATAGAGTTATGTGAATAATAAACCATAAGATAAAGAATGTTATATAAAATAACCCAATGTATGGGTAATTATTATTAAAAGAGATGTAATAATAAAATGCAAAAACACCTAATGATGGGTGCATTGTATTATAAAGATTATTATGTACTGCAAAGTTTCACAAGTTTAGAACAATGTTGGGCCTCTCAAAATTTCCATTGAGGGGGAGTGTGCATGACAATTTCACCTCCTAATGGCCATATGTTGTGTTTCCTCTTTATACTTCTTCTATATTGTAAAATTAGTGTAGAAAGTCATTCTTTGTGATTTTTGTGTAAACTTCATTATATATGAGTTTACATTTTACCCAGTAATAAAACATTTTTTTGTAGTGGGGATCCTTATGTTATAAAAGGATCCATAAGCTTATAAGTTTATCCATGAGAAACTGTGGGACGTAGTCCCATTATCATGCTAGCCTAAATTAGTATACGTGGTTATGGATTATAAATCCTTTTATATAAAAATGTGATATTGGCATTATGAAGGTTTATAAATCCTTCAAGTGTTATATGCTAGCATAAACTCATTGTGGATGGTGTATGGATTGTAATTCATATTGTATAAAAAGGTGACTATAGCATGTGTCCCCACTAAATTTTAAGGGGGAGTGTTGTAACATTAATATTTGTGGGCTTAGTTTAGTGACTCACATTATTTCATAGTGTATATAATATAATTACAACAAAGTATTTAAAACTTATGTTGTGCAATTACTATAAATTTACACATAAAAATGTATGTAAACACCTAATTAAACTTGTTGTGAAAGTGAAAAGGTATAACCACTCAGTTATAATCATTCACTAGCTATTTACTATCTTTGTGAAAATATAGAGAATAAAACAATATGACACTATGAATTATTTAAATGTATATGTCTCCAAAAATTTTATGAAGGATTTTTGTAAAGAGAATAAGCGAGGAAAAAATGATTTTACTGGGTATAATTTTGTTTTTGAAATAATGGGTATAAGATTTGTGGGATTTTTTACCTCGTTGAGGCTTTCCCATGTTATTCATATGTTGTGTTGTGTACATTTTATTTTCATTTCCCTATTAAAATTATTTGGATTATAATTGGTTGATCCTACATACTCTGACAAACACAATGTTGAAGAAGGTGCATTGGATAGAATGAAGGCCATCAAACACAAATGCACTAGGTAGACTCAAAAGTTACAAAATATCTAGTGATAAAAAGTGGTATGAATCTACTATTGAAGAATTGACATGTGTTGGGTATGATATACAATAAACTTTATCAAACTTGAATCCATTACTCTTCATTGAAGAGTTGACAGGTGTTGGGGATGCTAGACTAAAAAACACTATCAATGATATCCTATAAACTAAAAGGTTTTTGGTGGACATAAAGTCTCTACAAAACTCAATCTTACATAAGTGGTCTAGATTCATTGCTTGATATATTAAATAAAACTAACATTGTAGACAAAAAAAAATAGCTCTTTATGAAAAGGAGAATGTTAGTGGTGTCAAAAGTGTAAAAGAGTTCACCAAACCAAAATTAATCAGTTGCCTAAAATAGAAGATATATTGTACAAAGGGTTAGCAAGGAGCATGACTTCTTATTTGGTGGAGTGATGCAATAAATATGAATGGGTGGACAAAACCAACTACTCAAACATGAAAATGCTAACAATGTTTGATTTAAAATAAGTATATCTCACAACATGAAGATAGTCATGTTATCAATAGAAGTGTCAAAGATACATAAATGTATCTCTTAAGAAGATGGCCATAGTGGTGATGGGAGAGTTAATAAACTGAAGTAGAGAAAAAAAATGCTAAAAATAGAGCACTCACGCATGAATATGGAATAGGTTGAAATAATAAACCCTCCATGGCTTTGTATGAATTAATGCAACTATAAAATGATCCCTTAAAAAAGAACCCACCAAATGAAAAAAATAACTCCATAATTTTTTTAATGTATAGAAGATTACATCAATAACAAGAGATTTTCTCCTAAGACAAGGGAGAAGTGTGTGAATAAAGAAGTTAAATAGTGGATGAACCATGTTGGTAAAATCCTCACAAAGAACATTGATGAACTACCACAAATGATTTGAAATCCATCTCAGATGAATACAAATGGTGGATGATGATGCTTGCATATGAATAGGTGGAACACAAAAGGTGTATGTGAGGAAGCATCCAAAAATGTGATAGGTTGATCATGTTTGACAAAGCAATCTCAAGACTCTCGTACCTAAGTGAATGTGCAAAAAAACTCATGTCCCTCAACATAATCATGAAGAGTGGAGTGAAAAAAAAATAGAGATTAGCTAACATCAAAAGACACTAATGAATTTGAAACATCTATGTGATAACCAATGTTGTAGCAGGTAATCCGATGAATAGGCTGGATAGCAGAAATAATGCCTTGTGAATGTTTTCCAATACCTCTACCAAATGACCCATATAACTAAGCATGAAATAACCAAAATCAATGGTATGCTTCTAAAAATAACCAAACACATGAAAGTGAATTTAAAGTGGGTTGTACAGAAGGTGCAATAATAGGTGCATCATATACAGTAGATTGCTCATAATCTAGTAGGTCACGATCTAAATGTGCATCAAGTGGATGGTAGTAGATTTAGGAATAAGAATCAAATCAAATAATGGGCTAGACAAAAATGAATATAAGTCCAATGTATCAATATGATGTTTCATACTAGAAATTCAGTCCTACAATGTGTGTATGAGGGCATCCTTGACAAATATGAGGGAAAGGAGAATGGAGTTTTACTTCTTGAGTTTCTTATTCTCTTTTATGTACTTAATCATATCTTTTTAAAGTGAACTAATTTTAAAGAAGATCATATCATTTTATGATTTTAGGCTATTATTGGCTTAAGTACTAATGTGGAGGTCATGACACGAAGCCATTACAATTAGGAAAAATAAGGCCTTAGAATGAACGTATAAGCAAATATACACTCAACAAGATGAATAACCCCCCTAGACTACTTTTATCATGCAATTTTGTATAATGTTTTAGCCAAATTTGCAAAAAAATCAAGTAAAATAGGCCCTCACATAATTTATAGTATGCACCATCAAATGCAAAAAGTGATCCCTTAGCAGAAATGAGGTGGCACTTTATAAAGATTGCATGTACAATAAATTTTTAGGTTACAAATCTGCAAAAAACTAAAAAATTATAAATCTCATGTAGAATGGAGATGATATGAAGTTGTAGTTGCAACGTACATGAAAAAACATGCACTTTCAAAAAACATGTTACACCCTTAACCTATAACATGTATAGGGATATGTGTGGCCGACTTGTTGCTTACATAACCTTTTATATTATCTTATCACATTTCTATAGGATTCTTATATTATTAGTAGGGTTGGTCTATGGAATAACTATGGCCTGAGTAGGGTATTTATAGATGGTAGTGGTTAATCAATGATCATGTTATCAATTTTATTCTTATTTCATTATTGTGGAGGTTACCTCCTTGAAGTGGCTCAGTCATATTTAATGAGTATTCTACTCTTTCATCAATTATTATTGTGGATATGCTTATTCTACTCATAATTCTATGATATAGTATTCTATTAATGTGAATTATCTAAGTAATTCCATTACAAGTGGTATTGTAGCCTTGATTTGGGCAAGTTTTTACGACATTTTTTTCTCAATCTAGTGTTGTTGTTATCCTAAGACCTAAAGTATCAAGAAAATATAACTTACAATCTAGGAAGAATTTAATTTTTTCATCACCATAGTATTGTTTGAAGTCCTTTTTTGAAAAAAAAGTCTATAATTTTTTTGTACACTTTTGTAAATTAGCAGTCATTAGATTCATCTCAGCTTGATGATCCCAATGGTATAATCCATCAATACACTTTTTTAAAGCTCAAAACCCTCTATCATAGGGTTTGTGCATGGCTTGTCCTAACACTTATGGCCATAGGAATGGGTAAAACACTCAAAAAATACCTCAAAAAGATGACATGGAGTCTGTAACTTCATATCTTTTGTTTTCTAGTATGTTTCACTAGCTTCAGTTTGATATGTAAAGCACAATGAAAGATGATTTTGATGCAACAAAAGTCAAAGATAATCGGGCTAAAATGGGACATCAATGTTGTGAAGAATAAATTGGTAATTTTCAATGGGTAATTGACCACTTTTTTGGCTCATATTTAGCCAAACCATACTCCACCACTCCATTCAGGTTTACCCAACTAAAACAATCACAACTCTAATACTAGTTTGAAGCACATGATGCCAAAAGTGGAAGTGCACAAATTTGATGGTAAGGCTCCTCTCACTTGGATCAATTAAATGGAAAATTAGTTTGATTTACATCATACCTAATGTACACAAAATGTGGTCATGACATCTATGTATCTAGAAACTAATTAGTTTATTTGGTATTAGTGGTTATGTGCTCAAAAGAAAAAGAAGGGCCTTCATGTTAGCTTGTCAGTGTTTACTGATGACCTGTAGATGCACTATTGTAAAAATGTCTTTGAAAACAACTTCAGTTAGTTAGCAAAGTTTTTAAAAACATGGCATGTCAAGGATTATATTTATTAATTATATAATGTCTCCTTACATGTGGATGACATCAATGAGGACAACATGAATGACCCATTCTTGGTAGGCTCAAGGATAATATCCAACTTGATGTTTACATGTTTAATCTAAGCTCAATATCTAAATTCATAACATTAGCATGCAAGGCAGAGGAAAGATATCTAGTCAAATGAAGGGTTGTCATTATTGGCATAAAACTTAATTCCCTAACACAATCAATTCCTCAGCTTACAAGATTGACCCTTTAGTAAATTGAAGAGAAATATGCAAAAGGGTTATGTTTTGGTTGTGCTATCAAGTGGATCAAAGTACATAAATGTGCTATGAATAAGAGAGGGTGAGGAAGAGATGTGGATGAATCTATAGATTCCCAACTTACTATTTCCTGAAAGGAGCCAATGAAGATAAAGAAGATGATGCAACCTTAAGTGAGGGTAAGGAAGAGATAGAGGATGAATCTATAGATTCCCAACTTACTATTTCCTGCCATGCACTTTTAAGTATCAACATGTCTTAAACCCTTAATGTTGTGGGCTTATTCAATAAATTTAAGGTGACAATGTTGATTGACTTAAAGAGTGACATAACTTCATCAAAAGTAAGTTGGATACTTGTTTGAATTATTTAATTTTCCCAACTCCAAAATTTTAGGTCATGATTTCAAATGGTGGCACAATCAATTGTTCTAGAAAATGCCATAGTATTAAGATTGATATGTGAGACTACATGCTAGATTATCATATGTTTATTATTCTCATGGGTGGGACAGATATTTTTTTGGGAGTACAAAGGCCTACAACCTTAGGCACAATAAATATGAAGCTATAGGAACTATTTTTGTGCTTTCATTTTGAAGGTATGACATTCAAAATATGTGGATTATGATCAAAATATCCATACTTGGTTAGCTCGCACCAGATGATGAAGATTCTAAAAAATGGGGCTAAAGGATTTGTAGCACAATTGTTCTCTATAGAAGTTCAACCAACCAAGGCATTTACACATCTTGATCTACAGAGGATTCTTGATGACCACCCACCTAGTTTTAGTGCTATACAAAAAAGACTACCACCATGTAGAGAACATGATCATGCCATTCACCAAATTTTAGGTAGTCAACCACCTAACATCATACTATACAGGTACACATATTCTTAGAAGAGTGAAATTAAAAATATGGCACACAAAATGCTGGAGGTGGGTATAATCAAACATAGCCAAAGTGAATATTCATCCTCTATGGTCATGATGCATAATAAATATGACACTTGGAGGATGTGCCCATATTATAGTGAACTTAATGAGTACACCATCAGATATAAGTTCCCTATTATATTAATTGATGATTTGTTAGATGAAATACATGGTGTTATTTATTTTACAAAACTAGATCTTCATTTTGAGTATCATCATATTAAGATTCACAATGAGGATATCTTTAAAACAACTTTTTAAACTCCTGAAGGTCATATGAGTTTATGGTCATGCTTTTTGGTCTCAAAAATGCACCGTCTACATTTCAAAGTTTGATGAACATCTTTTTTAGAAAAATCATGTTGGTAAATTTTTATGACATCACAATATACAATAAAACTCTATAAGAACATTCACAACATGTGAAACAGGGATTACTAGTTATGAAATAACATCAAATTTATGTAAAACCTTCAAAATGTGCTTTTAGAGTCCAAGAGGTGGAGTAATTGGGTCATATTATTTCACATGAATGAGTTAAGATTAAACCTCAAAATATCAAGGATATGATGGAATGGCAAGTGACAAAATCCCTCAATAATATTAGGGGGTTTAGGGGGTTAATAGGTCACTATCGTAGATTTTTTGAAATATTATGGCAACATGGCAACACCACTCATAACCTTGTTGAAGAAATAATCTTTATATTAGAACAATATAACTACCAAGGCCTTTGAGAATTTAAAGGAGGATATGTGCACCACTCTAATTTTGGCTACCCCTAATTTTTATAAAACTTTTATCATCTAGTGAGATGCATCATGTTATGGCATGGGGTCAATACTAATGTAGGAAGGAAGACATATTGCATTTGAGATTCATAAAATCAAGGGTAAAAATAGACTCAATCAAATCTTGAGAAAGAAATTTTGGTTATTCTTCATGCAGTTAAGCAATGGAGGACTTATTTGATGGGTAGACATTAATGGGTAGACACTTTAAAGTAAAGACTGATCATGACTATTATTTTTTAGAACAATGATTGTCATTAAAAGATCAAAAAAAATGTGTGACAATAATGTTGGGATATTATTTTGAAATCATCTATAATAAAGGAAAATAGAATGTTGTAGTAGATGCACTATCTAGGAGGGATGAATCCAAAGTGGCATTGTTATGTATAATGACCATCTGGCAAATAGATTGGTTGGAAGAGGCATAAAAAGAATGGTATAATGATAGGGATACATAAGTTTTGATTTCGAATATCCAACATTATTTCTAAGCCTCACCCAATTTTGAGTGGAAAGGTAATGCATTATGGTATAAAAATCGCTTATACCTATGTAAGAATTATAGTATCAAGAACAAGATCCTTAAGGAACTTCATGCATCTCCAATAGGGGGACACTTAGGATTTTTGAAAACATATCATAAAATCAAGCATGATTTCCTTTTAGAAGAGCTCAAGGAGGATATATATAAATTTGTGGTTGAATGCATGGCATGTCAATATAATAAGGGTGAAACAATTAAGACAACTAGTCTTTTGTAATTATTATCCATTCCTAGATAGAGGTGGGAGGAGGTCTTCATGGATTTCATTAAAAAGTTACAGAAGACTAAAGGTAAAAATTTCATCATGGTAATTTTGGATAGGCTCACAAAATATCATCAATTTTTATCCTTGTCACAACCATTTATAACTAGTATAATATTTGTTATTTTTCTGGATATAATTCAAAAGTTGCATGGTACTCTCAATATCATTGTAAGTTATCATGATCCCATTTTTACCAATAATTTTTTGACCAATTTATTATCATGTTTGGGTACTCATCTCATAGCTCATCATATCATCCTAAATTTGATGGTAAAATAGGGGTGGTCAACAAATGTTTATTAGGGTATCTCCATTGTTTTGTATTAGATAAATAAGAGTGGTGGGTTCATTGGTTACCACTAGCATAATGGTGGTATAACACCTTCTTCCATATATCTTCAAAAATGTATCCATTTTTGGCACTTTATGGTTATTAGACTCCATCCATCACTTCATCATTGAGGATGAATTATATGGATTGAGCTATTGAATAACACATTCAACGCCAACAAGAGGTACTAGCTAGTCAGAGAAAGAATTTGGCCATGGCACATAATGGAATCCAACAACAAACAAATCAGAATCAGAGTGAGTGGCATTTTTACATGGGTGATAGGGTATTTTTTAACTTATAACTATATAAGCAAATGTCTCTAAATCAACAAAAAAGGATAATAAATTTATCCAAAGTATTATGGCCTCTATAAGATCTTGCAAAAAATTAACAGTGTTACATACAAGTTGGAGCTACCCTAATCCACTCACATACATCATGTATCTCATTTATCTTTCATGAATAAGGTGATTGGATAGATGTTTCATACCCAGACTAAGTTACCAAAATTAGATGAAGAAGGTTGAGTCACTTTGGAACTTAAGAATATCTTGCACACATGCACAAAAACATTGCAAACAAGAGAGATTAAGGAGTATTTGATTGAGTGGGAGAATTTGAATTATGAAGATGCAATGTATGAGGATGAATATTTTTTCTATCAACATCAAAAATTATTCAATGTTGGCTTTAAGGGGAGGGTCATGTTATGCCCTTAACCTATAACGTGTATAAGGATATGTGTGGCTGACTTATGACTTACATAACCTTTTATATTATCTTGTCACATTTATCTATGATTATTATATTATTATTAGGGTTTTCCTATGGAATAACCATGGCCGAAGTAGAGTATATATAAGATGTAGTGGTTATTATTTGATCATATTGTGCATTATGTTCTTACTGCATTATTGTGGAGGTTGTCCCCTCGAAATTGCTCACTCGTATTTATTGAGTATTCTACTCTTTCATCAATTATTATTGCATATTTTTTTATTTTGAGATATATTATTCCATTGGTGTGAATATTATAAGTAATTTCATTACAAAACAACATTTAAATTCACTCAACGAATAAAAAATTATAGCGCTCATAACATTCTTAAAAGTAGGGCTATGAAGCAAAGTTTGGTAGAATATAGAATTTTTGGGAAGTTTACTACTCAAATTTGAAATTTGACTCTACAATGCATAGAGATCCCAAAAAATATGGAAGATGAGAAAAAATCACCTTTGTAGGCTTTAGGAGGAGTAGAAACAACCTTCACAAAGTTTGTCTATCAATCTCCACATTCAAACAATATAGGAAAAATAAAATCATTTGGAAAAAAGACCCCTCAAGGGGATTCAAACTCTTGACCTTTGGGTAAAAATGTTTTACCAAAATTATTTTTTCCAGTAGACCATGGTATGGCTCTTAGGATATAAATCCACAAAATTATATTTAAACTTTATAAAATGAATTAAAAATTACAAAATTAAAATAAAATGAAACCGTTTTTGAAAAGGTTGGGTAATTAAAAATTTCCCAAGAGGAGGGGTCCATGTGGCCAAGTGAAGAGGACCTTGGAGAGGTGTTTGATTCACATGGTTGATGCCTTAATTAAATTCTTTCAATTCTAAAGTCATTCCAACATGAATGTCAAGTGTGGAAGGGAGAACGTAGTTACAGTGGTTACAGTGGTTATAGTGGCCTACAATAGGTGGGAATTATGTTTTCATACTACACATACCTACGTAGTGGGGGGTTGGCCTTTGGGTCAACCCCAATTCAAATTTATTATTATTTTAAACTTATAAATAACAATAACACCCTACTCATTATGATTTTTTTGAAAACTTTTCCATTTTAACTGGGTATATGCCTTGAGCTGAAAGTACTATAAACATGTAAAAATGGAGTTTTGATAAAGTTGTCTAATTCAAACACATTGACCATGTCACTATACATTTTTTGGAACTTTAGACTTAATGGTGAGGTCTATTTTGTCTCAAAGTGATTCTTTAACAATGTCTCCTAAAATTTCTTCTAAGAACCTACAAAATAATGGTAAATGAGGAAAAACAATGAGTAATAGCTATAAGATATTGCTCTAATACCATATTAGAGTAATGGATACTCATCTCCAGGATATAATATACAAACCATTGCCATAGTAAAAGAGCTAATTCATCAATTACACAATAAGATTATGCTAAAAATTATAATGCACAAATAACTAAGCCTCTATGTATATTATCTCATCAATCATGTACAATGTGACCAAAATATAATACAGATTCGAAATAACGATAATTTTTTTTAGAACAACAAAGTAGTTAGAGTGAACAAACTATTTTTTATTAAAATCAACTAAACATGCCTTATTCTAATTTGTATGTGCACATAATGAGTTGACACACAATAAACATAACAACCTCCCTAAATCAAGCATATCCCTTTTGTTAGTGTGAACCAACATATAACTAAGTTGGTTAGGAAAAATCCACTACTATCCTATTGTTAACATGAACACATCAACATTGATGTGTTGAAAGGTTTAATATAGGGAAACATACTTACTTAAAATAAAGTAGCACACTTGTAGGAATGAACTAACTCACTTGCATGGTGTTTTAACTATTTAGGACATAATGAATGTAAATCCTAAGTTGTTAAAGGTCTGAGTATAGTAAATTAGGGTATAAATATGCAATAAATACAACCACTAATTTGTAACAGAATTGAATTATTTTGACCTCTTTAAAAATAGCAATAAATAATTTAAATAAGTACTTAGCTGGAAAAAGATTGAAATGGGAGATCTGGAGGCTACAAAATGAGACAGAGGTTGATATGAGTGTCGTGGATAAGATCTAAGTATCAAAACCCTTCTTAAATAGTAGCACAATTTGCCACTAGTGTCCATGTTTTGGTAGTAGTGTCCTCTATGTGGAACTATTATGAGCTTCTAGGTGCACCTATGTTTGGGTTTGTAAAGCCTATTCTTATGCACATGAGTTTTGGATATCTATAAATGACCTATTTTGACTAATTTTATGTGTAAACCCTAAACCTCCATGTTATTAAAGCATTCGATTAGTGCAAGTAGTAAAGTGTGTTATTAGTGAGGTAGGTTGGACATACTCAACATCCCACTGTGATGAGAGTTGCCTACATACCAATACTCCAAAGAGGGATCAAGCCCGATGTACTTCTCCGAACCTAAGTGCTAGTGCAAGTGTAAGTGAAGCTAGTATGAATGTTATCTTGAGTTTTTTGAATGTGCTTCAGACTAGAAATCTAAGTAATCTAAGCGTAGGAATGTTGTACATGTTTGTATGTAGAAGTAGGGCAAAATAAGGATTAATAACCTTGATTGTGCACAACTTGTTCTAAGTTTATTTGTGTAATTTGCATCTGATTTATACCTACTAGTTAGAGGGCTAAAATTCATGTATATATACTATTCTAGTGCTTGTGCAAGTCTTAAAAGAGTTCTAGGCCAAATCTATGGGGTTGCTCATTTGAAAATATATTTGTTGGTAATAAAAAGACGTGAAAGGATAATAACTCCAAAACTGGGACACTAGCGCCATGGGGTGCTACTGTCCCTATTATGGTGTTAGTGTCCAGGTGGTAGAACCTAAGACACTAAGGGCCAAGATGTTAAATTGAGGGTCTAGGACTGCTTTAGGGATATTTTAGATATGTGTTGGCTCACATGAAGGTTAGATAAGTGTCCAAATAGGCCCTAAGATAATTCCAGGGCTAAATTAGGGATGGGTGATCTCAAGTAGCACTCTTAGCACTCAAGTATTATTTTTAGGTGATTACATTTGCCCCCTCTTTATTTTAGAAATGCAACAAAGCAAAATGACTCAAATAAAGGAAAAAAAAGTGTACCTATACTTACATAAGAGGTGAAGTGCTTAAATCTAGATTTGAGTATGTGAAGCATGTTCCATTACGTATCTTATAAATGAGATGTGCATAGATTAGTCCTTACTTGAGAGATATCAAAATCAAAGACAAAACTTAGTAAATAGATAAGAGAAGAAAGGAATGAATACACCTCACTTGGTACATGAACCAATGCATAAACCTAGTGACAACCTATGTGTGCATGTAGATAGTGATCAATCGATGAATAACTTGAGCTGAGTTGATAGCTTACTCAATCCCCATGTGTGGGTGGCTCAAGAACTCAATCTAATTTTGACTCCATCATTTCCCACCCTTGCTTGGTGGATCATGACTTATGAATAGCTTGGATTGGACTGATGGTTTGTCCAACCATCTCATGTAGGTGGTTTAAAAACTCAAGTAGACTATGACTCCATCATTGCATACCCATGTGTAGTAGATGCATCTAAAACTAAAATTATGCGACATAATTGGAGATGTGTCACTATGTCATGTCCCTCTTTTGATAGGGATATCATGGAAGACCCTTAGCCTTAAATTTTTCCTGGGGGATAAGGGATAAGCAAGAAGGGAAAGAGTATTAAGTGTTTTGATTCAATATTTGTAAAAAAGGTACCTTTTTAGAAGTTACTTTATGTTTATTATTTCACTTAAAGAGGGGACATTTAAGGGTCATGGAGGTTTAGGTGATTTTAAGAAAATTTCGTAAGAAAAATTATTTTAATTATTTTAAATTTCCCTCCCTTCCTCTTTTGGGTGCCACACTTGGAGGATTATAAAAGTAAAAGAGGAATCATTTGGAGAGGTTATGTTATGTTTGATATGCAATCTTGGTCTATTAACACGAAAATGCTAAGCCATTTAATTTGAAGATGAAACCCTTCAAGAAAAAGAGTTAGAGGATGAAATCCATCTTTCTTCATGAAGGTAGCTTCATTCAGAAGTTGCCATTGGACTTAACAATTCCTACAAACACTTTTTTTATAGTTTTAGGTGGGCGACTAGATTTTGAGGAATGGCAACTTGTTTGGTGGTTGAATTTTCATGTTTTTTTTGGGGGGAGGGGTTATGCCCTAAGGACAATTATGTAATTTATTCTATTTTTTTGCATAGTGGTGACTTACCTTAGAGGAGGTTTGGACCCTGTATGATGGTCAAATTTCTTTTGGATTAATTCTATAATTTTCCTATAATATTCGAGCTTAGGCAATTGGGTTTTTTGGGATTTTTTAGCCTCAAATACATTCCACAAAATTATCTAAAATTATGCCTTTCATTTTAGTAATTTTGATGCAATTTATTGAGGGTTTCATGAGGTTTATTGCATAAGAAATCAACTACAATTTTTAGTTTAATAATTCAGTCAAGGACACCTAAGGTTTGAAGGATTAATTCCTCTTTTAAAAGGCTATGACTTCTTGTTTGAATCAGCTAATGGTTGCTTAGGGTTTGATATGTTTTTGAGTTATATTTTAAGGTGTGTTGGTAGCTAGGGTTTATTGCAATAAAAATAGATTTTTCCATTTTTGAAGTAAGGTTTCCAAATAATCCTAATATTTAACAAATCATCCTATTTAGGACATTTCAATTGTATTAGAGCCAAATTTTGGCTAGTTTTAGGGTTTCTAAGTGACACATGCAAGAGGGTGACAAAGAAATAAAATATTACTTGAGAATAAAGAAGAAAGTGGGAAAAAATCTACAAACATAAGACATGTCTCACTTGGATCAGTCAAGGGTGGAGGTAGAAAATAGAGAAGATAAAGGCTTGATAGGTACACACAATCCCAAGAACAAATGACTATCATGATGCTAGAATTTGATTATACTATGAAGGAGATGAAGGACAAACAATCTAATGGGGATGGCAGTGCTTATGGAAGTCACAAATTTGTGAATCAGCCTTCTAAGGGTATTGGAGGAGTTTTATGTAGGCCTAACCAACCTACCTTTTTGCAAGAAGAAGTGGTCATTCTGGATAGAGAAGCACAACCCATATTGAGGGACACTTTGTTGAGAGATTATGATGAATACATGACATATCTAGCCCATTTAAGTGAACAAATAGATTTTTCAATTTTCACTTCATGGAAGCATGGTTAAATGCAGGGTAATAGGGTTGACTAAAATCATAAAAGAAGCTAAGGAGGAATACACCATGCTTTGTGTTGGGTGAATATTTTGTCAACTAGCTAACTGGTGAGCAAAATAGGTCTCTTCAACCATAGCATAGGGAGATTGGTCATCCAAAGTTGTAGGTTTACCACATCTAAAGGGGACAAATCTCTCCTCTCATCAAGGGGAGGTTTCTTATAGGTATAAATGTTCTATATACTATATATATAAGCAGAAAATAACACACAGGGGTAGGATAAATGTCTCTCTTTTTTCATAGATGATGCTCATAGATCAAAGGAAAAATTCTGGGTGATTGGTGAAGGCACTTCTCTTCTTTTAAAAGTGCTTGTTCTTGCAAACAATAAGAATCTTTCTGGTAAGTAACTAGTAACCAAAAGTGCAGAGTAACCAGCAGCCTGAGATGTAGCGCAAAGTCTCCACCTCGACTGCCCAAGAGTGAAATATGAAGAACAATGGGGGCATAAAGTCATCCCAAGGTCCTTTACACAGGAAACAGAAAAAGACAAACACACTAAAGGCAACTGTAGGTAGCACAAAGTCTTCTTACAGTTGGCTTTGGGACACCTTCTTTATCACCTCCACTAGATCTGCTTGTTAAATTTAATAAACAAGAATACATTTAGGAAATAGACATAAGAATAATCTCTTAGAATGATACAAGTTATAACAGCACAAAGTCTGAAAGTAACTTGCTTTCTGATTCAAATAAAGAAATATGATGAACAATTTGAGCTCAAAGTCTCAATGATGCCTTTCAATTTGGGTAGAGTTTTGCTTCTAGTAACGGGAAGATCTCCTTTAAAACAATAAAAGAGATTACAATATATAGCAGCCAAGAAAGACTTGGTGCTTTGTTTCATGGAATGGCCCATGCTGTGCATTCAATGCCTTGAATGCATTTTTAGTTCTATTAGGGGAACATGCTAGAATAGGGCAGCTGCCTTGACTGTGGCATGTTACTTTATCTCAAATGTCTCCTCCTGGGCCTGGGTCATCTGGTATCTGCACAGCTATCCACTTCACCTTTACTCCAAAAGAGACAAACAGGCTGCGCCTTCAATGTTTGCAAGCCACAATATTTGCTTGGTGGACTATTCCACCTACTGAAATAACTTTTGCATAGATATTTCTAGCTTTTCCCTCTTTGTCTCTTCCTAGTTTTGTCTTTTTCTAGCATTTGAGATCTTGAGGTTGAATTCCCATCTTTGTTGGCTCTTTACGCTCTTCCATCAGCAATTTTTCCCTTTGGCATTTTGGCCTTTGAATGCATTCGAGTCTATCATCCTCCTTAGCAATTCCTTCATGTCTTTCTTACTTGCTTTGACCACTTTCTATTGATCTCAACAAGTGACATGTGGCATGTTCTGCTATGAAATAGGCGAGGACATGTGGCAGCATCTACGTACTTTATCAACTCACCCAAGGCCCACCACAGTCTTTACAGAATGAAAGGGAGAGACCGCAGATGTTAACACTTGGTGGCTTCTGTCAAGCTTTACCAGGGACACGTGGAAACTTTCATAGCTTTCAAACTTATTAGAAACTATGTCCTAGCAGATGACACTTGGTAGCTTTTGCTTCGGCTCTATAAGGGACATGTGGTAGCTTCTGCTGTACTTTGTCTTTTTCCATCGAGCATTTTTCTGTGGGCTTTTCTCTTCAGTCAGGGTTTTCCTTTTTTGGCAGACTTTTCCTTCAGACAAAAAGTCTGAAGGAATTCCTTCACTTTGTCTTTTTCTGTCGGGCTTCAACTTTTAGGCTATTCCTTAGCTGCTCATTCCCTTCAATTTCTTTGGGATCTCTTCTTGGGTGAATTCCTTCAGACAAAATGTCTAAAGAAATTTTTCCTTGGTCATTTTCCCATGGAAAAACCTTTTCGAAGGAATTCTTTTGGCCTCATTCACTTAGTCATTTCCATCAGAAAAAAAGTCCAAAGGAATTGTTCCTTTTGGGCCTTGAACCAAATCTGAAGGAATTCTATCTCTTTTGGCTTCTCTTTGACCCTTGAACAAATGTAGTTTGCCCTCTGCAAGGGTGTTTGTTCCTTCAGCCCTAGGGCAGCCCCTTGAACCTACCGATTGAACCAACTTTGGTTTAACGGTTCAATTGGTTCATTCTTCGTTATTTGGCTAAGTCTTTTGATCGCTCGAACAAAATGCATTGAACCAACTACTCATTGAACCTTTACTGAGAATGACTGGAGACTGGTGCTTTTGATTGAACTCACCTACAAAAGCCTTTGAACCTATTAATCCCTTTACTAAAAAAGCTTTGAAAATGAGGAAATTGAATGCTCAGAACAAATTTTGAAAAGGGAAGAGACAATTTTTTGGTCTTGCAGGACGAAACTATTTCATAGGTTGTCCCAAAAATGAGTGATATTTTTAGGGACAACAACTGACTCCAGTTGGGGAACTTCCTTCTATTGTAAAAACAATCGAAGGGAGTAGAATCTAGAATCTTCAGTGCCTTGAAGTATGCCATTGGGCTACGGAGTCATGCTACCCAAAAAGAAAGGCGACAAAAATGAAAACAAAAAGCACAAAATAGAACTAAAGACTATACAAATGTACATATGTATAGGTGAACTTATCTGATACTTCAAGAATTGAAGTGATTCAGATGCTACCCATGACGAGATAATGAAAATGGCATTTTGTCCTGATAGACCAGTAGGAAACCATTTTGTCCCCAGAATCGGTGACAAGTGAATGGAACTCTCCACCAAGAATCACATTTCTTGTGCACTCCTTTTGGTTCTCTCTTCTTGCCCCATGGCAAGACGTGGTCTTCAATCTGAAAACCATAACTCTTTATTCTCTTGGTGGAGAGTTCCTTTTGCTGACTTTGGAGCGCAACAGTATGGTCCACTACCATAGCTTGTTGTTTTGCTGCGCCAACAGGGTCAACAACACCTTGATCTTTCTAGCTTCTAGTACAGCGTGGAGCTGCCAAATTTTAGAACAAAAATGGGAAAGAACTGGCCCTACTTCAACTTGAAGCTTGAGGCTTCAAACTACGTGTTCTATCCCAGTAGATCTGGTTTGCAGACCAGATTATATAATGGAAATGGAAGAAGATGGTAAGGCTATAATGATAATGGATAAGACCCAAAATGGAGTCACCAGAATCTATAATGGATAAGAGTAGGGACTACTTCAATCTGAAACTTGAGGCTTTAGACTACATGTTCATCCCTAGTAGAGTCAACAAAAATTGTTGGGTGAATATTTTGTCAACCAACTAACTGGTGAGCAAAATAGGTCTCTTCAACCATAGCATAGGGAGATTGGTCATCCAAATTTGTAAGTTTACCACATCCAAAGGGGATAAATCTCTCCTCTCATCAAGGGGAGGTTTCCTATAGGTATAAAGGCACTATATACTACATATAAGCAGAAAATAACACACAGGGGTAGGATAAACCATCCATCTCTCTTTTTTCAAAGATGATGCTCATAGATCAAAGGAGAAATCTTGGGTGATTGGTGAAGGCACTTCTCTTCTTTCAGAATTAACATTCAGCCAAGAGCCATATCCCTTCTCGGATAGTATAAATCTTGGTGAAATGACAGAAGGCACTTTTCTTCTTTCAGAAGTGCTTGTTCTTCCAAACAATAGGAATCTTTCTGGTAAGTAACTGGTAACCAAAAGTGTAGAGTAACCAGTAGCCTGAGATGTAGCGCAAAGTCTCCACCTTGACTGCCCAAGAGTGAAATATGAAGAAAAATGGGGGCACAAAGTCGCCCCAAGGTCCTTTACATAAGAAATATAAAAGGACAAACACACTAAAGGCAACTGTAGGCAGCGCAAAGTCTTCTTACAGTTGGCTTCAAGACACCTTCCTTCTTACCTCCACTAGCTCTACTTGTTAAATTTAATAAACAAGAATACATTTAATAAATAGACATAAGAACTATCTCCTAGAATGATACAAGCTATAACAGCACAAAGTCTGAAAGTAACTTACTTTCTGATACAAACAAAGAAATATGATGAACAATTTTAGCTCAAAGTCTTAGTGATGCCTTTCAATTTAGGCAGAGTTTTGCTTCTTGTAACAAGAAGATCTCCTTTAAAACAATAAAAGAGATTACAATATATACCAGCCAAGAAAGACTTGGTACTTTGTTTCATAGAATGGCCCATGTTGTGCATTCAATGCCTTGAATGCATTTTCAATTCTATCAGGGGACCATGCTTAAACAAGGCAGTTGCCTTGAGTATGGCATGTTACTTTATCTCAAATGTCTCCTCCTAGGCCTAGGTCATCTGGTATCCGCGCAGTTGTCCACTTCACCTTTACTCCAAGAGAGACAAACAAACTGTGCCTTCAATGTTTGCAAGCCAAAATATCTACTTGGTGGACTGTTCTACCTACTAAAATAACTTTTGCATAGATATTTCTAGCTTTTCCCTCTTTATCTCTTCCTAGTTTTATCTTTTTCTAGCATTTGAGCTCTCCAGGATGAATTCCCATCTTTGTTGGCTCTTTGCGTTCTTCCATCAGCGATTCTTCCCTTTGGCATTTTGGCCTTTGAATGCATTCGAGTCCGTCATCCTCATTAGCAATTCCTTCATGTCTTTCCTACTTGCTTTGGCCACTTTTCACTAATCTCAACAAGTGACACATGGCGTGTTCCATTGTGAAACAGGTGAGGACACATGGCAATATCCGCTTACTTTATCAACTCACCTAGGGCCCAAAACAGTCTTTATGAAATGAAAGGGAGAGATCGTAGATGTTGACACTTAGTGGCTTCCATCGAGCTTTACCAGGGACATGTGGTAACTTCCGTACTTTGAAACTTATTAGAAACTGTGTCCTGGCAGATGACACTTATCAGCTTCTGCTTTACTTTGTCTTTTTCCATTGGGCATTTTTCCATGGGCTTTTCTCTTCAATCGGGCTTTTCCTTTTTTGGCAGACTTTTCCTTCAGACAAAAAGTCTAAAGGAATTCCTTTGCTTTGTCTTTTTTTTTCGGGCTTCGGCTTTCAGGCTTTTCCTTAGCCACTCATTCCCTTCAATTTCTTTGGGCTCTCTTCTTGAGTGAATTCCTTTAGACAAAATGTCTGAAGGAATTTTGCCTTGGTCATTTTCTCATGGAAAAACCTTTTCAAAGGAATTCTTTCGGCCTCTTTCACTTAGTCATTTCCATCAGACAAAAAGTCTGAAGGAATTGTTCCTTTTGGGCCTTGAACCAAATCTGAAGGAATTCTATCTCTTTTGGCTTCTCTTTTACCCTTGAATAAATGTAACCTACCCTCCGCAAGGGCGTTTGTTCCTTTGGCCCTGGGGCAGCCCCTTGAACCTACCGATTGAACCAATTTTGGTTCAATGGTTCAATTAGTTCATTCTTCATTATTTGGCTAAGTATTTTGATCACTCGAACAAAATGCATTGAACTAACCACTCGTTGAACCTTTGTTGAGAATGACTTGAGACTGGTTCTTTTGATTGAGCTCACCTGTGGAAGCCTTTGAACCTGTTGAACCTGTTAATCCCTTTACTGAAAAAGCTTGGAAAATGAGGAAATTGAATGCTCAGAACAAATTTCAAAAATGGAAGAGATAATTTTTTGGTCTTGCAAGACCAAACTAGTTCATAGGTTGTACCAAAAATGAGTGATATTTTTGGGGACAACACTTTGGATAAGCTTTCACTTTCACTTTCAAATTTTGATGGTTCATCCAAAATTTCAGCTAGGGCTTGGATCTAAAAGGTGGATACATATATTTATCTAAGGACTATGATAGAAAAAGAAGCCATTTAGTTTGCTACCTTGTACTTGGAAAGGGATACCCATGAATGGTGGTATCATAGTTTGGTCACTCAAGGGTACCAACTCATTTCATCTTATGAAGAATTCAGTAAGAGGATTATTAAAATATTTGATAGAGCTGATCTAGAGCTACATTTTAGAGAGTTCGCATAATTAAAATAAAAGGATACTGTAGAGGATCATGTGACTAAATTTCAAAGGCTTTCAGTCATGGTAATAGATGTTTTAGAGAGAAGGTTGGTGGTTCTTTTCATGGAGGGCATGGCTAATTTTATTAGGGGTTTGGTCAAGGCTTTTGCCCTTTCTACTCTCCAAGGAACCATTAAAAAGGCCCTTGATCTTGAGTCCACAACATCACAAGGTAAAATTTTGCCCTTTAATTTACAAAAAAATAACTCTTTCAATCCTTATGGATAGCCAAAGGAAAATAAATGGGGGCAACCATGGGGCAACACTTTTGGACCACCTAGATCAGTTCCTTTAGGACAATTTGATAGGCCCAAGTATCATGGTTTGGGGAGGTTTGCAAGGCCAAACCATCAGTATTTGGGGTAGCAAAGAGAGTTTCCAAGAGGGAATTTTGAGACAAGAAACAAATTAAGAAGGAAGAATTTGTGTTTTGATTGTAAGACCCTTGGACATTGGGTCACCATGGTCGTGGGAGGCGTCAAGTGCACTACATTGAGGTGCATTCAGATGAAAAAGATGAGGATGAATTAAAAGGGATAACCACTTATGATAAAGAACATTTAGAGATCTTTGGAGGAGAGGACTTAGATGGTACCTTTCCTTCATTATCGAGGACCCCTAGATACTATCCATTTCATGTAAAGCATAATTTTAAAGGTAAGGATGTCACTATTTTTATTGATAGTGGAGTTACTCATAATTTCATTGATAAGAAATTGGTGGCTTTGTGTGGATTACAATATATTGAGTTTAGTGGTTTTCATGTGATAGTGGTAGATGGCTTCACCATCCCTTGTACCACTAAAATCCCTAAGCTAATCATAATGATGGGAATAAATCTCATTGAAGATGGTTGGTATTGGGGAAACCAACCTAGTGTTTGGTATACAATGGTTGCACTCTCTTCCAGAGTACACACAAAATTACCAAACAATGGAGCTCAAGTTTGATGCTAATGAGAAAGAAGTGATTCTATATGGTTTTTATGATAGGCACCCAAGGTGGCAACATCCAAGAGGATGGAGAGCATAATGCATGTAGGAATTTTGGTATAAGAAGCAAGACAAGTTTTTTTTGAGTTGTAATAGCCAACTCTCATGAAGGAAATGGGTCACATACATGCCATGTTGAGCTGGGAAAAGGTTACCCATGCTAAAAAATCAATTAATGGGGCATAAGGTAGCTTTTAAGGTATGAAAAAAACTTTCAAAACTATCTTTGCATGAATTAGTTTCCAAGGCATGTTAGAATGTGGTATTTAAGGCATGTTAGAGTGATCAAGGTTTTATTGAAGGGAGACCATGCTAGTTGCTCCCAAGGTATGAAGATAATTGTTTAATATTTTTTTTCTCTAAACCTTATAAAAAGTTAAAATATATGCTTGAAATTAGTATTAAGGAATATTTAAGTTCCATGTGTGAAGAGAATAAGAAATTCTAGAAATTGTGTGAGAAAATGGTTGCAAATGCATTCAGAAAATTATGAGTTTTTTATGTCAACTCAGCCAATTATATATTATAAAAATGTGATGAACAAAGCATCAACTTAGCTAGATAAATTCATCCCAAGGTTTGAAATCAAAAGGACTCTTGGTGTTGGTAGTAGCAAAGGGGTCAATGAACAAATTCAGTTGAATATGTGCCCATGGAACAAGGTGAAAAAGAGCAATGCACAACACCCTATAAAGTCTAAAATTGTAAATAAATAAGGGTCTTTCCTTGGTGATAAAGGACTAATTGATACACCACTTTCCCAGGTATGCAACCTCAATATTTTTGGGACTCAACATGTGCCCCCAGGATCATCAAAATGTATATAAGGGACAGTTATTTAATATTTTCTAGTTCTGATTTCTTTTGCTTGTTTGGGTCCATAATGTTTTCTTTATGTGGCAAAGACATGAAGGGTTTGTTGGAAGCCAAACTGGTGATGGATTGGTTGGTTTCATTGAATATTTACAAGGCTATTAGAGGTCAAATTAGCATACATAATAAATGGTTCAGGCTTATGGAGTAGGTAGTTCACTCCAAGACAAGAAGGCAAGTGAATATATGGACCAAGGGTGGAGTTACCACTTCCACATATGAGTTTTTAGCCCTTGGGAGGTTCAAAATTGAGAGTTTGTGGGGTGAAATCAAGGGCATATATAGTTTTTATGAGTTTCATAAGGTATGTTACACTTGGGGCAAAAATATGTTACAAATAAAAATCATTTTGAGGATTGATAAGGAGGATGTTAACGGTTATACCATGCCTAGTAATGAGGAATTCGTAGCCATACCCCATAAAGAAGGCATTGCCAAAGATACTGAAGTGAAAGCGAAGATTTTCTTTTGGACTAATGTGTTTGCTTCTTATGTAGGTGTCTATATAAGGGTAATCAAGGCCCTAATACTTGAAGATCACCTTATTGGAATACATTTTTCCAACCACCCTTGTGATGTCAATTGTGAATATTTTCTTCTTTTCAACATTTTACGGGCATTTTTGAAATACTTGGGCTCAATAACAAGAATAAAAAACATGTGGTACTTCTATTGTTTTATTTACATCTTGCTTGAGCAATAAGGGATCTTCATCTACAATATTATAAGGCTTCATCAAGAGGGGCCTTTTCATTTTGAAGGGCCTAGGTTCGAGTTTTGCACAAACCCATGACGGAGATAGCACTTTGGTTACTTCTATTACTTGAGGACAACAAATTTTGGGTAGGAAGGATTGTCATGTCCCTCTTTTGATAGGGACATCATGGAAGACCCTTAGCCTTAACTTATTTATGGGGGCTCAAGGACAAGCAAGAAGGGAAAGAGTATTAAGTGTTTTGATTGAATATTTGTAAAAAGAGTGCCTTTGTGGAAGCTAATTTATGTTTATTATTTCACTTAAAGAGAGGACCTTTAAGGGTCATGGAGGTTTAAGTGATTTTAAGAAAATATCATAAGAAAAGGTATTTTAATTATTTTAATTTACCCTCCCTTCCTCTTCTGGGAGCTACACTTAGAGGATTATAAAGGTAAAAGAGGAATCATTTGGAGAGGTTATGTTATGTTTGATATTTTATCTTAGTTTATTATCACAAAAATGCTAAGACATTTTCTTTGAAGATGAAAACCTTCAAGCAAAAGATTTAGAGGATGCAAACCCTCTTTCTTCATTGAGGTGGTTTCATTCAGAGGTTGTCATTGGAGTCAACAATTCCTACAATGGGTGTTTTAAACACCATTTTTAATATTTTCAAGTGGGTGACTTGCTTTTGAGGAGTGAAAACTTGTTTGGTGGTTTAATTATCATGTTTTTTGGGGTTTTATTCCTTATGGACAATTCTATAATGTATTGTAATTTTATATAGAGTGGTGACTTGCCTTGGAGGAGGTTTGGACCTTGTTTGAAGGTTAAATTTCTCTTGGATTAATTCTGTCATTTTCCTATAATATTCCAACTTGGGTGATTGGGTTTTTTTGGAATTTTAGCCTCAAATATATTCATAAAAAATCACCAAAATTATGCCTTTGATTTCAATAAATTTGGTGCAATTTATTTAGGATTTCATGAGGTTTGATGCATAATAAATTAGCTGCAATTTTTAGTTTAATAATTCAGTCAAGAGTGCCTAGGGTTTTGAAGATTAAATCCATTTTTTAAAGGCTATGACTGCTTGTTTATATTAGCTAATGATTGCTTAGGGTTTGATATATTTTTGAAGGTGTTTCGGTAGGTAGGATTTACTACTACAAAAATCAGAATTTCACTTATTGAGTTGGGGTTTTTTAATAATTCCAATATTCAAAAAATCATCGTATTTTAGGACATTTCAAATTACAATTAGAACTATATATCTCAACTCTATGGCCACTTGGGAATATTACGTAGCTCTAAGCCACTCAGGAATGCCAACCACTACATATGGATTCAAGCATGAATCTGGTATGTAACTTGAAACACAATGTATGATGTGTACAATGTAAAGAATGACATGGAGTTTGTTATTCCATTTTATCAACCAATGTATAAGTGAGCATAAAAAAACAATGTGCCACATATAAGCCCCCAAATCTAATATCTAAGTATATGGATTCTAGATTTAGTTGTGATAATATGTCTCTAAGTATCTAAACTGAAATGAGAATGATCATGTCACACATGATGCCCCCAATCTAAGCAAACCAGTATGAATGTGAATGAACTGAGCCAAAACTGGTAATTTATAATTGAACATATGTAAACTTGTATTTTACCTACCATACTTTTCTATCTAATGTATAATTGGATACTAGATAGTAACACCATATCTTGGATAGTAGCGTTTTATGGTGTTAGTGTCCTAGTCTAGGCACTAATGTCTAACTATTCTAATTTATGTGCAACTAAAATCGATCTTTATGTCGAAATTTCCCATTATGTTTTCTTTAAGATAATTTATGTATATGTGCTTGTGTACTAAAAATTATACTCTAAGTACACTCATATAGCCTGATCTTTATTATAAACCTCTATGAGTTTCCCCTCTTTTGAGGGGAGTTGTTAAACTTGTGAAAGAACTATACTCAAAAGAAAAAGCTTTATGAGATGCATGTTATCCAAAGTATTTATGATATATGTGTAATAAACCAATATAAGGTGTATACATAACATCAGAATGAGCATACATTTGTAGTGTAGATGTATGTTAGATCTAGCATTCACAAGGTTGTTAAGTTGTGTGTGTGTGTGTGTGTGTGTGTGTATCTGAATAATAAATTTAAGTAATAACGAAGTAGCTACCTAGGGGGATGGGGCATGATGTCTATCATGACACCCAAGTAGGAAGGGGAGATGCATGAGATCCCTCATGGCATCTAAAACTAGAATGTATAACAAGAAAGAGACAAGTATCATGGTCATGATGCATATAAGAAAACATACATACAACACACATGAGGCACGCATAGTAGGCCAAGGGGCCACAATATAAGGGACATGGGAAGATGTCACTAAATCAAAGAAATTAAGACATACAAGGACATGTTCGAATGTCCACAGATAAAAATAACAAGCAAGTTGACTTAGAGCCATAATAAAGGACATGTTCAAATGTTCGAATACACAATAAGGAGGGCACACACAAAGACATGGGAATATGTCCAAAGCATACATATAATAAAAATAAGTGGCGTAGAGCCATTGAGAAATGGAATATTTAAATGACCTCAAAGAAAAGAAGCATATAAATACAATCAAGTCTAAATTAAGAAATCTAGAAATGAAATTATGCATGAACATGTGGTATAAATTTGTTTAAGAGTTAAGATTTACATACACTAAGTTTAGAGTACTAATAGTTGGTAAAAAAATTGAGTGGGTGTAGGTTGATCATTGTCAAGATATGACAATGTTAAATCTATGATACAGTGTTTAGAAATATATAACATAGCAATTGAAACTATGTATAAGATTCCCCCAAATGGGAGGATGTATCAAATGAAGAACCCATATATCTATGTACATGTCCCAATGGTAGATAATAGCATATTTGGATTTATGTAGTGGACCTGCGTCTTATAGCAATCTGTAAGCTCTCGACAAGAACAAGTGAAACCTGTATGAATGATAAAAATTAATTATACTAAGATAGCTAGCATATGTAGTGTCTGGTAAATATAAGAGATGTAAAAATGGTAGTGCATATAAAATATAATTTATGTTTTCTAAGTAAATATTTGAATGTTTTTCTGTGTTTGGCATATTATAATGTTTTTGTATTGTTTTGGTATAAGATATGTAAAAACAACATGAAAATGAAACTATATACAAGGAGCAAGAAATAAGGAAAGTATATACAAGAAAGGAGGAACACACTAACTGATGAGTCTCATGGGAGACTCATTATCAATGTGGCATCTGTCAAATAAAGGAACAATGATCATGTTTTCTATACGAAAAGGTAACTGAGGTCTTAGAACCTACTATATTAAGGGATCTATAACTAGCACTACCTATGAAGTGGTGTTAGGTATCCATGAAACTAATTGGGGTGTCTTATGAATTGTAAGGATCTAAAGGACTCATCTAGTATAAGATATTGTAGTTTTCATGGGTGCCCTATGTTGAGAACCCAAAGAACTCAATAAAACTAATATTGGAAGAAAAGGAGTAGAGGGAAGACCTCTAGAATCTGTAACATATCTCTAACACAAGGGGTCTCTCTAATAATGGTCTCTATGGAAGAGGATGCGTATGTGGTAACTATTATCACTTGGATTTGTAATCTTTGAGGAGATGTCTCAACTCTCCTCATCCAAGTTTCACAATTTAAACAGCTCTAGGCTTGTGGGTAGCCTAAGGATGAGGTGAATCTCTAGGTATGACTATCTCCCTTGATGTACCACTTTAGATCACTTCTACACCAAAATTTATTGGGGGAAAAGGGAGAGATAAAATTGAAATAAAACTATCCTAATGGAGGTGATACACTAAATAAGTTGATGACTTCCAATCAGTTGCATGTTACACATGCAACTAAGAGACTAACCAACCATACACTTCTTCAATCTGCATCTTCTGACATCAATTTTACATTATGAGGTTATGGATGAATGTTTAAGCTATGAAGAATAGATAAGAGGACTTTAATGGAACTAGTGAATATACTAACTCACTCAACCTTGACACTTCCTAGAACACTTCACATGCCCTACAAAAAGAAGCTTTCCAACTGCAAATAGGATGAAACAATGAGACAACAAGCTAAGGAAATAATAGTTATCACTAAGCAAGATCAATCATCCAATTAAAACACACTATGAACAATCATAAAGAGGTAAAAATTGGTAGCCTTATTGATAAAAAGGTATGCAAATGAGTAGGGCTTCATCATACTGAGGTGGAGCATAGGTTATAAAGGCCAAAATGGCTAGTTCGTATAGAACTTGAGAGAGAGAGAAGTCCAAGGGTCAAAAGGACACTATTCAAGCTGATAAAATGAGTTACACGTGCATGAGAAGAGAATTTGGGATGAACCATGCAAGGTTAGAAGAGATAAGTGGCCATACAAGGCATAAAACTCATGAAAAATGGCATGAAAGTTCTCATTATGGCTCAAAAAACTACCTTCATGATTTAGAGCTATTTAAACATCCTAAAACTAACTAGGGATAGGTATGATGATTGGAATGAGAGTTAAGGCTTTCATACATTCCTCTCCATGTATTGGTGGTAGTCCTGGTCATCTGGCATCATCTAGAAATGAAATATCACCATCTAAAGTCTAAAAAACTCTTTTTTCATGCACCCTGCACACTTTGCCTCAAATTTGGTTTTAGTTTCCCATTAAAATCCATGGGGGGAGTGGATGACACCTATCAAGACCCTCCATGGCCTTATAGGTATCAATCACACCTTAAAATCAGCTCACTTGAAGTTTTGCACCCTTCTCACTAGCTTGGTCACTATGCCAATTTTGATTAGCTGAGATGAAGTAGATGGTTGAGTCACTTACGATTTATTACAAATAATTAAATTTATATTAGGAGTTATCTTAAGTCCTAATTTTACTTACCATGTGATTGGAATCTCTTGAAACCTCTTACAATATGCACATTACACAAAACTATCAAAAATACCCTATTTTACATTCTATCTGTACAGTTCCATATAACTAATCCTAATGGTAATGAGCCTAGGTGAGTTCTCTACAAGGTCCAATTAGTTTCATGGTAAAACTAGTTTATTTGGATGTATCTCTAGCTTCATTTCTCTGATTGGGTCCTTGTAAGGGTTTTGAGTGTTTTAATCTCTTAAGCTTTATTCATAAGTTGGGACATTGGAGTGGTAGAAAAATTCCACTAATATGGTTTTTAGGACCCCTAATAACTTCCCCAAACTCTTTTTTCCTCCATGCAAATCCTCTAAGAATATATGAGTACATCAACTTAGTCTATTGAGCTTGTCTTCTCCATTCCCTGCAGGCTTAAAGTTATCTTGAGCCAAAAATGACCTTGTGCTTCATTTTCATTATAATGGATTAGACACATCCAAATTAATTTTATAAACATTATTCAATAGGTTATAATGTTCATCTCAAGGTGGAAGTGAATTTGGACCCCCAATTGGGCTCTAAGCCTCAAATAGTCTTACATGCATACTTAGAACCCTAGACCATTCTATTTGGTTTCATTCCTCCAGATTAGTTCTTCATGTTGGTTTGGATGTCCCTCAACTTTCCATACCTTTTTTAAGGGTCTCCTTAGCTTCTATTTTACTCTTCTTACCCATCTTTCCAAACCTACCAGCTTAAGCCTAAGGGAAAGAGCCCTTTATCTGAGATAAAATAGAGGGCACTTCCCCTATTCTCTCAAACAACTTGGATGTTTTATGGTATTAATCAAGTTATAATGACATCCCACAAAAAAATATAGAATTTTATTAGGTCATTTGACCCCAAAATCTCTCCAAAACCCAAAACAGACTCCTTTTATGACAGACTGTGTGCATGATTCAAGGAATGGACTGTATGATGCATCATCAAACCCCTTTCTCTGATATATACATATTATGATGGTGTTATTAGGATAATATTATTATGATTAAGGTGTCATAACCTTCAATAATCCCTCCAAACCTCCACATATTCCCCTCCATACACTTGACCAATCAAGACAGTATGTCAAACCCTGACTGTGTTTTTTATCTTAGGGTGATGCCTATTGGTGTGTGTGTAGTTGGATCTTGAAAAAAATACTTAGAGGCCCATTTAGAATCTCATGATATCATTTAAAATTGTTTTAAACATTTTTACTCGCCCTTATACACCTCCTATACTCAAAATCCCCAATTTTGTTTACTCCCTGTCACAGTTATAGTTGACTAAGTTTTTACTTTGGAGGGGGTCATCTGAAGTAAACATTGCATAGTTTAGACCTTGAAAACATTGAATCAGCTTCCCTAACACCTTATAGGACAATTTAGTAGTTATTTTAACTTGTTCACTCATGTTACTTGGGCTAGGTCATCACTTAGACAAGGTTTTTTACTCATTGCCTGCTTACCCAGCTGTAGGTGGGTATTGACCTGAAAATCCTGTGTAGGCCTACTTGAGGCTTGAAACCATGTCTAATAGACCTCTCCTATGATTCCCATAACTTATCTTGATTTAATCCTAATCCCATAAGGTTAAAAACATGCTTTCAAAGATATCCTTATTGAGTTGATATTCCAAAGTACCTTCTCATCCCCTTACAACTATAGGTGAGTATTTAAGGATTAGACACACCTGTAGGTGTGTGTAGGGTCTAAAAAATAGTATATTGTCCTTTATAAATGATACTTAGGTCATGAATTTCAATTTTATAATTTTTAATCATTCCATCATAATAGCATAGTCTAGGTCTATAATTTTTTGATGGAGAGGTCTCTTTATAGCTCAAACCTGTACCCTAAGGACAGTGGTTCAAGGAGCATCTTCAAGCCTTCTTAGTAAGAAATCCACAAGGCTAAATCACTTCCTTATTTTTTAAATATGTGATCCTATGATAGGTAAATAAGGCAATGAAATTTATAATCTTCAAAAATATTAACAACACATTTATAAGATATCCACAACAAGGTTTGAACCTTTATTTTCCTGTTTTAGGGACAAGGAGCCTGAATTTTGTCATATCATGCTTGATCAAAGTTTTCACTCTCATTTGTCCACTCATCATATCAAACATGAATTCTAAGGTATCTTCATCATATTCGGGTCCCAATCAGAGTTATAACTCATGTTTCAACACCTCATAATGTATCTTTAACTCTCTGTGGTACCACTTATAGGTGTTCATGCAAATGTACAGGCTGATGGTGTATCTTGAATGGTTTTTATTCCTTATTTTGTCAATTTCACACATCAAATAAGCTCTATTATGATTCACCACATGTTATTTCACCAAAAAAAAATTCAACCTATCTCATTTTCTTCGTACAAGTACTTCTAAAACTCTACCAATGCCACCTGTAGGTGGATGTTCCCATGCATAGGCAGTAATGTGAGTTTTAGGCAGTGTACATTGCCTTAACCATCAAGTGAGTTTTATGTATATTCTAACACCTAAAAATTTATCTTCACACTATAATGGATATGAAACAAGTATTGATACTTCCATTTAAACATGAATTCATCCATGAGAGCACCTGGTATATGTGAGTTACAAGTAGGCAGTGAACATATTGGAATCATGTGTATAGTGAGTGGTTTCATGAATAGGTATAATATATTCAAAAATTAATAAAATGGATGTTATCACAATTAATGTGTTGAAACAAGTATCAAAACCTCTATTCCAATGTGATACACTTCCAAGTGATGCCTACAAATGTGCATTCATGGTTGCCTAACTGAATATGTTGCATATGACTGTAATTTCAGGATGAGTTGCCTTGGGAAAAAATATTTAGATGATAATGTGATAAATATAAAATTTTAATCATGTAAACCAACCCATCTTCACCCTCCAATACCACCATCAAAACAATAAAATCCTATAAATGGTGAAAAATTGTCTACAACATAGAATGGTGCATTCACTTGCAACCTGATATGATTTGCATATCTAAACACTTTTAAACACTAAACCAAGAATGGTTAGTATTAGATAATGAATCCAACCTCAGATTGAGTCAACTTTAGCAACTATTTTGTATGAAATTGTCTAAAATGGAGAAAATCTTATAGGGTACATGAAACAACAAACAAAAAAATATAGTCAACTTCATGAAGATGATTTATAAACAAAAAACCACCAGTATTCAAAATATTTTTATGAAAATTAATATCTCTGAGTTTAATTTCACCTCCCAAAAGCGTTTGACTTGAAACTCCTTCAGTAGTTCGTACCAAACATGAACCTATTGATCACTTTTGTATGTCTAGAAGGGCCAGAAAGGAGTAGAATGGTTTTGAGACTTTTTTAGAACTTATAAAGTATGTAAATCATTTATATTAGTGTTAGGAAGATGAAGATTCATATTAAAACCTTTTACCACATTTTAAACTCTCTTATAGGCCGTACAAGTGCCAAACTCTTCTCTTTTCCCAAGAAAACTATTATTTATTCTAAATAACCTACCACTTTCAGTTACCAATAGTTGATTAAGACAAAATATGACACATTTCATGTGTAATCACATTTTGGAACCTTCACATTTCCCAAGGAGACCATACAAGTCATTAAATGCCCCTTTTTGACGTCAAAATGACTCAAAATGATATAAGGACTAAATGACTAATAACCAAGGCTAATAAAACATGAAATCATAATAAATTACCTATAATACACCTTAATCACCAAATATTAGACACATAAACACCTAAATATTTTTTAAAAAATACCTATAGGGGTCCCATTTTGACCTACAGGGTCAGATTTGGTCGATAAATTAGTGACTCATAGGGGTAGTACGCTTGCCATACTAAATAGTCCAGTAGCCTTATCAATCCATTGGGATTATGGAGTCATCTAAAGTATGAAACATGACAAGATGAATTTGACAACAATATTTGATCAAGACAAGACCAATAACTACCTCAACCACACAAAGCAAAAGACACATACAAAGCAAAAACAAACTCACATGTGCTTCGTGAGCACTTATGAAACACACACACCAAACTAAACAAACTAAATCAAACACTAACTAACTTGAGATGAAAACTCCCTCCTAGATCAAAGGGAAAGTTTGAAACTTCTGTGCTTCATGACATGAATGATTTAGTGAGACATGTAGCCTTGTGACCTTTAGCATTGATGCTTCCATCTCCTTCATGATTTGGCATGATGTTCAATGAGAACCAAGAAGCTCCAAACAAGTTGGCTATGGAAATGAATTCTTAATGCATCTAAATAGTCTTAATCTTCTCATATGGATCCTCAATCACAACCTCCAATGGTGGTTCAACAAGGCATACGTTCTTGATTTCCATAGTGTTCTCAATAAGATTGGGTTTCTTCTCAACTACAAGTTCTTTTATCTCATCAAGGATCTTTGCATATTCTACCCAATCTTGGTCATTTTCCTCCATGGAAGAATCTTTCCTCACCTTATCATGTACTTGATCCTTAACTTGGAAAAACTCTTCAAGCTCTTGAAAGAACTTCATTTGTAGTTGTCAATCATCTTTGTCCTCTTTATCTTCTAGTTACACTACCTCTTAAATATTCTCTTCTTGATGTATGATGTCATCAAACTAGTGTTCTTCAAGATCTAATGCATCTGATGGTAATTCAAGATCAGGCTGAGGTATTGGGTCATCTTCAAGAACAACAACTTGAACCTTTGTCTCAAGAGAGTTTTCTAAGACTGCAACCTCTTTGGGGATGACTTGAAATTGTTCTCCATCCTTAATAGCAAATTAATATTCTTGTTGGAGGTGATCATATACAAATTTTTGATCATATGTAGAGTCTTCTTCAAGGGCTGTAAAATCTTCCATCTCTTTCTCCTTCTTTGTGATGCCAAAAAGGCTACCAAGGAGGTATGTTTTCTTCAAGCAAGGGTTCTGAATTTTTCTCAACCAAATGCTCCTATTTAGGTTCCCATACCATAGGTCCATCAAGTCAAAGGGTGATGGGATGAGGACAAGATGAACTAGTTGGTGTAGGTGGAAAATAGAACTCAAAATTAGATTGGGAATGAATTGTAGGGATTCTTTTGGGAGCTCTTGACGAAGGGGAGGCAGACCTTGGGCTAAAATAGCTTGGTTTTCTTCTTTCTATTTGACAATAACTTCATTTCAATATAAAAGGTCTTAAGCATTCTCTTGAGAAAGGTTAGATGGGGTGTGTTTAGGCATAGAATCTTCTTTTAGGTCTAAACCTTTCATCACACCTTGACTTATTGATTTCATCCTTGACTCTAACTCTTCAATTTGTTTGGCTAGGTTCTTTTCGAAAAGTCTCTCTTAAAGTTGATAGGCATCATCATGAGGATAAGGAGTACAAGAGGGCTCATATGGAGGACAAGAGGTCTCTTGAGGAAGGGTGGGAGGGGTTTGCATAAAACCAAGTTCTTTCTCAGCTTCACACTTTTTATCAAGGCCTTTATCCTCTTTCTTTCCCGATGACCCCTGATTTAACCTATTTTGGGAATATTGGTGTATCATTCTTAATTTAGTTAAAGGGTTTGAGTAGTAAAATCAATAGATAAATGTATATTAACTAATCTACTAATTTTTATAATTTTATTGTAATTTGAGCTTTTTAAAAATAATAATAATGGTAAGAAAACAGGACTTAGCTAAAAACTAATTGATACGACTGAGATAGAGGCTAGAATTCACTGTGCAGGACTGAGACACTGTCATAAATTAAGATATATCCTTCATTGGGTGAAAGGCTAGGATTTCCAAAAATTATACACCCTAGTGTTTGACACTATAGTCTAGATCTATCACTGTTGTCCCGAAAATTTGAGCTTTTTAGGTTTTGTTTGCCAAGTCTATGTGACCCTGTCTATGAAGTTTCGATAGTTGGAAGTCTATAGAGCTCCTTGTATAGCTGATTTTGTCTTCAAACCCTATATTCCATTGTGTTAAGACCAAATTTGAGAAAAAAAAGGGGGTTAGTATGTGTAAGATTCATTGAACGTGTTTTCACACCCCTTGTGTGGGCATGTTGCATATATACCAATACTCTGAAGAGGGATCAAGCCATATGTAGTTCTCCCACTTAATTTTCTTTGTGTAATAGTGTGTATGAAGATGAAAAATGCTAAATTGGGTGTGCTTGAGATGACTAGGGACTGGTGTAAGGATTTGGATGAGCCAAAAATAGTATTGGATGGTTATATGCAGAGAATGGGGAAGTATGCTTGAGTGGTCTTCCTTATATTCTTGATTGCTTTGTGATATTTTCCAACCCATTCTAAATGAAATTTTAATGGTCTTTTATAGAGATATGTTGGTCATGGATTAAATGCGATTGGCATTAGGCCAACACAATGAAGAAGGAGAATCAAGGAAAAATGGTAATCTAGGCTCAATATATGATTTGACAAGAGTGCTGGAAAGGGGACACCCTATGGTCCAATGTTATAGTCTAAGTTGAGTGCTATTGTCTAGAGGGTATGATACCTAGGGGAAGGAATAATCATGGGAAAAGGATCCCTAATAAGTTGGAATGAGGTCTTCAAAGCCTATAGATGACTGAGAATCAATGAAAAAGTGCCTAGAAGGGTCATGAAAGTAAGCAAGAGGGACCTATGGGATAGATGTCATAATTCATACTCAAGTTACCAATTTTTCCATTTTATATGACTACATTTACCCACCCTTTATTCTAGTGATGTAGTAAAGTGAAATACTAGGATAAAGGAAAAATAGAAAGTGTATATGAACTTCCCTGCAAGGGTGAAGCTCATGAAGCTGTGTGATACTAGGTGTGCATAGAGAAAGCACGTTATGAAGTATGAATCTTTAAGAGAAAATAAAGAGTAGATCAATTCTTACTAGATATGTTATATATAAAATGAGAACGTATAAAGCTAGGTAAGAGAGAGAGGTAGAGAAAGGAATGAATACACCTCACCAGGTACATGAACCAATACAAAACCTATTGTGATGTTGAGTGATGTTAGATGATGCCAAGTAATGTTAGATGATGTTGTACCAAAAGTAATATCATAAATAGAGTTGAGTGTTCAATTCTCTAAGAGTGGCTCAAAAATGTAAAGGTTGGCCCTTTGGCTCTATCTTCGCCCACTAAGTAAAGCTATGTGATCATGCATGTGTTAATCAATGTTTGGATTGTGTGTCCAATCCCTTTGAGTAAGTGGCTCAAGAATAAAAAGGCTAGCTAGTAATTTGTCTCTATCATTACCCCATAAAGTGAAGCTATAAACTAATACCGGTATGAAATGTGTGTCATATGAGATGGATTTTGAGTCCCATTAATGTTTTATAGTTTGAAAATGTTGGTATGGATAGTTGAATGTAGACTGGAAACTAGGCCAGTCTTGGCCACTCCAAAAGATGGAGATTAGGCTAATATGAAAGACTCTTCAAAACTAGGCACCTGGCTTATATGAAATCCATTCCAAAATTTGGAGGTTAGGCTTGTATGAAAGCCACTCTGAAGTGATGCCAACCACCTGTAGATAGAATAAGGTATGTAACTATCGAGAATGTTTGGGTAATTCTAAACTTGAAAAGAAAAGAAATCAAATGTGTCACACACATTTCCCCCAATCATTGGTGTGTGGAACATGGATTCTAATTTAGAAGTTATACCAACTATCGTATCTGAAACTAAAAGTGAGAGCCATCATACCGTGCATGATGCTCCCTATATCTGGATTCTTTGAGTAAAAGTGCATTGAAAATTGTTGATTTTGAACTGGTATAAATGTGCAAAACTATAATTGAACTTACTTTTCTGCTTGCTTCTAGAAAATCTAGTTTTTCTATTGTTTGGATAGGAGCATTGAAAATAGGACACCTTGGTGTTTGATGCTATTGTCTATGTCCAACACTATTGTCCCTTACTGAAACTAAAAATTGTTATGGAATCATCACTATTTTTCTAGTCATTTCTGCCTGGTTTGACGTCTGATTGTTATTCCAAGTGATTTTATAATTGGTATGAGCTCTAATATTTGTGGTAAAGCCCTTGTTTGTTTCTTGCTCTTTTAAGGGTAGGAATGAAGACCCTAAAATGATTACCCTTAAAAGAAAGATCCCTACAAGTGTATTATGTTGTGAAATACATGATATAGAAATGATAATCAACAAGATATCTCAAGATATATCATAGTTTGTAAATGATATTTTTAGATCAACAAGGGTATGTCTAGATAGATATAGCAATGTAATAGTATGTGTAGTGTATTGAATTAAAACTTAAAACTAGAAGTATGGTTAGTTATTAGTTGTTAGTTGTTCATCAGCAAGGGGGGATGGAGCATGATGTCCATCATGGCATCCGAGATAAAAAGATAATGAATGATGTGGATCATGGCATTGCAAACAATGAGAAGAAAATAAAGACCAATCATAAAAGGCAAGAAGCAAGAAGCGTACAAGAGTGGCCAAGGGGACAAGAAAAATAAGGGACATGGGCACATGTCACTCAAACTAGAAGGCAAGCATACAAGGCATGTTCAAATGTCACATACACATACATTTGAAAACAAGCAAGGTTGGCATGAAAGCAAAAATCACATAGAAGAGTATAGGCAAAGGACATTGGCAAATGTCTTAAGGCACACACATGAATAGAAGTAAAGGACATTGTCAAATATTCTAATGCACATATAGGAAACAAAACTGAAACTGAGAATTGAAATCAATCTATCTATGTAAAACAAAAAAAGAAAGTATGTAAAGATTAGAAATACAATCGCATATAACTAATCAAAGCAAGAATGTGAAAGTATGCAAGACATGTAGTACACGACTAGGTATATGCTAAAAAAATACACAAGTTTTATATACTAGTGAGTGTCAATAGAGTAATTTGTGTAAACTAAGAAATAATGTACATCAACATGATAACTAAAGTGTGTGGTGTAGGAATGACATAACCTAGATGGTGTTGTCAAGTAGAAGATGCCCCTAGTGGGTATATGTATCGATGTCTCGAATGTAGAAGTAGGATGCCCCCTCAATGGGTAGAGTGAAGCAATTAAAGAGATGGATGTCACTACACACACTCAAAGGAGATCAAGTGAAGCATGGTAATGTGAATAAATTGACAAATAATAACATAGAATAGAAAATTTAAGTCTAACATAGCAGTAGAAATGTAAATCATAGTTAATGCATACAATCGAAATGTTTTTAGTGTTTTGACATATTTGAATGTTTTTGTATTTTGAATGTTTTTGAGCTATGTACAATCAAGCATAAGAAAATATGTACATGTAAAACTAAGGAGATATAATACTAACTGATGAGTATCATGGGAGACTCCCTATCATGGTGTCCTATATCAAGAAGAGGAATCATGCGTGATCGTGAAGTATAATGGAAAGGCTGATACTATGGCTCTAAAAGTTGTATATGTTATAAATGCTCTAAAATCTCTAAAGTAGAAACCAATTATGGGTTCCCCCTCTAAATCTAAGAAGTGGATGTAACTTTAGGGCTCTTAGGGACCCATCTGGTAGTAGGAGAAGCTCTCTGAACATGTGCTTTGTGAGTAGATGCATGAGATCTCAATGATACTACATTAGGTGTGAACACTGCAGCTGGAAGTTGTCTAGAATCTTAAAGTTATGGAGGTGTATGAACTCTTTGTGTTGGTGATAGATGTCTCAATTGTGTTTGAATTAGATCTGGAGGAGGAACTATAACTGGTGGCAAAACTAAAACTAGTTATAAAATTAAAACTAGTGATTGCAAAATAGTAGATGGCTTTGAAGTGGGGAGTGGTAACTCAAATGAAAATCCACCAGTTGTAATAACCTGATTAGTGTGAATGAATTTCATACATCTATGAATTGTAAAAGGTACTACTCAAAGTTTCTAAATCCATGGTCGACCAAGTAATATATCAAAGACTCCTGCACTGGAAACAATAGTGAATGGTGTGGCCATGTGTGTTAGACCAACCTATAGAAGAAGTATAATCTCATCTAATAAAATGTATATGTGCCAACTAAATCCATTGATAATTATGTCCATCAAGGTAATATCCTACTCTGAATATCCCAAATACTGTAATAATGTCATGGTGCACATGTTCACATTGGATTGATTATTTATGAGAACACTATGAATAGGATGATTATGAATGTAAGCTCTGATAAAGAGTACATCATAATCTGAATCATCCTTGAAGATCTCTTACTTTGAGAAGGAGATGGAAGGTCTAGCTAGAACTCTAGAATTGTATACACTAATCATGTTACTCAAAGGATGTGCCTCAATTGAAGATGCCCTATATGTATTTGGTGGTAGATGTGCATGATATGCATGGTGAACACCTGATGTGTCCCCTATCTCCTGTTTATAATGTTACAAAAAGGGATCTGATAAGATTTTCAAAGCTTTATCTTGTGTTTTCTTTGCCTGAGGAGGCTCAACTGAAATGTTAAGATCAATATGATTGTCATCTATCAAATCTTCTATATTGTGTCTCAAACTGATGTATCTATTTGTTGTATGGCCTAGTGCCCTATGAAACTTGCAAATGCATGTTGATCATATCCATATGAAAGAGGATTTGTTGGGTCAACTTTTTGAATAGGAAGGAGAGATATGATCTTACATTCTAATAGCTATTATAAAACTCTGGTTGGTGAAACTAGTGGATTGGTAAAGGTTTGCCAAGGAGGTACTAATAAAACCACACACTGAGAGGGCTTGGAAGCCACATTAACTATTAGTTGATTTTGACTCTTGCTATCATTGACCTTGAGTTTGTATGGGACTTTGTTGTTACTCTTATTTGTTGTTTCTAAGATACTTGTGTGCTTAAGTTTGCCCATTGAAATTAGTTTGACTTCTCTTTCCTTTAGTGTATGACACAATTCAGTGAAGGAAGATAATATTTTGAACATAATTGATTCATGTAAAGTTGGGAGAAGACTCTATTTGAAGAGATCTGGTAACTCTTGATCGGCCATGGGGCTAGTCATCTTAGCCAAAATAGTTTTGTATCGAAGAACATAATTTGCGAGATGCTCAATTGATCTTTGTTTCTGTTGTGCAACTTGGGCATAGGAAACCTTATCACCAATGTTAATACTGAAATGAGCTAGGAGCATGTCGGCTAAAGGATTGAATGTATTGATCAACTAATTTGGTGGACTATAGAACCATTCTAAAGCATAATCCTTTAGGCTCCATGGATTATATTGGTAAATAGCCAGTCATTTGGTACATAGTCCAAGCATACTACGTGAAAATCTCTCAAATGTGTCTATGGATCACCCTTGCCATCATATAGAGTAAGCTTGGGTTGAATAAAACCTTATGGTAAAGGTGTAGAAGCAATATGATGTGCCAATGGTGTATGCAATAGAACAAAAGAATCCATAACTTGTGTAGGTCTAGAAGCACCTTGCTCAAGATGTAGCAACTTGGATTAATGAGATTTTATCTCTTGCACAAGGGTTGCCACATTAGGAGATGGAGATGTATTAGTTGTAACTGGTGGCATAGAGATAGGTTGGGCTGCTATAGGTGGTTGTTGAGACATAGTTACCCCTGTAGTGTCATTTGCAACTAGTTGATCTAAAGGAATGCAAGACTTGACTTGTTTAGCCTTTTGGATTTCCATAATAGATTGCAAAATAAGAGTAAGATCTCTGGGCTAGTCTAAGAGTCTTTCTCAAAAACTTTGTAGGATCAAATCTTTGTTGAGGACAACTTCATTATTAATAATTGGTGAAAGTTGATCAAGAGTCTGATGTGGTGGATAATGAACACTGGTGTTTATATCATCATTATTATTCTCATATTATTCATCATCAAAATTATCCTCATTTAAATTGGTGTAATCAGGATGTGTAAGATTTATAGCAGGAGTCTAAGTTGGTTGCTTATCCATGGTATATGGTCGAGTTGAAAGAATCTGAGTGAATTTAGGAGGGTTGCCACTAAGTCTTGTATTTCATCTTGAAGGAAGAGATGCAAGGAACTTAGGTGGCATAAGGAAAACAACTTGGATAATACTAGAAAAGATTAAATGAATATAATCTAAACAAGGAATTGAAATATGCATAAAAAGGATACGAAGCTCACAAACATGTAAAGAGATACCTCAAGCAACAATGGCACCTAGTAAATGCAACTAGGGTTTAAAAGATGATTATTTTCAAATTTATTATGAAATTTTGAAATTTAAAGTGAATTTTTGAGTTAGATATGTAAGTAAAAAATCAAAAATTTATTGAAAAATTTATGATTTAAAGAGACCTAGTAGACGCAACTAGGGTCTCAAGAAAAATATTTTTTTGTTGAAATTAATATTGAATTATAATAATTAAATTGAATTTTTGATTTAAATATGCAAGTAAAAATTAAAAAAATTATAGGAAAAATATTGGGAAAATATTGGGACCTAGTATAGGCAACTAGGGTTTGAAAGAAATTTATTTTAAAATTACTATGAAATTTTTAAAATTAATGCTAATTTTTAATTTTATTATGTAGGTAAAAAAGAAAAATATAATAAAAATTAGTAGGAATTTTACCCTAGGGTTTCTAAGGTTTTATGCATAATGAATAAGAGGGGTTCACCAAATGATTTAATCTATTTTGGGAATATTGGTGTATTATTCCTAATTTAGTTAAAGGGTATAAATAGTAAAATTAGTAGATAAATATACAATAATTAAGTTACTAATTTGTAAAAATTGATTGTAATTTGAGTTTTTCTAAAAATAGTAATAAGGATAAGAAAACAAGACTTAGCTGGAAACTAAATGATACGACTGAGACAGAGGCTGGAATTCATTGTGTAGTGTTGGTTGAATATTTTGTCGATCAGCGTACTGATAAACAAAATAGGTCTGATCAGCAAAAGTAGGAAGATTAGTCATCCAAATGTGTAGTTTTACCACATCAAAAAGACACTGATATCTCCTCTCATCAAGGGGAGGTTCCCTGTAGGTATGCTATATATATATATATATATATATATATATATATATATATATATATATATATATATATATATATATATATATAAACAAAAAATAATACTCATGGGTAGGACAAACCATCCATCTCTCTTTCTTTAGAGATGATGCACGTGAATCAAAGGAAAAACTTAGGGGAAATGACAGACAGTACTCCTCTTTTTTCAAAAGTACTATTCAGCAAACTACAAGAATACTCCTGTCAGTAACAACAAAATGTAGCAAAGGATGTAATAACTAGCAAATCGAGATGCAACACAAAGTCTTCACCTGGATTGCTCAAGATTAAGATACGAAGGACAATGAGGGCACAAAGTCGCCTCAAGGTCCTTTACATAGAAATGAAAAGAAAACACACTAAAGGCAATTATGGGGGCACAAAGTCTCTCCACAGTTGACTCTTTAGGACACCTTCTTGACTGTTGTCACTAATTCTGCTTGTTGAATTAAAAGAACAGAAGATATATTGAAGACAAATACATAAGAACAATTTCCTCAATAACAAAGATATTACAGCACAAAGTCTGAAAAACCACTTGCTTTCTTATTCCAGTAACAAAATATGATCGGCAATCTGAGCTCAAAGTCTTAGTAATGCCTTACAATTTGGGCAGAGTTTCGTTCTAAATGTCAAAAAAGAGATCCTTATTACAATAGAAGAAAGTCCCTTATATAGCCTCTTCAAGAAGGACTTGGGAACAGTAAATACATCATTTTACATTAAAATCTGTTAAGAAGACACGCTGGAACTTAGGGGTGTTTACCCATTTGATTTTATCAATGTAGGGAAATAAGTCACGCTTATTAAAAGTTTGCAACTTTTAATGTCCACCTGGAGATCTGATCTTATCTTCATCGTTCCTCTTTTTTCATTTAATTGAATTGGGTCCTGGATTTAGTTTGTTATTATGTTCCTTCTCTGCTTTCTACTGGTCTTGGCCTTGAAATCTATGAATGTATTCTGGTCTGTATGTTCAAAGGATCAACGGCTAGTTCACTGTGTTGAATTTGACATTTTCAAGCGCGTCATTCCTTTGTCCTCTTTCAACTTTTCTGTTTACTATTTTTCTAGATTGAACTTGTCCTTTTGGGTCTTGAGAAATGACCCATTTTGAGTCAGAATAGCCTCCCGCAAGGATATCTATCCTTCGAGCAGTCTTTAAATGGCCTTTCAGGCTTCTTCAGGTGACCCTTCGGATATTCCCTCAGGTTTTTCTTATGCTTCCTCCCACGGACATTTTCCCCGGGGAAAATTCTCGTGAACAAAAAGTCCAGGGAACCAATTTTAAATGCCTTAAACAAATCTAAAAGAATTACCTTTCGGCTTCCTTGAAAATGACCCTTCTGAAGGGTGCTTTTATCGATTAAGTGTCCTCCGCAAGGGCACTTGGTTTTCAGGAAGCTTCCTTTTGGATTGAACCGCCCCTTTGAACTTTGGTGATGAACCATTCCGTTGAACCAAGACATTGAACCAATCGGTTGAACCAAAAATGGTTCAAGCCGATGGTTCAATTTGAATGAACCGAGCCGATGAACTAAGCATTGAACCAAACATTGAACTTGTCTTTGAACCATGTCTTTGAACCAAAACATTGAACCTTTTGGTTGAACCAAGACGTTGAACCAACCTTTGAACCAAGTTTTGGTTCAACAGTTCAAACAAAACTTTGAACTGACTGATGAACCGTTTGATTGAACCAAAGAATGAATCAAACATTGAACTTGTTGCTGATGCTTACCGATGGAAATTTCTATTTGAACCAAGGCAATGAACCAATTCTGAAAATGACCAATTGTTAGAAACCAATTCTTTTGATTGAACACACCTTTAAAAGTCGTGAAGCCCATTGAACTTGTAGAAATGAGCCTGTTTGCAGTCCGTAGATTTTTGAAAAGCTTGAAAAATGAGGAATTTGAATGCCCAGGATAAAATTTGGAAAGGGAAGAGATAATTTTGATCTGTAGGACCAAAATAATTCAAATGTTGTCACAAAAAATAACTGATATTTTTTTTTAGGGAACAACAGCTGGCTCCAGTTGGGGAACTTTTGTCAATTACAAAATGAATTGAAAGGAATAGAATCTAGAATCTCCAATGTCTTCATGTGTATCATTGGGTTACGGAGTCATGCTACCTAGAAATGAAAGGCTTCAAAAAATGAAACAAATGAAACAAAATAGAATTAAAAATTGTACAAATATACATATATACATATGCAATGATCTGATACTTCAAGAACTGAAGTGTTTCAAATGCTGCCCATCATAGGGCAGATAAAAGAGTGTGCCATCTTGGTATTTCAGTAGAAAACTATTTTCACCAATGTGCTGATGAATTATAAATGGACATCTCCAAAGGGAGTCAAACTTTCCATGCATCTCCTTTGGTTCTCTTCTTTTGTCCCATAGCAGGACTTGATCCCCAATCTGGAAATCATAATTTCTTGCCTTTTGATCAAAGAGTTTCTTTACTAGAGTTTGACGAGCAGTAATTCTATCGACCACCATGGTTCTCTATTCTTCCAGCTGAGTCAGGTACATGATTCTTTTGTCAAGAGAACTCTCATATGTCTGATCTTCAATGGCCTTCACCAATTTCAAGGATGGTAACTCCAATGTGATTAGTATCTCAGCATTAATACCATAAAGAAGTTGAAAAGGAGACATACCAATTGCCCTCTTTGGTGTGATCCTATGCCCACAGAGCATCAACCAATGCTTTATGCCATGTCCTTTGATTATCATCTGCTAGCTTTTTTATAATAGTTACCAAATTCTTATTGTTGGACTCAACTTGTCCATTCCCTTGTGAAAAATAATCATAAGAATGAGAGAGTGTAATTCCATAATGAAAACAAAATTGCATAATCTCTTGAGAGGTGAAACAAGCTGCATTATCAGTAATAATTTTGAGTAAAACTCCAAACTTGAAAATGATATTTTCTTTGAGGAAGTTGCATACAACTTTTGAAGTAACATGCTTAGTTGGGATTGCTTCTACCCACTTGGTGAAATAATCAGTTGTTGTAACGACATAATCATGTCTAGCACTTGAAGATGGGTTTATTGTTCCAATAAAATCAAGTCCCCATTGCTGAAAAGGTTCCTCTATTATTATTGGCTTGAGACGCAGGGCAGCCAACTTGGGTCTTCTAACAAATTACTAATAGAGTTCACATTTTCTCACCCACTTATGTGCATCTTGGAAAGAGTTGCCCAGTAATACCTGGCTCACAAAATCTTGTGAGCAGTCACAGAAGCTGAAAAATGTCCTCCACAGGCCAGATTGTGGAAAGATTTGAAAAGCTGGGTTTGCTGCTCTTTGTCTACACAATGAAGGAATACTCCATCTATGCTTCTCTTGTACAGGTCATTATCCCAAAAGATAAAATTGGCAGCTTTCAACCTGATAGTCCTCCTTTCTTTGTAACACAAATGAGCAGGACATTCACCATAAGTCAGAAAATAGGCAATACCTGAGTACCATTCATTGGTAGTGGAGACAAAAAGGACTGTTGGAGTATTTTTCACTTCAGCTTCTTCATGTTGTGTATCTTCTGACTTATTGTCAGCCATCAATTGCAATAGGCCTTTACCTCTGACCAGCTTTGTCAGCTTGATATCTAGATCAAATTCTTAGATCTTTGCAATTCAATTACCTCTCTTTGTGCCAAACTCTTGCTGAGTTAATATAGACTTGATTGTAGTGTCAAGAACTAAGGCAGTAGTATGTGAATTCAGAATATAGAAGCGGAAATATTTGACTACTTTTACCAATGCATAGGTGTGCTTCTCTATATTTGAATACTTCATTTCATGGGTTTTGAGAGGGCAACTCATGAATGAGATGGGGGATTCCATACATTCTTTGTCCTATTGAAAGAGAATCATTGAAAGAGTATGCTCAAACGCATAGCTGTATATGATGAAATCTTTGTGGTAATCTAGACAAACCAAGGTAAGGGCATGAGCAATGGCAATCTTGATATCTTGAAACATTGATTTGCCTTCTTTAGTCCAGCTAAAGACAGTCTTCCCTTTCATCATGTTCACAATATGTCTAGTCTTCTCAACAAATTCGAAGATGAATCTCTATAAGAAATTTACCTTTCCAAAAAAAGAATGAACAGCATTCTTATTTGTAGGCAGATTAAGCTCTTGAATAGACTTGACTCTGTCTGAGTCAATCTTTATGCCTTCTTTGGACATAATGTGTCCAAAGAGTTTCCCTTCTGTTACTCCAAAAATAGACTTTTTAGGATTTAAGGAAATACCATTCTGGTGGCAGCGCTTCAGCACTTGTTGTAGGTGGCGTGCATGATCAGATCGATGCTTTAAAAAGATAGTCAAATCGTCAAGGTATACCACTATGAATTTACTAATCTCATCTTTGAAAGTCAGATTCATAGCTCTCTGAAAAGTAGCACCAGTATTTATTAGACCAAAAGGCATTCTCCTATATGCAAATGTACCCCAAGGCATGTTGAATGCAGTCTTGTGTTGGTCTGTTTCACCAACTTCAACTTGGTTATAACTTGAGAAACCATCCAGCATTGATAACATCTCTGCACCTGTCACTGTTTGAAGCACTTGATCCATAATTAGCAAAGGATAATTATCTTTTAAAGATGCTTGATTTAAATTTTTAAAATTGACACAAATGTGGATTTCGCCATTCTTCTTCTTTACAGGCACTATGTTTGCAATCCATGTAGAATGATGGATTGGAAAGATGATTCTAGCATTTAACATCTTTTGTATCTCAGACAGAATAGTACCTGATATTCTTGGATTATATAGTCTAGATTTTTGCTTATATGGCATTGAGTCGGCCTTGAGAGGAATGTTATGGCAGATTTCATCTGGTTTGAGAGACTTCAAGTCTTCATAAGAATATGCTAAGACATCCATGTATTGAGAGAGTAAAGAAGTGAACTTGAATCTTTCTTCAAGGGTGCAGCACTTACCAATATTGATCATCTTAAGATTTTTTTCAGTAAACAGATTCACTTGATCAAATCTTTGAGAGAAACTCGAGTCTGTTTGTTGTTATTTAATGAATCTATCATGTTTGTCAAATAGCTTTTTAAGAGAAACCAGGCCTTTGGGAATTTTGTTTCCTTTCAGCTGCAATAATTCTTCATTTATATCTGAGCTGGATTCAGACACAGATTCATTCTTTTGAGGTTCACTGCCTTCAAAATAAAGCTATTCAAAATTATCTTTTCATTCCAAGAAGGCAATGATTTGATGATCATCATTGAACACTTGCCAATGATCAACATTGTCAGAAACACTTGGCCTATAAACTAGCTCAATGGTATACCTGTCTTCTTTGAAATTTGAATGAAGAACTAAGAGAGTTTCTGAAACAGCAAGTGCATCAGCTCTGTCATTAGACTCTCTAGGTATGGCAAAAATGTTGAAAGCATCAAAACTTTCAATTTGGTCCCAAACCAATTACGGTAGTGGCATAATCTTTCATTCTTAGTTTGGAATAAATTCCTCACTTGGAAAACTATTAATTCAACATCCCCTTTGGCATGAAGAAACTTAATACTTTTTTCTTGAGCAGCCTTCATGCCCAGCAACAAAGATTCATATTCAACTGTATTATTAGTGTTGCTAAACTGTAATTTGTAAGATGAAGGGAACATATCTCCTAAAAGAGATATCAAAACAATTCCAGCTCTTAAACGAGTAGAATAATAGCTGCCATCAAATTTCAAAATCCATATTTCATCTGATACTGACTTTTCTTCATCAAAAATGGAGAATCCTTCTTGGTCTGTACTGCAGCCTACCAATTTTTTTGTTGTGCTTATTGAACTAATTTTTGAGTTGATACTTTCAGGTGTTTCATATACTTCATATGTAGATAAAAAATAATTACCCATACCTGTGGATTCAAAAAGAATTTGAGCTTCAAGGGCTGATGTCTGAGTGACCACAAATTTTGCTTCCTTTTCAAGGAGCAATCTCTTCATCACACCTTAGACAGGGATCCTTGCCTCATATAGATCCATGCTTAATTTTCCTCCCACGTCCTTGCAAAAATTTCATCCAAGCAAAATACCATAAGATGCTGGGACATCAGCCACCAAGACAGTCATCTTAATTCTCTTGGCTGGAAAGGCTGCAAATGTAAATTGGGCATCTTTGATTTGTCTCATCAATGGTACTTGCTTATTCTCCATGGAGAAATATCTCCCAAATTTCTTGGTTAGTGTGAGACCAAGGAATTCAGCCACTTTAGCAGGTATGACATTGTCTGAAGCTCTAGAATCAATGATACAATTATTCAGCTTATATCCATTTATCAGTAATGTGACATAAAAAGGTTCAGTACTACCAGGAGCAGCAGGGGGAGTGGTGACAAGGTTATTCCTAGTGGATGCATTTTTGACAACATCATGTGTTACCTTAGGGATCGTTCATTCAACATGTATGTTTTGATTTTTAACACATTGAACAAGTCTATCAAACTGCTCGAGATGGGACTACAGAAATTTAAATTCAAACATTTAAATTTTAGTTCTCTTTATATGGTCAATGATATCAAATGCCTGGAATGAGCTAGGAGCAGAGGATGGGAGTTCATCTTTTTGATTTTTTAAAGGTGGAAGATTGGACTACGAAATTGAAGTAGAAGGCGTAGGGGTATTTACCTTTCTTGAAACTACTAGGTCCTTTAGCTGGAAAGGAAGAGTGGATCCCCACTTAGCAATTGAAATTGCTGATTGAGTTCACTCTTTTGCTTTCTTTTTATCATCTTGTTAAGCTGACTAATTTTTAGACTGGGTGAATACAGCATATGACCCCTCAGCTACATGGCCTTCACTTCTGGGTTCATCCTGATAGTTCAAGAAACCAATATGAGAGTTGCCAACTAATTCTTCTTCTTTCTCAAAGAAGAGATTAGCATCATCTTCAGGATTTAACTCAAACTGGAATGAAAAAATTGTTTCAGCTTCAAGATATCCAACTGCTGAGTTGTTTGGAGTCGCTTCAAGGGCAAGATTCCTCTATGGGGGAGGAAGGCAATTTTGTTGTCCCTGATTCCTTGCAGCATTGCCTTGGTATGCCTAATTTTGGAAAGTCCTCCTGGGCATATCTCTGTATGTAGGAGTAGATGACATCTCTTGCACCACTTGCTTTCTTAGAGCTAGCATTTCATTTCCAAGCTTTTGTACCATTAGGTCAGTAATGACTGCAAGGGAGTGCTCAGAAGATGAAATGGATTTGACAGGACCTAGGCTCATAAAGCTCTGATACCAATTGTCAGGATCCCTGCTCACTAAGAGCACACTTGATTACCTTTGTATAAGCAACTAAACACGAAATTTAACCAGAAGTAAAATATAACTAGAATTCAAAAATAACACAGAATATGAGAGACAATATAACCTTGTATTAATACTCATCCAGAAGGAAATACAATAAAGAGATCACACTCTTCCCACACCTCTAGGGTGTACCAGTAATATTCCCTCAAGAGTTCTCTCTCTCAATTACAAACACAATCAACTCAATAATCAAGTTAGTGTTTCAACCAGTCAGTAACAATACTGCCAGTACCACCGAGTACACACACATACTCCAAGTCTGAGTACACCATGTACTCCAAGTAGATCTCTCTGTCTTGCACACCTACAGATCAACCTAGTTTTGCACACCTGTAAACCTAGATCTTACTTACCATGTAGATTTCACCTGATCTTGCTATACTGCAGATCAACCTAGCCTTGCACACCTGCTGACCTAGATCTTACACACCTGGAAGAACCCTTGTCCTTGCCCCACCAAGTCCTTATGATTCTCCCTTAGATATAACCATTATGATTCTACAAATTACAATACAGCCCCATGAGTCTATTATATAGATCCCATGCAAACAATAATTAGAATTCTAATTACAATAATTAGAAACACTGACTCAAGACTAAAATTAGTCTTTTACATGCAAACTAATTATCTGTCTAAAATTAGACCAGTTTTAGAAGTGCATGCACACACACGTTGTCGACATCGGTTTCTATCTAACCGATGTCAGCCGACCCATAACTGATGTCAGTTACTATGAACACTAAAGATGACTGACGTTGGTTGATTAGACTGGTGTCGATTGCTCTACAACTCAACAACCTCCTCCATTTGCATCAGTGAAGCTTTTAGCTCCACAACCTAATAATCTCTCACTTGGAGATAAATAGTTGCACCTTTACCTGTACCTGTACATCATCTAATTTTATTTCCTGGCTTGTATCCCTCTTCAAGCTCAATCTTGAAGACCAACCACCACACATCCTGTGGTGCTACTCATGTCATCCAAGTAACCTTACATATCTGAATACACATACACATGTAGAGAAGTCCCTGACCCTGCATAACATGTTAACCTGCTGCTGGTCCCTCTCAGATACCTGATAATCCACTGAACTGCTTTCCAGTGCTTCTTTCCTAGATTGGCCATGAACTTACTGACAACTCTCACTACTGGGGCAATATTAGGTCTAGTACACATATACTTAACCTCATCATGTGAATTGGGACACTATTATATGAACTATCCATCCATAGGTATGCTAATCGGTTCTGCATCTTGCATCTTGAACCTCGCCATGACCTTATTCACACAATCATCTTGAGACAACATCAACCTGTGATCTTCCCTGTCTCTAGGAATACTCATGCCAAAGAATTTTGCTACTCTCAAATTCTTCATAACATACCTCTAATAATTTTACCTTTAGCTCAGCAACTCCCTGCATGTGTGACCCTGCAAAAAGCATACACACTACATATAGTAACAGGATAATGTAGCTAATATTATCCAACCTGGTAAAGGAAACACAATGGTCACATTGACATTGACTAAAGTCATGCTTTGTCATACACCTGTCAAACCTCCATTATCCTGCAGCCTACTCAAGACCATATAACCTGGCTTTCTATCTCATGTGTCCATTCTCTCTCTTCTTTAACCTAGGAATCCATTCATCTTTTAGTGCTTTCTTTCTAGCTGGCAACTCTACCAAATCTACCATTTGGTTCTCATCCAAGGAATCAAATTCCTCATTCATGCCATGCTCCCACTATTTTCTAGATTCTACCTGCTCTACAGTGACCAACAAGTAGTATAAAGAAGGCGAATAATGAATTTGAAGCTTACTTACCCTTTTAGTCCTCCATTTGGGCATTTGAGACTCCTTGACAGCTTGTTGTCCACCCAAAATATGTTCTCTAGTTGACCCTGGTTTGGACCCAACCGATGTTGATTCGACTTGATCGCCGACACTGATTCCCTGATTGACATTAGTGTCCACCTGGTCACCGACGTCGGTTCTCTGACCGACATCGGTCACCACCTGCCTAACACCATCGAGTCTAGTCTACACATGATTGACATTAGTACCTGCCTGTTCGATGTCAGTTCCACCTGATCGACAACGGTAACTATGTTTTCTTGTGAGTGATGACTTTTTACCCATGAGCTTACCTTGGATCATAACCCTATCCAAACTACCCTGCTTAATTTTATTCAACCTCCCTAGCTGATCACTATCCATCATCTCCTCTATGAACACCAAGGCTTTCCAGTTCTTAATTTTGTCAAAGACATCAGACTTTCTCTTAAGAACATGCATTCCCTTCTTACTCATGTGACCAAGCCTACAAAGCCACATCTTTGCAACAAAAGGAGAATCAGTAATATAAGTAGATAGATAAAGAATACCTACTTTCTTACCACATGATAATTCAAGTGCATCCACTGTGAGAGTTATTGTGCACCTCTCATCACCCAACTTTTTTGTAGAAACTAGACTCCTCTTCAGGACTGGGACCTGCATGACATCCTTCAACACCCATGTGTTGGCCGTCTGTAATTTCAGCTGCACTTCTCTTTTGTCAACAATTTGACAAGGCTCACCAACCCCTAAATAAATCTTTTCAAACTCTCCAAGGACATTAACATGGAAAAATACTCTATTTGGGATTGCATGGAAAGAGGCAACATAATCTATAAACCAAGATTCTACTTTATCCAAGGAACATATAAGAGCAACCCGTGTAACAACCCCTGCAACATCTGCTTCCTCATTTCCTTCATGTTCATCTTCTACCAACCAACAATCTTTCTTTACGTGCTCTTTCTTTCCATAATTTAGTAATTGAGAATTCTTGCGGTTGAATTCCTCCATTCTTAGTGTACTTTCTTCTGCCATTGCTATACTCCCACTCAATCAAAAACCCCTGAGAGTGACCTGTAATCAAACACTTAACACACTCTAAAACCAAGGTGTTAGTGAACCTAACCAAGCTCTGATACCACTTGACAAGACCTAGGCTCACAAAGCTCTGATACCAATTGTCAGGATCCCTACTCACTAAGAGCACACTTGATTACCTTTGTATAAGCAATTAAACATAGAATTTAACCAAAAGTAAAATATAACTAGAATTTAAAAATAGTACAGAATATGAGAGACAATACAACCTTGTATTAATACACATCTAAAAGGAAATACAATAAAGAGATCACACTCTTCCCACACCTCTAGGGCGTACCAATAATCTTTCCTCAAGAGTTCTCTCTCTCAATTACAAACACAATCAACTCAATAACTGAGTTGGTGTTTCAACCAATCAGTAACAATACTACCAGTACCATCGAGTACACACACATACTCCAAGTCTGAGTACACCACGTACTCCAAGTAGATCTCCCTGATCTTACACACCTGCAGATCAACCTGGTTTTGCACACCTGCAAACCTAGATCTTACTTACCATGTAGATCTCACCTGATCTTGCTATACCACATATCAACCTGGCCTTGCACACTTGTCGACCTAGATCTTACACACTCGAAATAACCCTTATCCTTGCCTCACCAAGTCCTTATGATTCTCCCTTGGATATAACCCTTCTGATTCTACAAATTACAATACAGCCCCATGAGTCTATTATATAGATCCCATGAAAACAATAATTAGACTTCTAATTACAATAATTAGAAACGTAGACTCAAGACTAAAATTAGTCTTTTACATGCAAACTGACTGTCCATCTAAAATTAAACCAGTTCTGAAAGTGCATGCAAATGCATACACACATAGGCTGCCAACATCAGTTCATGTCTGATCGATGTTAGCTGACCCATAATCGATGTTGGTTACTGTGAACACTGAAGATGACTGACGTCGGTTGATCAGACCGACGTCGGTTGCTCTGCAACTCAGCAACCTCCTCCATTTGCATCAGTGAAGCTTTTAGCTCCACAACCTAACAGGATTTACCTTTATTAGGGTCTCTCCTTATCTTTCCTACCAAGATAAGGTCATCTTCTACCTCAATAGCCAAGTCCTGAGCAGCAACAAGGTCTATGTGTCTGGCCCGTCTTAGCAAAAAACTCACTTCAGGCAATTATGAGTTGATGAAGAAGCATTTGAGGTTCTAAGCTGTTGGCTGGGTGGCCAAGGGAATCATGTGCCTTAGCTTGTCGAACCTGACAATAAAATCCCTCATAGGCTCATGAAGCTCCTTCTTCATCTGAGTGAGTTGGGCCAGTAAGGCATGTGCATCTTTTGCAGGCTTGAATCTTGCTTCAAATTTGTCTTTCAAAGTGTCCCAATCAGTCACTAACCCAGCTTGTAAGTGATAGAACCAGTCAGCAGCAGTGCCTTGTAGTGTTTCCATGAATAGCCTGATTGCTATATGTTCAAGTTCCACCCCTATTACCCTGTAGGCTATGTTGAAAGTTGTAATGTGTTCATCAGGATGAACCTTCCCATTACTGAAGAATTTAGGAAAATTCTTCCTTGAACTGCGTAGAAGCTCATGCAGAGGTGGAGTCAAATTCAGGGAACCAAAAGAATTACCCCAGGGTCCTTGAGCCATGATTTGATTATGCAAAAGTGGGATCACTAATCCAGGTGGAGTGTGTGCAGGCAAGGCTCGACCAACAGTTCGTCTAAGTTGAGATTGTGGAGGAAACAACTCAAAATTACTTTGTTGCACCAACTCAAAAGTAGGGTCTACAACACCTTGGTATTTTTGGCCTCTGGTATATCATGAAGTTGCCAGATTATAGAACAAAAATTGGAAAAGAGTAGGATCTTCTTCAGCTTGAAGTTTGAGATTTCAAACTGTGCGCTCTTTCCCCAGCGGAGTCGCCAAAAATTGCTAGTTGAATATTTTGTCGATCAACGTACTGATAAATAAAATAGGTCTGATCAGCCAAAGTAGGAAGATTAGTCATCCAAATGTGTAGTTTTACCACATCAGAAAGACACTGATCTCTCCTCTCATCAAGGGGAGGTTCCCTGTAGGTATGCTATATATATATATATAGAAAATTATACTCATGGGTAGGACAAACCATCCATCTCTCTTTCTTCAGAGATGATGTGCACGGATCAAAGGAAAAACTCAGGGGAAATGACAAACAGTATTCCTCTTCTTTCAAAAGTACTATTCTGTAAACCAAAAGAATACTCCTTGCAGTAACAACAAAATGTAGCAAAGAATGTAATAACCAACAAATCGAGATGCAGCACAAAGTCTTCACCTGGATTGCTCAAGAGTAAGATACGAAGGAAAATGAGGGCATAAAGTCAACTCAAGGTCCTTTACACAGAAATGAAAAGAAAACACACTAAAGGCAATTATGGGGGCACAAAGTCTCTCCACAGTTGACTCTTCACGACACCTTCTTGTCTGTTGTCACTAATTCTGCTTGTTGAATTAAAGGAACAAAAGATATATTGAAAAAAAAGACATAAGAACAATTTCCTCAATAACAAAGATATTACAACACAAAGTCTAAAAAACCACTTGCTTTCTTATTCCAGTAACCAAATATGATCGGCAATCTGAGCTCAAAGTCTCAGTAATGCCTTACAATTTGGGCAGAGTTTCATTTTAAATGTCAAAAAAGAGATCCTTATTACAATAGAAGAAAGTCCCTTATATAGCCTCTTCAAGAAGGACTTGGGATCAGTAAATACATCATTTTGCATTGGAATCTATTAAGAAGACATGCTGGAACTTAGGGGCATTTTACCCATTTGAATTTATCAATACAGGTAAACAAGTCATGCTTATTAAAAGTTTGCAACTTTCAATGTCCACCTGGCAATCTGATCTTATCTTCATCGTTCCTCCTTTTCTGGTTAATTGAATTGAGTCCTGGATTTAGTTTGTTGTTCTGTTCCTTCTCCACTTTCTGTTGGTCTTGGCCTTGAAATATGTGAATGTATTCTGGTCTATATGTTCAAAGGATCAACGGCTATTTCACTTTGTTGAATCTGATGTTTTTAGATGCGTCATTCCTTTGTCCTCTTTCAGCTTTTTTATTTGGTATTTTTCCAGATTGAACTTGTCCTTCTAGGTCTTGAGAAATGACCCATTTTGAGTCAAAATAGCCTCCCGTAAGGATATCTATCCTTCGAGCAGTCTTTAAATGGCCTTTCAGGCTTCTTCAGGTGACCCTTCAGATATTCCCCTGGGATTTTCTTACGCTTCCTCCCGCAGACATTTTCCTTGGGGAAAATTCTCGCAGACAAAAAGTCTGGGGAACCAATTTTAAATGCCTTAAACAAATCTGAAAGAATTACCTTTCGGCTTCCTTGAAAATGACCCTTCCAAAGGGTGCTTTGATCGATTAAGTGTCCTCCGTAAGGGCACTTGTCCTTCAGGAAGCTTCCTTTTGCATTGAACCGCCCCTTTGAACTTTGGTGATGAACCATTCCATTGAACCAATCAGTTGAACCGAAAATGGTTCAAGCCAACGGTTCAAACCGATGGTTCAATTTGAATGAACCGAGCTGATGAACTTATTATTGAACCAAAAATTGAACTTGCCTTTGAACCATGTCTTTGAACCTTTTCATTGAACCAAGATGTTGAACCAACCTTTGAACCAAGTTTTGGTTCAACGGTTCAAACAAAGCTTTAAACCGACTGATGAACCGTTTGATTGAACCAAAGAATGAATCAAACGTTGAACCTGTTGCTAATGCTTGCCGATGGAAATTTCTATTTGAACCAAGGTCATGAACCAATTCTGAAAATGACCAATTGTTAGAAACCAATTCTTTTGATTGAACACACCTGTAGAAGTCGTGAAGCCCGTTGAACTTGTAGAAATGAGCCTGTTTGCAGTCCGTAGATTTCTGAAAAGCTTGAAAAATGAGGAATTTGAATGCCCAAGATAAAATTTGGAAAGGGAAGAGATAATTTTGATCTGTAGGACCAAAATAATTCAAATGTTTTCCCAAAAAATATCTAATATTTTTTTTTTGGGGAACAACATGTAGGACTGAGACACTATCATAAATTAGGATCTAGCCTTCATTTGGTGAAAGGATAGGAGCACCAAAAATAGGATACCCTAGTGTCTAGTGTTATATTCCACCACTACCATTATTATTCTAAAGATCTAAGCTTTTTGTGTTTTGTTCACCAGCTCTGTGTGACCCTGCCTGTGAAGTTTCAACAACTAGAAGACTATAGAGTTCTCTATAGAGATAATTTTATATTCACACTCCATTGTGCTTTGATCAACTTTGAGAAAGAGGGGGGGTTAGTGTGTGTAAGATTCACTTAATGTATTTCTACACCCCTTGTGTGGGCACACTGCTTACATACCAATACTCTGAAGAGGGATCAAGCCTTATGTAGTTCTCCCACATAATATGCTTTGTGCAATAGTGTGTATGAAGATGTAAAATGTTAAACTAGGTATGCTTGATATGACTAGGGATAAATGTAAGGATTTGAATAAGCTGGAAATAGTATTGGATAGTTGTATGCAGAGAATAGGGAAATATGCTTGAGTAGTATTGCTTGTATTCCTTCTTACTTTGTGATATTTGCCAACCCCTTATATATGAACTTTGAATGAGATTTTATATGGATTTTTTGGTCATGGGTTAAATGTAGTCACGCTAGGCTAACATAATGAAGAAGAGGAAGCAGGGAAAAAGGGTAATCTAGGCTTAAAATGTGATTGGATAGGAGCATTGGAAAGGGGACACCCTAGGGTCCAACACTATAGTCCAAGTTGGGTGTTATTATTCAGAGGGTATGGGACTTCGGGAGATGGAATAAGCATGGAAAAAGGGTCCTAGCTAAGCTGGAATGAGGTCTTTAAATACTATGAATGACTGGGAAATGGTGAAAAGGTGCCTAAAAGGCTCATGAAAGCAAGGAGGGACCTATGGGATTGTAGACACCGAAATCGTGTCTAAACCCTTGGTCGTCCTCCCCCCTTAGTCCCCTTGGTCCACTTAACCATGCTTAACCTATGTCTTATTAATTTAAAATAATTATCTTATTAATAATTCTCTCTCTCCCCTTGCCACCTCACCCTTGACACCTCACCACCCTTGGATGCCCTCTTTGGATTCCATTCCTCAACCCATGCCAAGTCTTAAATGCCTAAACCCCATTCATGACCTATTCCAACTTCTCTTCCCCTCTTTCCCACGCCTATTAAGCCATCTTCGACCATTTCTTACCACGACTAGCAGACCTGGCAATTGAGAAAATGGACGAAAGGATATTTTTAGCCTTTTTACCTACCTTCCAGCTGCCGACGTCGGTCAACTGTCGACCGATGTCGGCGATATTGCCAGCGTCGGTTACCTTCAAGACTGCGTTCTTGACCCGAATACAGGATCCAGTTTTTGAATCTTCAATCCCATTTTTCCCATCTTTCAATCCAACCTTTCACTCCTCAATCTTTAATCCACCAACCTTCAGACCTCTCTCTCTCTCTCAGGCACACAACAAGCTTCAACAACAATAGGTACTCTGCATCAACCACTCCACCAGCAACAGGTCTTCTACACTACCAAACATCAACAACAGGGACATCAGCAGCAATAGGTCTTTTTCATTCCATTTTCTAGCAGGTATGAGGTAAGTGTCTCTACTATTTTCATTTTAGTATTTTCTTTTAATTCCTCTATCATTCAGCCTACTACCCATTTTCAACCTCTCCTACCCAGACTCCTTCCAGACCTGCACTTCCTGAAGAGGCTGAAAGGCCTCCTCTACCCCTGTGTTCATTTTTGACATTTTGTCCATTGTTCCAGACCTCTGCATAGACTCTCAAACCATTCAATAAGACCCATATCCCTTCTCAGACCCGTCCACAGACCATAAACCCATCCAGACCTGACCAGAGCTCATCCAAAGACTACTGCCCTGACCGATGCCAGTCGTAGAGACCACTGCCCCCACCAACATTGACAGACTAACTGACATCGGCAGACCTTGACAACTGACGTCGGCAAACTAACCGACATTGGTGACTGTGACCAGACCGATGGCAACATTTAGGTAAGCATTTGCTTCCATTTCCTTTTCAGTCTTTAATCATTTTAGTCTTTTTATCATTCTACCTTTTATCAGACATTATTTTTATCAATCAGTGGGTTGACATCCCTCAAAGAAGTCTTCGTACTTCTGGGATCAAGCTTTTGCTTGGCAGCCCACCATCTCCTCATCTAACGCCTTCTTTGTTTTAGTCTCTTTTTTCTACAGGTGTCATCCTCCACAACCAAAGAGGAGTTCCTGCTATCGTATGAATTTGGTGCGCACGACTATATCCAGGTACATACAAGCCTTAGACCATTTCTCTTAGTTTCTCATTTCCTTCTTGAATGTAGAAAGCGAAAATCATATAAAAACAAGGATGGATGTCACAATTCATACTCAGGTTACCAATTTTCACATTTTATATGACTACAACTCCACTATCTTATTTTAGCTTAGGATGTTGGGATTGGAAGTATTTTCTTTATGTAATGATGCAACTTGAAGAGTGGATAAAGTGTTCAAGAAACTTGGGATCTCTTTAGGCTTGGATTCTCCACCTTGTCTTCCACATGGAATCTCATATCTAGAGGTCTCTCCTTGAGGTGGGTATGTAATGGGAGAGGGCAATCAGGGCCTCAATTCCATTTCTTTTGTTGATGACATAGACTGCTAAATATGTATATTAGCCAACTCAATCTACCTATAAATATTTGCTTCAAAAACAAGGTTTCTCTTTTCAACTCTCTCTTCTAACTGATTGGGAAAAGGATGACTTTGATAATATTGATTGGGTTCATGAGTGAGCATCATGTAGTACTGATGACAATCTTCGAGAAGTGGATATGAAGGCTGATAGGTTTGGTGAGGTTGTTTCTCATGAATTTTTAGTCTATCTTCCAAGGATTAAACTAGCCACTCACATCTAACATCTCACTTGTGAACTTTTTCCAATTGGATATTTCAATAGGTGCCCACTCTCTTTTAACTATCTCTAATACATCTCTCACCTGATGAATGAAATGACTAGGAACATCTTGACCATGATACCTTAGTGTATCAGCTCTAAAATATACTTTTCATACCTAAAAAGAGTTTGTTTGAAGGTGGAAATGGATTGAGTTGAGAAGTGGCTAGGTTGACTAGGAGAAGCAAGATATTATGGAGGTTGGCTATAGAATTGATACAAATCATGACAAGTTTAGCTATAGTGCTAATAAGGATCATGATGGGGTTGACAACGGTAAGAATCACACCAAGGCTGATTAGGAATACCATGAGTTGAAAATACCTCACTAACTTGTGTAAAACAAAACTCAACACCAAAATTAGCCATGAAACCTGGGCTGCTTGACCAACTGATATAGCTTCAGATTCTCTATTGATGCTTCGATAGATGCCTCCAAAGGCTGATGTGTTGAAGGACAACACCAAAAATCTTTCAACTTCTTGGACTAAGAACCCCATAAGGTATGCCAAAAAAAATTCACTTGGACTTGCACTCTTTGAGGACAAGTCTCAACTCTCCTCATCCATGTGGCACAATTGAAACACCTCTAGGCTTTTGGGTGGCCTAAGGATGAGGTGAATCTCTAGGTAGGGATAGATCCCTTAATGTACCACTTTGTATCACTACTACATGTAAACTTTAAGGGGGGGTATGGAGAGATAAAACTAAAAACAAACTATCCTAAGGGAGATGATACACCAAATAAGTTGATGACTTCCAACCAGCTACATGTTACACATGAAACCAAGAGACTAACTAAATATACACTTCTCCAATCTACATCTTCTCACATCAATATTACATTATGAGGTTATGGATGAATGTTTAATCTAGGATTACTAGACAAGAGGCCTTGAATGGCACTATTGAATAGACTAACTCAACCTTGACACTTCCTAGAACACTTTACATGTCTTGCAAGAAGAAGTTTTCCAACTACAAATAAGATGAAAGAATGAGACAACATGCTAAGGAAATCATCGTTATCACTAATCAAGATCAATCATTCAAGTAAAACACAATATGAATAATCATAAAAAGGTAAAAATCAGTAGTCTTATTGATCAAATGGTATGCAAATGAGCAGGGCTTCGCCATACTCAGGTGGAGCATAAGTTACAAAGGCCAAAATGGCTAGTTCTTATAGAACTTGAGAGAGAGAGAAGAAGAGAGAATTCAAAGGGTCATAAAGACACTTTTCAAGCTGAGTAAAGGAGTTACTTATGCATGATAAAAGGATGTGGGATGAACCATTTAAGGTTAGAAGAGACAAGTGGCCATACAGGGAATAAAACTCATGAAAAGTGGCATAAAAGTTCTCATTCTGGCTCCAAAAACTATCTTCATGATTTGGACCTATTTAAATATCCCAAAACTGACTAGGGATAGGTATAATGATTAGAATGAGAGGGAAGGATTTTATACATGCCTCTCCATGCATAGTTTGTAGTCTTAGACATCTAACATCATCTAGAAATGAGTTATCACCATCTACAGTCTAAAAAACTCTTTTTCAATGCACCCTACACACTTGGCCTCAAATTTGGATTTATTTTCCCATGAAAATACATGGGAAGGAGTGGATGACACTTTTCAAAACCATCCATGGACTTATAGGTATCAGACACACCTTAGAATCAACTCATTTGAAGTTTTCCACCCTTCTCACTAGTTTGGTCATTATGTCAGTTTTGACTGGCTGAGATGAAACAAATGGTTGAGGCACTTAAGAGTTACTCCAAAGAATTAAATTACATGGGGAGCTATCTTAAGTCCTTAGATTCCCTCCCATGTGATTACCATCTCTTGAAACCTCCTATAACCTGCATAATGCACAAAATTATAAAAACTACCTTATTTTGCACTCTATTTATATAGTTTCGTACAACTAATCCTAATGGGGAGGATCTTGGATGAGTTATATCCAAGTTCCAATCACTTTCATGGTCAAACTAGTTCATTTGGATGCATCTTTAGCGTCATTTATCTAATTGGGTCCCTATAAGGGTTTAACAAGGGTTTTGAGTGTTTTGACATCTTAAGCTTTGTTCATAAAGTTGGGCCATTGAAAATTCCACTAATATTGTGTTGAGGACCCATACTAACTTCCCCAAACTCCTTTGGCATCCATGAAAATCCTCCAAGAGGATATGAGTACTTTAATGTAGCCTATCGAGCTTGTCTTATCCTATCCCTACATGCTTGAAGTTGTCTTGAGCTCAAAATGACCTCCTTGTGATTCATTTAAATTATAATGGCTTATAAAAATACAAATTCATTATATAAACATGATTAAATAGGTTAAAATGATCATCTCAAGGTTGAAGTGAAGTTGGACCCCCAATTGGTCTCTAGGCCTCAAACAGTCCTACCTGCATACGTAGCACCCCAAACCATTATATTTGGTTTCATTATTCTATGCTTGGTTCTTCATGTTGGTTTGGATGTACCTAAACTTTCCATACCCTTTTTAATGGTCTTATTATCTTTTTTTTTACTCCTCTTACCCATCTTTACAAACCTGCCAGATTAAGCCTAAGGGAAAGTGCCCTCTGTCTGAGACAAAATATAGGGCACTTCCCTTGTTCTCTCAAACAATTTAGATTTTGTATGGGATTAATAAGGTTTTAAGGACCTACCACACAAAAACACATCCTTTTATTAGGTCATTTGACCCCAAAATCTCTTCAAAACCAAAAATAGACTCCTTTTATGACAAACTATGTGCATGATTTGAGGAATGGACTGTATGATGCATCATTGGACTCCTTTCTCTACTATATACCCATTATGATGGTGTTATTAGGATATTATTATTATTATTAAGGTGTTATAACCTTAAATAATCCCTCCAAATCTCCACATAATCCCCTCCATACACTTGACCAATCAAGACTATATGTCAAACCCTAACTGTGTTTCTTGTCTTAGGGTGGTGCATGTAGGTGTGTGTGAAGTTGGAGCTTGAAAACAATGCTTAGAGGCCCATTTATAATATCATGATATCCTTTGACATTTTTTTTAACCATTTAACTCACCCTTATACACCTACACACAAAATCCCAAAATTTATTTATTGCTTGTCACAGTTACAACTGACTGAGTTTTTGCTATGGAGGGGGTCATCTAAAGTAAACATTACATAGTTTGGAGCTTGAAAAAATTGAATCAGCTTCCCTAACACCTTCTAAGACAATTTATCAATGATTTTAACTTGTAAACTCATTTTAATTGGGCTATATCATCACTTAGATAAGGTTTTTTGCTCATTGCCTGCTTACCCAGCTGTAGGTGGGTATTGACCTGAAAATCCTGTGTAAGCCTACTCTAGGCTTGAGACCATGTCCAACAGACCTCTCCTTTGATGCCCATGATTTATATTTATGTCATCTTAATCTCATAAGTTTCAAAACATGCTTTCAAATCTAGCCTTATTGAGTTGATACTCTAAAGTACCTTTTAATCCCCTTACAGTTGTAGGTGAGTATTTTAGGATTAGACACACTTGTAGGTGTGTTAAAGGTCTAAAACACAGTATGTTGTCATCTATAAATGATACTTAGGTCATGAATGTCACTTTTACCATTTTTAATCATTCCATCATAATATCATAGTCTAGGTTTGCAATTTTTAGATGGAGAGGTCTCTTTCTAGCTCAAACCTATAGGTAACCACTGCCTAAGGATAGTGGTTCAAGGAGCATCTTCAAGCCTTCCTAGTAAGAAATACACAGGGCTAAATCACTTCCTTATTTTTTCAATGAGTGATCCTATGATATGGAATAAATTCAAGGACATTTATAAGCTTTAAAACTATTTACAACACCTTTATAATATATCCACAAAATGGCTTAAACCTCTATTTTCTTGTTTTAGGGACAAGGGGCCTGAATTTTGTCATATCATGCTTGATCAAAGTTTTCACTGTCATTTGTCCACACAACATATAAAACATGCATGTTAAGGTCTCTTCAGCATATTTTGGTCCCAATCAGAGTTCTAACTCATGTTTCAACACCTCATAATGGATCTTTTAACTCTCTGTGATACCACCTATAGGTGGTCATGCAAATGTACAGGCTAACAGTGTATCTTGAATGGTTTTTACTCCTTGTTTTCTTAATTTCACACCTAAAACAAGGTATATTATTCTTCACCACATGCTATTTCATAAAAAAAATTGTCAACCTATCTCATATTCTCTGTACAAGTACTTCTAAAACTCTGTCAATGCCACATATAGGTGGATGTTCCCATGTATAGGTAGTAATGTGAGTTTTAGGCATTGTACATTACCTTGACCATCAAGTGAGTTTTATGTCTATCCTAACACTTAAAAATGTATCTTCACATTATTATGGATATGAAACAAGTATCAGTACTTCCCTTTTAACATTGATTCATCCATGAGATAACCTGGCGTTTGTGAGTTACAAGTAGGTAGTGAACATATTAGAATCATGTGTATAGTGAGTGGTCTCATGAATAGGTCTAATCTCTTAACTAATTACTCAAATATATTTTTTCACTATAAAGGCGTTGAAACAAGTCTAAAAACCTCTATTTCAATGTGATATACTTCCAAGTGATGCCTGCAGATGTACATTCATGGCTGCCTAACTGAATATGTTGAATATGACTGTAATTCCATGAAGAGTTTCCTTGGGAAAAGATATTGAGAGGTGAAGGTGATAAATATAACATTGGAATCATGTGAACCAACCCATATTCACCCTCCAATACCACCATCAAAATAAGAAAATCTTGCAAATGTTGAAAAACTACCTACAAAACAGAATGGTGCATTCACTTGCAACCTGAGATGATTTGCATATAAAAACACTTTTAAACACTAAAACAAGCATGGGGATAATTATATAATGAATCCAAAATCATTTGGAATAAACTTTAATAACTAGTTTGTAAACACTTGTCCAAAATGGAGGAAAACCTATAGGGTGCATGAAATAACAAGCAAAAAAATATGGTCAACTTTATGAAGATGATTAATAAAGCATAAGACACCATTATTATAAATATTTTTATATAAATGAAGCTAAGTGTGATTTCACCTCCCAAAATCATTTAACCTAAAACTGCTTCAACTCGTTGTACCAAGTATGAACTTGTTGATCACATTTGCATGTCCAAAAGGGCCAGAAAGGAGCAAAATGGTTTTGGAATTTTTTTAGCACTTTAAAAGTGTGTCAATAATTAATATGAGTGGGAGGAAGATGAAGAGTCATATTAAAACTGTATCCCATGTGTAAAACTCTCTCATATGTCGTAAAGAGCCAAACTCTTCTCTTTTTACAAGAAAACTACTCTTTCATTTGAAGAACCAACCACTTTCAATTAAAAATAGTTAATTAAGACAAAATAGGACACATTTAACATGGCATCACATTTTATAACATTCACATTTCCCAAGGAGGTCATACAAGTCATTAAATGCCTCTTTTTTTACCTCAAAATGACTCAAAATTATATAAAGACTAAAATGACTAATGACCAAGGCTAATATAACATAAAATCACACTAAATGACCTATAATAAACCTTAATGACCAAATATTAGACCCCTAAACACCTTCAAAAAAATACATATAGGGGTCCCAATTTGACCTAAAGGGTCAAATTTGGTCAACAATAACACTACAGGAGTAGGCCTCACCTACACTAATGGTTCCACTAAAATCTATGGTGTATTGATAGGAACTATGCTTGGGACTATAACTAGTAATTATGATCTGACTACCTATGGGACAGGTAAAGGACACTCATGTGAAATATCCTCAACTAGATCCCCTAATTAACATGCATATATTTGATGCATCTTTGCAAAGTGGATGGAATGGCTCATAACTGTTGTATTTATGACCTACCCAATAACATGTAAAATGTGTCTACACTAGGTACTACTAAGAATCTAGTGGCCACATGTGTTATTCTAACCTATAGAGGAAATACAATCTCCCTAATGGATCTTTGAACATGGCCACTGAAACCATAAATAACTATGTTGGTAGGAGAAATGTCCTACTCTGAATATCTAGAATGTTATCAAAGTGTGATAGTGCACACATTAATACTTGACACATTGTATACCATAACACTCTAAATAGGATGATGATCAATGTAGGATCGTACAAATAGTGCATATAAATCTGAATCATCATCAACGATCTCCTGCTCTGATAAAGTGATAAGTGGTATAGCCGATACTATAGTATGATACACACTAATGATATTATGTAGGGGTGTGTATCCTCTGTAGTAGTGTGATATGATGCCACTGGTAAATGTGCCTGATACGTGTAGTGAACACCTAAAGTGCCCACTACCTCACTAGTTGTATGTTTTGGAAATGGATTCCAGAATATTTTCAATGCCTTAGCTTTCATTTGTTGAACTTTGATGCCTCTATGGGTGTTCCCACATCAATTATGTAGGCCTCTATCAAATATTATATATTATGTTTCAAGGGGATGCATCAGTTTGTAGTATGGCCTGGTGCCCTGTGATAGTCAAATAATGCATTAGAATAATAGCTTTTTAGAAGAGGTCATATCATATCAACCTCTTTGATGGGAGGGAGAGATATGACATTTCATTCCAAGAGCTACTATAAAACATGTGATAATGATTATATAAGGTTAGAGAAAACTCTACATGGAGGAGCTGATAAAACTAATCAAGGAGATGGATCTAAAATTGTGTTAACTGTGGCCTTTAGATCACTCTAATCTTTAGTGGCCCTTACTTTTCATGGAGGCTTACTAGAACTCTTAGTTTAACTCTGATCCAATTTTATATTTTAATTTGCCCATAGAGAGAAGCTTGACTTCCCTTTATTTCATTGTGTGGTACAAATATATGAAGGTTGGAAACTTCTTGAATAAGATAGCTTCAAGTAATGATGGTAGTAAACCTTATTTGAATATGTCTTGGAGCTATTTATATACCATGGGGCTAGTCATCTTTTCCAGTATAGTTTTATATCACAAGACATATTCTGTAATAGGCTCGTTGGTTTTTTTCTTCAGTTGTGATACTTGAGCATATGAGATATTATCACTGATGTTAATTGTGAAGTGTGTTATAAACATATCTGCCAATGGATTGAATGCAGTGATAGACTGATTTAGAAGATCAAAGAACAATTGTAAGGCATAGTCCTTTAGACTACATGGGAACAACTTAGTGAAGAGCTAATCATTGGGCACGTAGTCCAAACATGTTGCATGGAAAGCTTGTATATGGTGTTCTGGGTCACCATTACTATCATATAAGGTGAGTTTAGGTGTCACAAATTTGGATGGCAAAGGATTTATCGCTATGTAATGTGTCAAAGGTTTATGGAAATGAACATGAGAATCTAAGGCATGTTATGGCCTAGTAGCTCCTTGCTCAAGATGTAACACCTTAACTTATAGAGAATACATCTCATGCATAAGGGATTGTACATCTAGAGAAGAAGAACTAGCCATAGGAGATGTAGTTGTCACTGAAGATTATCAAGTTAAAATAGGTTGTTATACAAGCTAAGTTACCCCCAAAGTAGGTGTAACAATGTTATTATTTGGGGGAGTAGAAGATTGATCATTAGTTGATTTGTTCTTTTTTCCATTATGGGTTGTAGAATATGTGTATGATCATGGGGTTGTTCCCAAAGTCTATCTCTGAAACTCTATAGAATATCATACTTATTGACAATAAGATTTTCATTATTAAGTGGGGAGAGAGTGTCCCAATTCTGATCTCGTATATCATCTTGACCTTGATTATATTTCTCATCTTCAGATGCATTATGATTGAAGTCCACATAATCAGGGTGTGAAGGATCAATGATGGGAGTTGTAACCAGTCCTTTGTCCATGGTATGAGCTCGAAAAGAAATAATAGAGTATGCTCAATATGATTTCAGCTAACCTAACACTTCTTTTTAAGGGAAGAGAGATAACTTTTTTAGATGGCATATAACAAACAAAATGAAAGAATGTTGCTAAAATAAGAAGTATGAAATTTGAAAAGCTTCTTGCTAAAGGTTTGAGTATAGTAAAATTAGGGTAAAAATATGTAATAAATGCATCTAATAATTTGTAACATAATTGACTTAGTTTAACCTTTCTAAAAATAGTAATAAATAATGTAAACAAGTACTTAGCTAGAAAATGATTGAAATGGGAGATCTAGAGGCCACAAACTGAGATAGAGGTTGATCTGAGTGTCATAGATAGGATCCAAGTGTCAAAACCCTTCCTAGAAAGTAGTGCACTAATTATATAGTAGTGTCATGTGGTGCCAGTGTCCTTATTTTGGTTATAGTTTCCACTATGTAGAATTGTTTTGAGCTTCTGGGTGCACTTGTGTCTGGGTCTGCCAGGCCTATTCTTGTGTGCATGAGTATTAGATCTCTATAGATGACCTATTTTGACTGATTTTATGTGTAAACCATAATCCTCCATGTGAGGGGATCCGATTGGTACAAGTAGTAAAGTGTGTTGTTAGTGGGGTAGGTTGGATATATTCAACAACTCATTGTGATGAGAGTTGCCTACATACCAATACTCCGAAGAGGGATAAAGCCTAATGTTGTTATCCCCACCTCAGTGTTGGTGTAAATGCAAGTGAATCTAGTATGAATGTTGTCTTGAGTGATTTTAATGTGTTTGAGGCTACAAATCTAAGTAATCTAAGCTTATGAATGTTGTAGATGGTTGTATGCAGAAGTAGGGAAGAATATGAATTGATAACCTTAATTGTGCACAGCTTGTTATGAGTTTGTTTGTGTAATTTGCATATGATTTCCATCTAGTGGTTAGAGGGATAAAAATTTATGTATATACATTGTTCAAGTGTTTGTGTGGGCCTTAAAAGATGTCTAGGCCGACCCTAGGGGGTTGCACATTTAAAAAGATATCAGTTGGTAACAAAAAGAGGGAAAAGGACAATAGTGCCAAAATTGGGACATTCGCACAATGGGGCGCTATTGTCCTTGTTATGACACTAGTGTTCAAGAGGTATAACCAGAGGTAGTAAGGGCTAAGATGTCAAAGTGAGGGTCTAGGACTGCATTAGGTATGTTTTAGGGACACATGTGGCCTGTAAGAAGGCTGGATAAGTGTCTAAATAGGCTCTAAGATTGGTTTAGGCCTAAGCTAGGGATGGGTGGTCTCAAGTAGCACTCTTAACACTCAAGTCTCTTTTTTAGGTGATTACACCTAGAAACTAAATAATAGGAAAAAAATCTAAGGCTAACTTGGAAGCTTTCTCACACTATATTGAATTGAAATTACATAAATCAAAAGTGTTTGTGTAGGGAATCAAACATAAAAATAAAGATCATATGGTACAATCATATAATGAAGAATGTATACACATAATGCTTAAATTAATTCAAATTAATATATGGGATCACTACAATAATTCCTCTTAAGTGGGCTTTACCTCGGTTGGAGCTGTGTTACAGTCCCTTCCTTTTGTTACAACTAATTACTTCAAACCACTTTGTATTGCATTAGCAACCATGTAACAGTAATAATATTGCTAATATAAAATTAAAGAGATCTCAAAATGGTATTCATAATCTTCTATTTACTCTAAATTAGGATTTCTTACTTGATAACCTAGGCCCTGGTGTCCAATCTTTAAATAAAAAAGGTAGGTTCTTATTTTGATGTTTCGGTTACAGTAATAAATATGAACTGCCTTATGGATTTTATCAAGAATTAGGAAAACAACTTGTACATTTTTGTAATAGTTTAAAATTAACAATTACAAGATAATATAAAATAACATGCACAAGGAAAACAATTTGTTTCATCATTACAATAGTCTTAGAGGTACGACCTAATGGATAAATAACTATGCTAAGGTGTTCTAACATTGTCTTGTCCTTCTCCTTGATTATAAGGATCATTGTACTCTTTAGACCATGGATAAAATTGACATAAAATCATTAACTAGCCGTCACAGTTATAACATGACATTTAACAACAGGTGCTATGGGTAACTTAACTACCATAGCCATTGTTATGGGTTAGCTTACCCCATTCATATGGGTAAGATTATTAATGATCCAATCATGTTATCTAGTTTTATGGGTATTTGCTCTACTTCATAGTTTATCCTTGCGATTTAAATGTATTGGATTAATAATAAAGCTAAAATAACAATAATGATAAATGATACTATCTTATTCATAAAATACATAGTTTTAACATAAAATAACAAATATATATACAACATGTTCAATTAGTATTATTTAACAAAAAAGGGCTACAAAGGGCAAGTTTTATATGTTTATGGGTTGAATAAAAATGATCATTTTAAAAGGTCATTCAGAGTTAATTTCTTATCTCGTTAAAGAGTATAATTTGGACCAATGATTGACAAACACATAAATACCCTAAAATAATATAATTTTATAACTAATAAATGCTAGGACCTTTTTTAGGTGTTTACTATTGGGTGAATATTTTGTCGTCGACTAACTGATGACAAAATGGGTATATCAACCACAGCACAGGGAGATTTACACCATGAAAAGTGTGGGTTTACCAGATCTGGATGAGGTAAATCTCTCCTCTCATCAAGGGGAGGTTCCCTATGAATATTTATACGCTATATGTATATATAATTAAGCAAAAAATAATAATTGGGGTGGTATAACAGCATCCACCTCTCTTTTTTCAGAGGTGATGTCCAAGGAACAAGAGAGAGAAATCTTAGTCATTGGCCAACAACATTCCTCTTTTTTCAAGAATGGTATCTAGAGTAGAGCAGAAAATCACCTGAAGCAAGTAACAAAGTTAACAAAGAAACCTACGTAAGCACAAAGTCTTCCGTTGTCTCCTTCATTGATTCGGAATACGCGTAACCGTAGAGTGAAACGAAGCACAAAGTCTTCACCTGAAACTGCAAAGGATAAAAGGATCACAAAAGTAAAAGTAGCTCAAAGTTTCTCTTCTATCTTTTAGAAACATCCTTAGATAATATCAACACACACACTTTGCTTATCAAATCAAACAAATAAGAGATTATTAGGAAAGAGGACATAAGAACTATTTCCTAAATAACGCAGATAACTTCAACACAAAGTCTGAAATAAATCTGTTTCTCATTCATTCAACAAAATATGATTTACAAGTTGAGCACAAAGTCTCAAGAAGTGTCTCAATTTCAGCAGAGTTTTTGCTCTCAATTATCAGAGATTGATTTACAAAAGAGGTCTCCACTATATATAGGGAGAAACCTTCAAAATTAAAAAGATTATAATATAAAAATATCTTAGTCAAAGATGACTCATCTTTGACTTTTAAGATATTTTTATAGATTTTTTACATGTAATTACACATTACAAAATTGCATGTAGTTTTACATGACAAAAGTGCATGAGAAGAGAAGAAGAGAGAAGGGGAAAAAGGTTCAGCTCTTTCCACCAGACTCCTTCAGATGAACATCGTACATGGTGATAGATGCCTAATTTCGTTCTTTCTATGAACTCAGCCATATCCATGTGCCCAATCTCTATATCCTTAATGTGATCAATATTTAGAAGCAACTGAGGTGATTAGAAAAACACCTTGATATTTGTACTTCATTGTCTTCGACTTCTTCAGAGAAACTTCAATGATCTGGAAGAACTTCTGTTGAAAGGAAGTCGATGAAGAGGGATCCTTTAGAGAAATTGTAGTATGAATCGTGATTGTGCAATCAGGAGGGAAGAAATTAGCAATCTAATAAAACTGCACATTTGATGGTCACGATCAAGAAAATGCACTTGAAAGGGATGAGATGTGAGCGGGTTAAAAAGCAGAAGAAAAAGGGAACAGGTGTGGAAAATGAAAGGAATGAAGATTTCTTCAAAGTTGGAGAAATTAGAGAAATAGATGCAGGGGTGATAAAAATTGTCGCTCCTACATGTCTCAGATGCAGGGACGATAAAAATTACCGCTCCTGCATCTGTTTCTAATGCAGGGGTAGCAAAATTTGCTGCTCTTGCATGTCTCAGATGCAAGGGTGGCAAAATTTACCACTCTTGCATGTCTCAAATGCAGGGGTGGCAAAATTTGTTGCTCTTGCATGTCTCAAATGCAGGGGCGGCAAAAAATTTCTGCTCTTACATGTAGGAAGGGAAAATGCACTTACGGCAAAAATTGCCACCCGTGCACGAGAACTTGAGGAAAAACACTAACTCTGAAAAAGCCAAATTTTGGACCCCTGGTTACATCGAAACCGTAACAACTTTCACATTTTGGAGAAAACATAATGAAAAGATGTTGTGAACTTCAAACCGTGTCAATTGAGCAAGTACGAGAATGAGAAAAACCAATCAAGAAAATGGGCTTAGAGAGACAAAAGGCAAAACAAACAAGTTTTGCAAGGGGTTGTTCCAAAAATGAGCATAGCTGATTTTGAGAACAACAATTGGCTCCTATTGGGGAACTTCCTTTTGTTGCAAAAAGTGATTGAAGGGAGTAGAATCCAAAATCTCCAATGCCTTAAAGCATGCCATTGGGCCACGGAGTCATGCTATCCAAAAAGAAAGGCGACAAAAATGAAAACAAAAAAATAAAAAATAGAACAAAGACTTTATAAATATATAAATATATAGGTGAATTTATTTGGTACTTCAAGAATTGAAGTACTTCAGATACTGCCCCTCGAGAGGTAGTGACAATGGTGCTTTACCCTGATAAACTAGCAAGAGGCCATTTTCTCCCCAGAATTGATGATGTGTGAATGGAACTCCCCACCAACAGACCAATTTCCTATGCCTTTCCTTTGATTTCCTCCTTTTGCCCCATAGCAAGACTTGTCTTTTAATCTGAAAACCATGAATCTTTGTTTTCTTGGAGAAGAGTTCTTTTTCCTAATCATGACGTGCAACAACATGGTCAACTACCATAATTGGTTGCTCTTCTGGTTCCATCCAGTACCTGATTTGATTGTTCTCATTTGACACCTGCCACTAATTGGCACTATCAGGCCCACTTGTCATTTCATCTGAACCAATTTTTTGGTTGGAATTCTCAAGGGCTTTAATAGGCTCTTCATGAACCTCTTTTGTGGTCAAAAAATAATTACCCCTGCCTAAGGACTCAAATAGAATTTGAGCCACAAGGGTTGACATTTGGGTGACCACGTACTTTGCCTCTCTCTCAGGAAGCAACCTTTGCATCACGTCTTTCATAGGGATTCTTGCCTGGGACAAGTCCATGCTCAATTCACCTCTGACATCTTTGCAAAACTTTCGTCCGAGCAGAATGCCATATGAGGCTGGGACGTCAGCTACCAAAACTGTCATCTTGATCCTCTTGTCAGGGAACGTTGCAAATGCAAATTGGGCATCTTTGATTCACCCCAATAGTGGTACTTGTTTATTTTTCATAGAGAAGCATCTCCCAAAGGTTTTAGTTAATGTGAGACCAAGAGATTCTGCCACTTTAGCAAGCATGACGTTGTCAGATGCACCATAATTGATGATGCAGTTGCTCAGCTTGCGACCGTTTATTAACAGGGAAACATAAAAAGGATCTACTTTCCCAGACGTAGCAAGGGGAGAAATGATAAGGTTATTCTGGGTGGATATATTCTTTGGGGGATCATGAGTTACCCTCAAAAAAATTTGTCTTGAAGAGACGGCTGTACCTTTCACACATTTCACTAACCTGTCCAACTATTCAGGATGGGCTTGTAGAAATTCAAATTCAGACATTTGAATTTTAGTCTTTTTGACATGCTCAATTATGTCAAATGTCTAAATTGGACTAGGCATAGAAGATGGGAGTTCACTTTTTTAGTTTTTGGGAGGGGGAGGGCTGGTTTGTGAAGTTGAAGCAGAGGGTGCAGAGATGCTTGGGGTACGTACCTTTTCAACAGTCACTGAGTCCTTTAGTTGGAAGGGCAGAGTGGTTCCCCACTTGGCAATTGAAACTGCTGGCTGAGGTTGTTCATCTGTCTTCTCTTTATCAGCTTATCAGGCTGACTGATTCTAAGACCGGGTGAATATGACATATGATTCCTCAGCTGCATTCCCCTTACTTTTGGGTTCATCCTGATAATTTAGGTAACCAATGATAGAGTTGCCAGCTAATTCTTCTTCATCCTCTTTGAAGAGATTAGCATCATCTTGTTGGTCCAACTCAGGTTGGAAAGGGGAAGCGTGTTTCGTTTCTAGATATCCAACCACTGAGTTGGTTGGAGGTGCTTTAAGGGCGAGGTTTCTCTGTGGAGGAGGAAGATGATTTGGCTGCCCTTGATTCCTAGCAGCATTGCCTTGGTACACTTGATTCTGAAATATCCTCCTTGGCATATCTTAATTAGGAAAAGCAAACATAACTTGGGCCATTTATCTTCTGAGGACCAGCAATTCATTTTCTAGTTTTTACACCATTAGATCAGTGGTGACTGCAGGTGAATACTCAAAATATGAAGAGGATTTACCTTTATTAAGGTATCTCCTTATCTTTATTGCCAAGATAAGGTTATCTTCTACGTCAATAGCCAAGTCCTGAGTAGCAGTAAGGTCTATGTGTCTAGCTCGTCTCAGCAAGAAACCCATTTCAGGTAGTTGTGAATTGATGAAGAAGCATTTGAGGTTTTGAGGCATTGGCTGGGTGACCATGGGAATTATGTGCCTTATCTTGTCAAACCTGGCAATAAAATCCCTCATAAACTCATGAGGCTCTTTCTTCATCTGAGTGAGTTGGGCCAGCAAGGCATGTGCATCTTCTATAAGCTTGAACCTAGCTTCAAATTTGTCTTTCAGATTGTCCCAGTCAGTCACTGATCCAGCTTGCAGGTGGTAGAACCAGTCTGCAGTAATGCCTTGTAGTGTCTCTACGAACAACCTGACCGCTATGTCTTTGAATTCCACCCCTTTTATGCCACATGCTATGCTGAAAGCTGTAATGTGTTCATCAGGATGAACTTTCCCATCACCAAAGAATTTAGGGAAATTTTTTCTTGAACTGCGTGGAAGCTCATGCAGGGGTGGAGTCAAATTCAGGGGACCAAAAGAATTACCCCAAGGGCCTTGAGCCATTATTTGATTATGCAAAAGTGGTATCACAAATCTGGGTGTAGAATGGATAGGCAAAGCTCTGCTAGTAGCAGAAAAAGAAGCTCTACCTTGTGTTGGTGACCTGGTAAGGCTAGGAGGAAGACTCCTAGTTCGTTGAAGGTGAGGTTGTGGAAGAAACAACTCAAAATTACTCTACCGCACCAACTCAAAAGTAGGGTCAACAACACTTTGATATTTTTGGCTTCTTGTATAATGTGGAGTTGCCAGATTGCAGAACAAAAATTGGAAAAGAGCAAGATCTACTTCAGCTTGAAGTTTGAGACTTCAAATTGCATGCTCTTCCCAGCAGCTCTGGTTTTGCAGATCAGATAATATAATAGAGATGGAGAAAGATGGTAAGGCTATAATTATAATGGATAAGACATGAAACATAGTCGCCAGAGTCTGTAATATAATGGATAATGGAATGAATTACTTTAATTTGAAACTTGAGGGTTTAGACTGCACATTCATCCCTAGCGGAGTTGCCAAAAATTGTTGAGTGAATATTTTATCGTCAACTAACTGATGACAAAATGGGTATATTAACCACAACACAGGGAGATTTACGCCATAAAAAGTGTGAGTTTACCAGATCTAGATGAGGTAAATCTCTCCTCTCATCAAGGGGAGGTTCCTTATGAATATTTATATGCTATATGTATATATAATTAAGCAAAAAATAATACTTGGGGTGGTATAACAACATCCACCTCTCTTTTTTCAGAGGTGATGTCCAAGGAACAAGAGAGAGAAATCCTAGTCGTTGACTAACAACATTCCTCTTTTTTTAGGAATGGTATCCAGCGTAGAGCAGAAAATCACCTGAAGTAAGTAACAAAGTTAACAAAGAAACCTACATAAACACAAAGTCTTCTGTTGTCTCCTTCACCGATTCAGAATACGCGTAATTTTAGAGTGAAACGAAGCACAAAGTCTTCACCTGAAACTACAAAGGATAAAAGGATCACAAGGTAAAAGTAGCTCAAAGTTTCTCTTTTATCTTTTAGAAACATCTTCAGATTATATCAACACACACACTTTGCCTATTAAATCAAACAAATAAGAGATTATAAGGAAAGAAGACATAAGAACTATTTCCTAAATAATGCAGATAACTTCAACACAAAGTTTGAAATAAATCTGCTTCTCATTCATTGAACAAAATATGATTTACAAGTTGAGCAAAAAATCTCAAGAAGTGTCTCAATTTTAGTAGATTTTTTGCTCTCAATTATCAGAGATCAATTTACAAAAGAGGTCTCCACTATATATAGGGAGAAACCTTCAAAATTAAAAAGATTATAATATAAAAATATATTAGTCAAAGATGACTCATCTTTGACTTTTCAGATATTTTTCCAAAATTTTTACATGTAATTACACATTACAAAATTGCATGTAGTTTTACATGACAAAAGTGCATGAGAAGAGAAGAAGAGAGAAAGGGAAAAAGGTTCAGCTCTTGCCGCCAAACTCTTTTAGATGAACATCGTACATGGCGATAGATGCTTAATTTGGTTCTTTCTATGAACTCGGCCATATCCATGTGCCTAATCTCTATATCCTTAATGTGATCAACATTTAGAAGCAACTGAGGTGATTGGAAAAACACCTTGATAGTTGTACTTCATTGTCTTCGACTTTTTCAGAGAAGTTCAGTGATCTGGAAGAACTTCTGTTGAAAGGATGCCGATGAAGAGGGATCCTTTAGAGAAACTGTAGTATGAATCATGATTGTGCAATCAGGGAGGAAGAAAGTAGCAATCTAGGAAAATTGCACATTTGATGGTCACAATCAGGGAAATGCGCTTGAAAAAACACTAACTCTGAAAAAGCCAAATCTTGGTCCCCTGGTCGTATTGAGACCGTAACAACTTTCACATTTTAGGGAAAATGTAACGAAAAGATGTTATGAATTTTGAATGATGCAGTTGGGCCAAGACGATAATGAGAAAAACCCATCTAAAAAACGAACTTAGAGAGACAAAGGGCGAAACGGACAAGTTTCGCAGGGGGTTGTTCCAAAAATGAGCATAGCTGATTTTGGAAACAACATTTATAATGTTACAAATTTGTTATGCTAAAAGATATAACCTATTATAAGAGATATAATATATTTGTGGTAGATATGATTTGTGTTGGGTGAATATTTTGTCACCAGCTAACAAATGGGCAAAATAGGTCTCTTCAACCACAGCATAGGGAGATTGGTTGGCTAAATTTGCAAGTTTACCACATCAAAGGGGGAAAAATCTCTCTTCTCATCAAGGGGAGGTTCCTTATAAATATGATGAGCTATATACTATATATATATGCAAAAAATAACACTCAGGGGTAGGACAACACCATCCATATCTCTCACAAATAAAGGAGAAATCCAGGTGAAAACACTAAAGTCACTTCTCTTCTTTTAGAAGTGGTCTTATAGCATGTTGGGTGAATATTTGGTCACCAGCTAACTGATGGGCAAAATAGGTCTCTTCAACCACAGCATAGGGAGATTGGTTGGCCAAATGTGCAGGTTTACCACGTCAAAAGGGGACAAATCTCTCCTCTCATCAAGGGGAGGTTCGCTATAAATATGAGAAACTATATACTATATATATATATATATATATATATATATATATATATATATATATATATATATATGCAAAAAATAACACTCAAGGGTAGGATAACACCATCCATCTCTCTTTTTTCAGAGATGATGTTCATAAACGAAGGAGAAATCTAGGTGGAAACAGTGAAAGCACTTCTCTTCTTTCAGAAGTGGTCTTACAGCAAACAACCAGAGTTCTTTGTGATATGTAACAAGTAACTGGTAACAAGGGACGTAGTAACCAGCAGAATGAGGTGTAGCACAAAGTCTCCACCTCAACTGACCAAGAGTGAAATATGAAGGACAATGAGGGCACAAAGTCATCCCAAGGTCCTTTACACAGAAATAGAAAATAGACAAACACACTAAAGGCAATTATGGGGGCACAAAGTCTCTCCATAGTTGGCTTTAAAACACCTTCCTGATTACTTCCACTAGTTCTGCTTATTTCATTAAAATGGACAAGAACATATTCAAAAAATAGACATAAGAATAGTCCCCTAAATGACACAAGTTATAACAGTACAAAGTCTGAAAGTAACCTTCTTTTTCATTCAAACAGAGAAATATGATCAACAGTCTGAGCTCAAAGTCTCAGTAATAACCTTTCAATTTTGGTAGAGTTTTTGCTTCTATATCAGAGAGAGAACCTCTATTAAAAAGAAGAGATTTACAATATATAGTGGCCCAGAAAGACTTGGCGCTTTTTTCCATAGAACCGCCCATGCTGCCTTCAATGCCTTGAATATATTTTCAATTTTGTCAAAAAGCTCCATGTTGGAATAAGGCAACCACCTTAACTGTGGCATGTTGATTTATCTCAAATGTCTTCTCCTTAGCATGGTTTGTCTAGTCCTTTTTCTAGATGTCCGTACAGTTGTCCACTTCGCCTTTACTCCAAGGAAGAAAAATAGGTCGCGCCTTTAATCTTTGCAAGCTCAAATATCTACTTGGTGGACTGTTTCACCTACTGAAATAACTCTTACAAATATTTCTGGTCTTTCCCTCTTTCTTTTTGCAATTTGAGCTTTCGGGCTATCTTTTCCCTCTTTGTTGGCTCTTTTAACTCCTTCAGCTGGTCGCTGAGTTCATTTTCAAGTTTCGCACCACATTTGAAAATCAACGAATATTTCATTAACTTGAAATTGATGTCCACAGGGACATCAAAGGTTCACTATTTCAATGGTTCGAGTGGCCTCCTTGGTTCACTCCCCTGAACCTTTTCCTTGAACTGGTCTCTAGAATCTTCTACTTCTTTCTTTTGCTGAGAGCTTTCTTTGAACTGTCAAACCCGTTGAACCTATGAACCATTTTGGTTCAAGGTTCAACAGTTCATCTTCTTCCTTAGAAGCCTCTATTTTCTCTAATTCTCTTGAGATTTGAAATATTTCATAGAAATATGTCTGCAGAGTTCATAAAAACAAGCCCATAGAAATGAGTCCATAAAATTCAGCTTTGCGGAGTCCGTAGAAATAAGCTTGTAGAGTTTATAGAATTCAGTCGCAGGCTTTAATGTCTTTAGAACTTCTCGAAGGGAAGGTGTCCCTTTGAGCTTTGAGAAGGTCCATTTTCTAGTTGCTACGAGCCCCCCGCAAGGGTACCTACCCTTTGGGGTCCTTCGGGTGGTCTTCGAGCTCCAATTCCTTCAGATTAATTCCCTCAGATAAAATGTTTGAAGGAATTCCTTAAAACATTTTGTATGAAGAAAACCTTTTCTTTGCCTTGTCCGCTTTTCTTCAAGCTTTTTCTTTTGGGATAATTCCATCAGACAAAAGTCTGAAGGAATTCCTTTAGACTTTTTGTCTGAAATAATTCGCTTGCCTTGTTCATTTTTTCGAAGAAAATCTCTTTGTCTGCTTTTGCTCACTGCCCTCTATAAGGCCACTCGGCTTTGGTTCATTGCCCTCTGCAATGGCACTTGGCCTTGGTTCACTACCCTCCATAAGGGCACTAGGCCTTGGTTCACTCGGGGGACTCCTTTGAATCAACTTTGGTTCAACGGTTCATTCCTTTGTTTCGCTCGTTCAATTGACCACTTAAACTAATCGCGTTGAACCAACCGCTCATTGAACCTTTGAACCGTTGAAAAAATTGAACCTTTGAACCATTTTTGTTCAAAGTTCAATGGTTCAACAGTTCAAGCCTTCTTTTTTTTGTTAAGTGTTTTGAAGCCATTGAACTTGTTGAAGCGGTTGAACTTTGAACTCTTACCAAAGCGCTTAACTCATTAAGTTTGCCGATGCCATTAAACCTTTGAACCCATTGAACCATTTTGGTTCAAGGTTCAATAGTTTAATGGTTCATTCCTTTGTTTGAAGCTTGCTGATGAACTTTTTGGTTGAACCTCGGTGTTGAACAAAGCTTGAAAATGCCTAAGTGTTGGGAACTTGTTCCTTAGAGAGAACTCACATGTTGAACTTGTTGAATCTACTAATCCCTTAACTGAAAAAGCTTGAATAATGAAGAATTTGAATGCTCAAAATAATTTTTGAGAAGGGAAGAAACAATTTTGGCTTGTAAGACCAAAATAGTTAATATGTTGTCCCAAAAATGAGTGTGACAGATTTTGGGAATAATAGCTGGCTTCAATTGGAGAACTTCCTTCAGTTGAAAACTTAGAACAGCTAAGGGGAGTAGAAATTAGAATCTTCAGTGCTTTTAAGTATGCCATTGGGCTATGGAGTCATGCCATCCAAAAAAGAAAGGTGCCAAAAATAAAAACAAAAAGCATAAAATAGAAACAAAGACTATACAAATATACATATGTACAGATGATCTTATCTGATACTTCAAAAATTGAAGTGCTTCAGATGTTGCCTATTGGGAAGCAAAAAAAAGGGCGTGCCATCTTGATACTTCAACAGAAAACTATTTTCACTATTGAGCTCATGGATAGTAAATGGGCCTCTCCATAGGGAATCGAACTTCCCATGCATTCCCTTTAGTTCTTTTCTCTTGTCCCACAACAGGACTTGATCTCCAATTTAGAAATCAGAATTTCTTGCTCTCTAGTCAAAGAGCTTCTTCACCAAACTTTGATGCGTAGCAATTCAGTCCACCACCATAGTCTGTTGCTCATCTAGTTCAATCAAGCACATGATCCTCTTATCGATGGAGCTTTCATATGTCTGATCTTTGACTGCCTTAGCCAATTTAAAATCCTAGCAACTCCAAGGAGATTGGTATCTCTGCATTGAGACCATACAAAAGTTGGAAAGGTGACATACCTATCACCCTCTTGGGTGTAATTTTGTCTGCCCACAAAGCATCAACCAATGCTTTCTATCAGGTTCATTGATTGTCATCCATCAGCTTCTTGATGATGGTCACCAGGATCTTGTTGCTTGATTTAGCTTGACCATTTCCTCGTGGAAAATAATCAGAGGAGTGGGAGAGGGTAATCCCATAGTAAAAATAGAACTGAGTAATCTCTTTGGAAGAAAAACAAGCTGTATTGTCTGTGACAATATTGGTTGGGACCCCAAACTTAGAAATGATGTTCTCCTTGAGAAAATAACACACTACTTCTGAAGTAGCATGTTTGGTTAGAATATCTTCCACCCACTTGGTGAAGTAATTGGTGGCTGTGAGGACATAATCATGTCTAGCACTTAAAGATGGGTTTATAGCACCAATGAAATCAATTCTACATTGTTGAAATGGCTCTTCTATCACCACTAGCTTGAGAGACAGAACAACTAACTTGGGTCTTTCAACGAACTGTTGGCATAGTTCACACCTTCGTACCCATTTGTATGCATCCTGAAATAGAGTGGGCCAGTAATACCTGGCTCCCAAAATCTTATGGGTAGTCACAAGAGCAGAAAAATGTCCTCCACAGGATAGATTATGGAAGGACTTCAAAAGTTAGTTCTATTGTTCTTTATCCACGCAGTGAAAGAACACTCCATCAAGGCTCCTCTTATACAGCCTGTTGTCCCAGAGGACAAAATTGATAGCTTTCAATTTAACAGTCCTCCTTTATTTATGAGATAGGTGAGTGGGACACTCACCATATGTAAGGAAATGATCAATACTTGAATACCACTTATTCATGGTGGGGACAAAGAGGATTGTTGGTGTGTCTTCCACTTCTGATTCTTCATGCCCTGCTTCTTCAGGTTTGTTGTCAGCCATCAATTGACAGATGCCTTTTCCCCTCACAAACTTCGTCAGTTTGATAACTAGATCAAACTCTTAGATTTTAGCAATCTAATTGCCCCTTTTCATTCCAAACTCCTGCTGAGTTAATATGGATTTGACTGCGGTGTCCAAAACCAGTGTAGTAGTGTGTGAATTCAAGATGTAGAAGCAAAAATGTTTCACTACCTTGACCATCGCATAAGCATGCTTCTCCTTGTTTGAATACTTTAGCTCATGAGCTTTGAGTGGACAACTCATGAAGGATATACGAGATTCCACATCTTCTTGGTTCTGTTGAACTAAAATTGCTGAAAGTGTGTGCTCTGAAGCATAGTTGTATATGGTTAAATCCTTGGTATAATCTGGACAAACCAAAATTGGGGCATGGGCAATAGCTATCTTGATGTCTCAGATTGCTAGTTTGCCTTCTTCAGTCCAACTAAAAGTGGCCTTTCCCTTCATCATGTTTACAATATAGCGAGACTTCTCAGCAAACTCGGGGATGAACCTTCATAAAAAATTCACTTTTCATAAAAAAGAGTGAACTGTAGTCTTACTTGTGGGCAAAGTAAGCTACTGGATGGACTTGACTCTTTTTGAGTCAATATTTATGCCTTCTCAAGATACAATGTGTTCGAGAAGTTTCCCCTCTATTACTCCAAAAATAGACTTCTTGGGATTTAAAGAAATGTCATTCTAGCAGCAGCGTTCCAGCACTTGTTGTAAATAGCGCACATGGTCAGGGTGATGCTTGGAAAAGACGGTCAAGTCATCAAGGTATACCACAATGAACTTACCCATTTCATTTTTGAAAGCAAGGTTCATTGCTCTTTGAAAAGTGGCACCAGCATTTATCAAGCCAAAAGGCACTCTTCGATAGGCAAAGATGCCCCAAGGTGTGGTGAAGGCAGTCTTATGCTGCTCTACTTCACCAACTTCAACTTGATTATACCCTGAGAAGCTGTCTAGCATTGATAACATCTTTGAACCGGTCACTGTCTAAAGCACTTGGTCCATGATGAGCAAAGAATAGTTATCCTTTAAGCATGACTAATTCAAATTCCTGAAGTCCACGCAGAGGTGAATTTTGCCGTTCTTATTTCTCAAAGGTACTATGTTGGCAATCCATGTGGAATGATAGATTGGGAAAATTATCTTACTGTTCAGCATTTTTTATATTTTGGACATAATAGTACCTGATATCTTCAAATTATACTACCTAGATTTCTACTTGTAAGGCATTGAATCACTCTTGAGAGGAATTTCATGGAAAACTTCTTCAGGACTGAGTGACTTCAGATCATCATAGGAGTATGCTAAGACATCTATGTACTGGCAGAGCAAAGTAGTGAACTTGAATCTCTCCTTTGGAGTGTAGCACTTTTCAATGTTCACCATCTTGAGATTTTTCTTGGTACCCAGATTTATTTGATCAAACTCTTGGGAGGAGCTTGAATCTATTTGCTATTGTTTGATAAACTTGTCATGCTTGTCAAATAACTTTTCAAGAGAAACTAGGCCTTTTGGGATTTTATTCCCTTTGAGTTGCAAGAATTCTTCACCTATGTCTGAACTTGATTCAGGGGCTGGTTTAAGCTTTTGAGGTTCACTACCTTCGAATTGTAGCCATTCAAAGCTATCTTTTTATTTCAAGAAGGCAATGATTTAGATGTCACCATTGAACACTTGCCAATGATTGGCATTGTCAGGCACACTTGGTCAAAAAACCAGTTTAATAATGTACCTATCTCCCTTAAAATCAAGGTAAAAAACTAGGAGAGTTGTTGAAATAGCCAGTGCATAAGCTCGATCGTTGAATTCCTTAGGTATGGCAGAGATGCTAAAAGCATCAAAGCTTTCAATTTGATCCCAGACTAGATTGCAGTAGTGGCACAATCTCTCATTTTTAGTTTGATATAGGTTCCTTACTTGACAAACCACTAGTTCAGCATCTCCTTTGGCATGATGGAGTTTGATGCCTTTGTCTCCAGCAACCTTCAATCATAACAATAGAGATTTGTACTCAGCTATGTTGTTGGTGTTGTTGAACTGCAACTTGTATGAAGAAGGAAAAATATCTCCTTGAGGAGATATCAAAAGAATCCCAGCTCCTAAATCGGTAGAGGAGCAGCTGCCATCAAATTTCAGAATTCATAACTCATTAGAGACTGATTTTTCTTTAGATTCCTCTTTGTGTGGAGGGGAGAGTTCCTTTGGGATTGCACTGTGCTCTCTCACATCTTTTGTTGTTCCATCTGAACCAATTTTTAAGTTGTCACCTTCAGGAGCTTCATCAGACACCTCATGGACTTCCTTTGTGGATATAAAGTAGTCACCCATGCTTAAAGACTCAAACAGAATTTGAGCTTCAGGTATTGACGTTTGAGTGACCACATATTTTTCTTCCTTCTCAGGGAGCAATCTCTGCATAACACCTTTGACTAGGATCCTTGACTCAGACAAGTCCATACTCAATTCTCCACCAAAGTCCTTGTAGAAATTTCACCCAAGAAGGATATCGTATGATGCTGAGACGCCAGCCACTAGGATAGTAATCTTGATTCTCTTGTCTGGGAATGCTGCAAAGGCAAATTGGACATCTTTGATTTATCCCAGTAGTGGCACTTGTTTATTTTCCATGGAGAAACATCTCCCAAATGTCTTGGTCAGTGTGAGACCAAGGGATTCTATCACTTTGGCAGGCATGATGTTGTCAGATGCACCAAAATCTATGATGCAATTGTTTAGTTGATGTCCATTTATCAGCAGGGAGACAAAAAATGGTTTAATACTTCTGGGAGCAACAGGAGGAGTAATGACAAGATTGTTTGGGGTGGACATGTTCCTTGGGGGATCACGAGTCACCTTTCTAACATCTTGTCCTGCAGGGACACTTTGGTTCTTCACACATTAAACCAACTTATCTAATTGCTTAGGGTTGGATTGTAGAAATTCAAATTCAGATATTTGAATTTTAGTTTTTTTGACATGGTCAACTATGTCAAATGTTTAGAATGAATTAGGAACAGAGGATGGGAATTTATCTTTTTGGGTTTTGGGAGGGGGAGGATTGGTCTATGAATTTCAAGTAGAAGGTGTAGGGATATTTGATGTACTTACCTTTCTTGCAATCACCAAGTCCTTTAGCTGGAAAGGCATAGTGGTTCCCTACTTAGCAATTAAAATTACTGGTTGAGGTCACTCTATTTTTTTATCAGCTTATTGGGCTGATTGATTCTTGGACTGGGTGAATATAGCATATGATCCCTCAACTGCTTTACCTTCACTTCTAGGTTCATCTTGATAATTCAAGAAACCAATGTTAGAGTCGCCAGTTAATTCTTCTTCTTCCTCTGCGAAGAGATTAGCGTCATCTTTTGGGTTTAACTTAGGTTGGAAAGAGAAATTTGATTCTACTTCAAGATATCTAACTGCTGAATTGGTTGGAGGTGCTTTAATGGCAAGGTTCCCCCATGGGGGAGGAAGATGATTTACTTGCCCTTGATTCGTGACAACATTGCCTTGATATGACTAATCAAGAAATGTCCTCCTTGGTATATCTCTGTACGAAGGGGAAGATGACATCCATTGCGTTATTTGCTTTCTAAGAGCAAGCAACTCATTCGCCAACTTTTGCACCATTAGATTAGTGGTGTCTATAGGTGAGTATTCAGAAGATGCAGAGGATTTACCTTTGTTAGGATATCTCCTTATCTTTCCTGCCAAGATAAGGTCATCTTTTACCTCAATAGCCAAATCCTGAGCAGTAGTAAGGTCTATGTGGCTAGCCCGTCTCAATAGAAAACTCACTTCAGGCAGCTATGAGTTGATGAAGAAGCATTTAAGGTCTCAGGTGTTGGATGAACAATTGTAGGAATTTGGTTTCTCAGCTTGGCAAACTTGGCAATGAAGTCCCTCATAAGTTCATGGCGTTCCTTCTTCATTTGTGTGAGCTAGTCTAGCAAGGCATGCACATCTTCTACAGGCTTGAACTTGGCTTCAAATTTAGCCTTAAGAGTGTCCCAGTCAATCACTGACCTAGCCTGCAAGTGGTAGAACCAGTTTGCAGTAGCACCTTGTAATGTCTCTATAAACAGCCTGATTGCTACGTCTTAATACTCCACGTCTATCATGCCACAGACTATGCTGAAAGCTGCAACATGTTCATCAAGATGAACTCTCCCATCACCAAAGAATTTGGAGAAATTTATTCTTGAACTGTGTGGTAGCTCATGTAAAGGTGGAGTTAGATTGAGTGGGCCAAAAGAGTTACCTCAGGGGCCTTGAACCGCCATGATTTAATTATGGAAAGGGGGATAACAAATCTGGGTGGAGTATGTAAAGGCAAAGCTCTACTAACAACATAAAAAGAAGTTCTACCTTGTGTTGGTGTCCTGGGATGGGTAAGAAGAACACTCTTGGATCATTGAACTTGAAGTTGTGGAGGAAACTAATTGAAATTTTCTTGTTGCACCAACTCAAAAATAGGGTCAACAACACCTTGGGCTCTCTATCTTCTTGTATAACATGGAATTGTTAGGGTATATAATGGAGATGGATAAGGCTATAATGATAATGGGTAAGACAGAGACCAAAGTTGCTAGAGTCTATAATGGATAAGTGTAGGGACTACTTCAATCTAAAACTTGAGGCTTCAGACTGCACATAATGTCCCCAGTGGAGTCGCTAAAAATTATTGGGTGAATATTTGGTCACCAGCTAACTGATGGAAAAAATAGGTCTCTTCAACCACAGCATAGGAAGATTGGTCGGTCAAATGTGCAGGTTTACCACGTCAAAAGGGGAAAAATCTCTCCTCTCATCAAGGGGAGGTTCCCTATAAATATGAGGAACTATATACTATATATATATGCAGAAAATAACACTCAGGGGTAGGATAACACCATTCATCCCTCTTTTTTTAGATATGATGTTCACAAATAAAAAAAAATTCTAGGTGAAAACATTGAAGGTACTTATCTTCTTTTAGAAGTGGTCTTACAGCAAACAGTAGGAGTTCTTTCTAGTAGGTAACAAGTATTTGGTAACAGGGACATAGTAACCAGCAGAATGAGGTGTAGCACAAAGTCTCCACCTCAACTACCCAAGAGTGAAATACAAAGGACAATGAGGGCACAAATTCATCCCAAGGTCCTTTACACAGAAATAGAAAATAGACAAACACACTACAAGCAATTATGGGGGCACAAAGTCTCTCCACAATTGGCTTCAGGACACCTTCCTGATTACTTCTACTAGTTCTGCTTATTTCATTAAAATTGACAAGAACACATTCAGGAAATAGACATAAGAATAGTCCCCTAAATGACACAAGCTATAACAATACAAATTCTGAAAGTAACCTACTTTCTCATTCAAACAAAGAAATATGATCAACAATATGAGCTCAAAGTCTCAGTATTCGCCTTTCAATTTTGGTAGAGTTTTTGCTTCTATATCAGAGAGAAATCCTCTATTAAAAAAAGAGATTTATAATATATAGTGGCCCAGAAAGACCTGGCACTTTTTTCCATGGAATTGCCCATGCTGCCTTCAATGCCTTAAATATATTTTAAGTTTTGTCAAAAAGGGCCATGCTAGAATAGGGCGGCCACCTTAACTAGTGGCATGTTGATTTATCTCAAATGTCTTCTCCTTATCATGGTTTGTCTGGTCTTTTTCTTGATGTCTGTGCAGTTGTCCACTTCACCTTTACTCCAAGGAAGATAAATAGGCCATGCCTTTAATGTTTGCAAGCCCAAATATCTATTTGGTGGATTGTTCCACCTACTAAAATAACTCCTACAGATATTTCTAGTCTTTCCCTCTTTCTTGTTGCAATTTGAGCTCTCAGGCTATCTTTTCCCTCTTTGTTGGCTCTTTCGGCTCTTTCTTCAGCTGGTCGATGAGTTCATTTTCAAGTTCTGTGCCACATTTGAAAATCAATGAATATTTCATTAGCTTGAAATTGACATCCACGGGGACGTCAAAGGTTCATGATTTCAATGGTTCGGGTGGCCTCCTTGGTTCCTTGGTTCATTCCCCTGAACCTTCTCCTTGAATTGGTCTCCAAAATCTTTTGTTTTTTTTTTTGCTCGAAGCTTTCTTTGAACTGTTGAACCCATTGAACCTGTGAACCATTTTAGTTCAAGGTTCAATGGTTCATCTTCTTCCTTAGAAGCCTCTATTTTCTCTAAGTCTCTCGAGCTTTGCAAGAGTCCATAAAAATATGTCTACAAAGTTCATAGAAACAAGTCCGTAGAAATGAGTCCGTAGAATTCAGCTTTGCGGAGTTCGTAGAAACAAGCCTGTAGAGTCTATAGTTTCAAGCCTGCAGAGTCTGTAGAATTTAGTCATAGGCTTTAATGTCTTTGGAACTTCTCGAAGGGAAGGTGTCCCTTCGGGCCTTGAGAAGGTCTATTTTTTGGTCGCTAAGAGCCCCCCGCAAGGGTACCTGCCCTTCAGGGTCCTTCCGCCGATCGTCGGGCTCCAATTCCTTCAGATTAATTCCCTCAGAAAAAATGTCTGAAGGAATTCCTTCAGACATTTTGTCCGAAGGAAACCTTTCCTTTGCCTTGTCCACTTTTCTTTGGGCTTTTTCTTTCGGGAGAATTCCTTCAGACAAAAGTTCGAAGGAATTCCTTTGGACTTTTTGTCCGAAAGAATTCGCTTTGTCTTTTGCCTTGTTCATTTTTCTGAATAAAATATCTTTGTCTACTTTTGCTCACTACCCTCCACAAGGGCACTTGGCTTTGGTTCGCTGCCCTCCACAAGGGCACTTTGCCTTGGTTCACTGCCCTCCGCAAGGGCACTTAGCCTTGGTTCACTTGGGGGACTCCTTTGAACCGTTTGATTGAACCGATCAATTGAACCAACTTTGGTTCAACGGTTCATTCCTTTATTCTGCTCATTTAATTGACCGCTTGAACTAATCACGTTGAACCAACCGCTCCTTGAACCTTTGAACTGTTGAACCCGTTGAACCTTTGAACCATTTTGGTTCAAGGTTCAATGGCTCAACAGTTCAAGCCTTCTTTTTGTTAAGTGTTTTGAAGCCGTTGAACTTGCTGAAGCAGTTGAACTTTGAACTCTTGCCGAAGTGCTTAACTCATTAAGCTTGTCGATGCCATTGAACCTTTGAACCCGTTGAACCTTTGAACCTGTTGAACCATTTTGGTTCAAGGTTCAACGGTTTAATGGTTCATTCTTTTGTTCGAAGCTTGCCAATGAACCTTTTGGTTGAACCTCAGCATTGAACCAAGCTTGAAAATGCCTAAGTGTTGGGAACTTATTCCTTAGAGAGAACTCCCCTATTAAACTTGCTGAATCTGCTAATCCTTTAACTGAAAAAGCTTGAATAATAAAGAATTTAAATGCTCATAACAATTTTTGAGAAGGGAAGAAACAATTTTGGCCTGCAAGATCAAAATGGTTCATATGTTGTCCCAAAAATGAGTGACAAATTTTGGAAACAACATAGCAAACAGTTAGAGTTCTTTCTGGTAAGTAACAAGTAACTGGTAACAGGGGCGTAGTAACCAGCAAACTGAGATGTAGCACAAATTCTTCACCTCAACTACCCAAGAGTGAAATATGAAGGATAATGGGGCCACAAAGTCGTCCCAAGATCCTTTACACATAAACAAATAGAAAACACACTAAAGACAATAGTGGTAGCACAAAGTCTCTCCACAGTTGGCTTTAGGACACCTTCCTAATTACTTCCACTAGTTCTATTTATTTCATTAAAATGGATAAGAATACATTCAGGAAATAGACATAAGAATAATCTCCTAAATGACACATGCTATAACAGCACAAAGTCTAAAAATAACTTGCTTTTTCATTCAAACAAAGAAATATGATCAACAATCTGAGCTCAAAGTCTCAGTAATCGCCTTTCAATTTTGGTAGAGTTTTACTTCTATAACCAAAAAGATTTCTCTTGTGAAAAGAAGAGATTTACAATATATAGTAACAAAGAAAGGCTTGGCACTTTGTTTCATGGAATGGCCCATGCTACATTCAATGCCTTGAATGCATTTTTAATTTTTTCAAAGAGGGCCATGTTGGAACAAGGCATCTGCCTTTACTATGCCATGTCAATTCATCTCAAATGTCTTCTCTTGGGCTTGGTTCATCTGGTCCTTTTCCTGATGTCTGTGCAGCTGTCCACTTTGCCTTTGCTCAAAGGAAAAAAAATGGGCCCCACTTTTGATGTTTACAAGCTCAAATATCTACTTGGTGGACTATTCCACCTATTGGAATAACTCCTACAGATATTTCCAGTCTTTCCCTCTTTGTCTCTTCCTGGTTTAGTCTTTTCTTGGAACTTGAGTTCTCAGGGCTATCTTCCCAGCTTTGTTGGCTCTTTTGGCTCTTCTCTCAATGGTTCTTCCTTTTGGCTTTAAGGCCTTCAAATGCATTTGGGTCCATGCTCAAGCCTTTAAAGATCAACGGTTAGTTTGTTTCCTTGATTTTGACATCTTCGGGGATGTCACCGGATGTTTGAATTCCAACACCTAGTTCATGGTGCCCAACTTTGACATTTGAGAGCCCGTCATCCCTTAGTTAATTTCTTCAGCTTTATTTCCTTCGAGTTTCCTTTGACTGAGCTTGGTCTTTGAATCCTTCTTGTTAGATTGTGGAGCTAAAAGCTTCACTGTTATGCAAATGGTGGAGGTTGCTGAGTGTTAGAGTAATCGACGTCGGTCAGGCCAACCAACATCAGTCATATTCAGCATACACAATAATTGACATCGGTTAGGGGTTGGCCAGCATCGGTTAGACAAGAACCAACGTCGGCAACCTCTGTGTGTGCGTTTGCATGCGTCTCCAGAACTGGTCTAATTTTAGACGGACAGTCGGTTTGCATGTAAAGACTAATTTTAGTCTTGAGTCTGCATTTCTAATTATTATTTATTTTGGGATCTATTTAATAGACCCATGGGCTGTATTGTAAGGTGTGCAGAAAAGCAAGGTTAGTTGATTTGTGGGGTAGCAAGATCAAGGAGATCTGCAAGTGTGCCAAGGTGTGTGCAAGATCAGTTGATCTGCGGGGTAGCAAGATCAAGAAGATCTGAAACACAAGGAAAGAAGGACTAAAGACAAGTCTAAGGACAAGGATTAGATCCTCAACTTGAAGGCAAAAATAATAATTGGGTTGGTTGTCTCAAGGTGTGTAAGATCAGTTAATCTGCAAGTTGTGCAAGATCAGGGAGATCTACATGGTAAGTAAGATCAGTTAGATCTGCAGGCGTGCAAGATCAAGGAGATCTACTTGGAGTACTCGGTGGTACTTGGTGGACTGGCAGTAGGCAACAACAACCATTGGGTTGATTGTCACTGACTGGTGGAGGGAAAAACTATGTGTTTGAGTTAGTTTTTAATTGAGAGAGAGAGCTCTTGAGGGAGAATTACTATATGCCCAAGAGGTGTGGAAAGAGTGTGATTTCTTCATTGTATTTCCTTCTGGAAGAGTGTTAATACAAGATTGTATTGTCCCTCATATTCTGTGTTGTTTCTGAATTATAGTTACATATTACTTTTGGTTTAATTTCGTGTTTAGTTGCTTATACAAAGGTAATCAATTGTGCTCTTAAAGAGTAAGATCCTGACAAGTGGTATCAAAGCTTTGTGTTCTAGATCCTGACAAGTGGTATCACAGCCTGGTTGAAGGTTCATCAGAGCTTGGTTTAGAGCAGATTAGTGTTTATTGATTACAGGTCATTCACAGGGGTTTTTGTTTGAGTGGGAGTAAAGCAATGGCAGAAAAAAGTAAGCTAAGAATGGAAAAATTCAATGGCAAGAATTATCAATTATGGAATTGTGGAAAGAAAGGGCATGTAAAGAAAGATTGTTGGTTGGTAGAAGATCATCATTAAGGAAATAAAGAAGCAAATGATGCAGGTATTGTTGCACGGGATGCTCTTATATGTTCCTTGGATAAAGTAGAATCTTGGGTTTTAGATTCTGGTGCCTCTTTCCATGCAACCTCAAATAGAGTATTTTTCCATGAGTATGTCCATGGAGACTTTGGAAAGATTTATTTAGGGGTTGGTGAGCCTTGTCAAATTGTTGGCAAAAGGAAAGTGCAACTAAAATTGTAGACTGAAAACATATGGGTGTTGAAGGATGTCATGCATGTCCCAATCTTGAAAAGGAGTCTAATTTCTACAGAAAAGTTGGGTGATGAGGGTTGCACAGCAACTCTCATAGCGGAATCTTGAAAAGTTTTCAAGGGTGCACTTGAATTAGCAAGAGGTAAGAAAGTAGGTACACTTTATCTATCTACTTGTATTACTGATTCTCTTTCTATTTTATCTACTTTAGATGTAGATGCAAAGATGTGGCTCTGTAGGCTTGGTCACATGAGTGAGAAGGAAATGCATGTTCTTAAGTCAAAAGGTAAGCGTTCAGATTTAAAAAGCATAGATCAAGATTTTTGTAAGCAACAAAAGAAAGTGAGGTTTCTTGAAACTGATGCTACAAAAAAGGATTGAGTTTATTGCATAAAGAGGAAACATGATGTTTTTGACAAAGTTAAGAACTGGAAATCCTTGGTTTTCAAGGAGAAGATGATGGATAGAGATCAGCTCAAGAGGTTGAATAATTCTGAGCAGGGCAGTGTTGATTTGGACAAGTTTATGATCTAAAATGAGCTCGCAGGTAAAAATCATCACTCACAAGAAAACACAATTACCGACGTCGATCAGGTGAGAACCGACGTCAAATAGACAGGAACCAATGATGGTCTGGTGGAGACCAAATTCGATGATGTCAGGCAGGTGGAAATTGACGTCAGTCAGGTAAGAATCGACGTCAGTCAGGTCGATCACATGGAATTGACGTCGGTCAGATGCAGACTGAGAGATGACTGGGATCGATCACTGTTAAAATAAAATTTGGGCAGACAGCAAGCTGTCAAGGAATCTCAAATACCCACGAGAAGGATTGAAAGGGTAAGTAAGCCTCAAATTCGTTATTCCCCTTCTTTATAATACTTGTTGCTCACTGATGGTCAAGAACCAAGAAGTTTTGAAGAGGCAATGCAGGTAGAATCCAGGAAATAGTGGGAGCATGGCATGAATGAGGAAATTGATACTTTGGAAGAGAACCAAATGGAAGATTTGGTAGAGTTGCCAACCAGGATGAAAGCACTGAAAGACGAATGGATTCATAGGTTAAATAAAGGAGAGAATGGATAGGTGAGACAAAAGGCCAGGTTATATGGTCTTGAGCAAGCTATAGGACAATGGTGTTTGAGGTTTGACAGGTGTATGACAAAGCATGGCTTTAGTCAATGTCAATGTGACCATTGTATTTATTTTACCAGGTAGGATAATATTAGCTACATTATCCTGTTACTGTATGTAGTGTATATGCTTGTTGCAGGGTCACACATGCAGGGAATTACTGAGCTAAAGGTAAAATTAGCTCACATGTTTGCCATGAAGGATTTAGGTGCAGCAAAAAAAATCCTTGGCATGATTATTTTTAGAGACAGAGAAAGTCACAGGTTGATTTTGTCTCCAGAGGATTATGTGAATAAGGTAGTGGAGAGGTTTAACATGCAGGATGCAAAATCGGTTAGCACACCTATGGTTGGACAGTTCACAGAACAGTGTCCTAAATCACATGATGAGGTTGAGTACATGAGTACTAGACCTGATATTGCCTAAGTAATGGGAGTTGTCAGCAGGTTTATGGCCAATCCAGGAAAGGAGCACTGGAAAGCAGTTCAATGGATTCTTAGGTAAATGAGAGTGACCAGCAGCAGGTATTCATGATATGTAGGGTCAAGCACTTCTCTACATGGGTATGTAGATTCGGATATGGCAGGTTACTTGGATGATAGGAGAAGTTGTTGATGTTGGAGATTACATCCAGGGCAAGGAGGCCTAGCTCTTGCCTTCTCTTCGCAACATGGAAACTCTCCTCTCGCCTATGGGACCGACGAAGCTAGAGGAGAGAGTCTCTAGATAAGGGCTAGCTACCTTTGATGCATCGTGTTTTTTTCCAACAAGTGCTAACATACATACATACATATATATATATATATATATAAGGGGGGATGAAAAGAGAGAGAGAATGTAGGAAAAACAAGCCTACTCTAAAAGAGGTGATGCACCAAAAAAACAAGGGTCGAACTTCACACATCCACTCTCAGAACAAGACAAATACAGACATACACTACACATTTGGCAGAAAAGACCAGGCTGCAAAAGACCGACAGGGAGGCTTTCATGAAAACACAGGAGACAGAAAATCACTAAGGTGTTGTGAAATGCACACTGTAAGTAACTCTTTCTATTTTGGTCTTCTCAAATGTCAGCTCTTCTCCTTTCAGCTGCAGAAATGGCACCTTGTAGATGACAGGTCTGCTAGTGTTAAACATGTGAGAGCATCAAGAAATGATGACTGGAGACTGATAAACATTCAATGCATACTCTGAAACATCTATCTAAATGGAGGTAAAAAATTGCATTTTATTTGATTCAGGTGAAATTTTGCCAGGGTTGCGCCTTTGCAAAAGTGGAAGAACCCATCCTTCTCAAAAATGAGAAGTTATAATATATAGAAGAAAAGAGAAAGAAACTTGACACTTTTTTTTTTACAAGTCGCCCTGTCGCGTCCCATTGGAAAGAGGGAAACACTATTGTGTTGTCATCATTCTAGAAGAAGCCTACTGGAACCATGTTGTATGATCACCAAATTTGAATTTGGCGTTCGAGCTTTAATGTGGAAGCATGGATTGCACCTCTTTTATACCAACAGATGAAATTTGTCCCCTTTTAAAAATGTGCGGTCTACACTATTTGCTATTTGCGCCATTTGGGGACTGTCAGGCAATAAATCACCTGCACTTTGCCACTTAGACTGCCTTGTCACTTCTGCACCATGTCATTCCTCCTTGCTTTGTCACTTTGTTGTTTGTCTTTTCTTAGTTTTGTCTTTTCTGGCTTGTCAGCCCTTAGGGGCGAACACTTAGCAGATCGCTACATTCTGGCACCTTCTTGGCTAGCGCTTTCTTTGTTTTGAACACAAATGGTTATTTCCTTTGGTCAAACTTGACGTCCTCAAGGACGTCATCGGGCCTGCTGGCTTTTCTGTGGCTGCTGCACTTTAGCACCCAGTCGGGCACTTTTCCTTTGAAGTGCGGCCTCCTTGAACCAAGCCATTGAACTTCTCCATTGAACCGTTCGGTTGAACTTATGTCTTAAACCAAGTACGTTGAACCCTTTGAACAAGAAGCTGTCGAAACACTTGAACCAGGCCATGAACCAAACATATTGAACTTGTTGAACCCAAAAATGACTAGCATTAAGACAGAAGGGGAGAAGTTGATCGAGATTTTCCCTGTGGGCAAAATTGGTCAACAGATTGGCGACTCACAAGGGAAGCATGCCTGCTATGCTTAGATCCAGTTGCCTTAAAATCCATTAGATGCAGAGTTAGATGCAGCTATGAAAGAATTAACAACAGCTCAAAAGATTTGAGAATCAAACATGAAGCTTTTAACCCCAAGCAAAGGGAAACACGCAAGGCTAAAAATGCTACCTGTGCAAAATGCACTTATGGAAAGCGGGAAAGAAACTGAAAACAAACTACTATATACAGCTAACCAGGAATAACTACCTCCCTCTTGGATCGAAAGGAAAATTTCTTAAGTCTCATTCCTAGAAAGAAGACTTATGGCGGCAAGCAAGTAGCTGAATGAAGAAGAGAGTTGGTGACCTGCTCTTCTTGCCTGTAACCTGCATTGGCTAGAATCCGAGTGGATCAAAATCGAACATGCCTCTGACATATATGTAATCTGTTTATCCTTGGAAGCCTGTCGAATGCTGGTCCTTCGAATTGGTGCTCTTCACCAAGAAATATGTGGCTGTTAGCTCATCATTGTTAGCCCTTTGATATGTATAGCTCCTCTGTAGTGTGTCATGGTCTGACCCGTTTCCTTTTGCTTCATTGCAGGCTCTATCAGACTCGTCCTATGCTTCCTCTTGGCCTTCTTGAAGAAGGGTGGATGTGGTGATGTCTAAAATGGACTCACAAAATGACTACTCATCCCACAGAACATCGCCTCTTTCTTCAAAAATCTCTTCTTTAAGGCGTTCCTCTAGGAAGACAGACCTCTCCTTTTCTTCCTCCAACTTAGGCTCTTCAACGTAGTCATCCTCCTCATTGAAGCAACAAGGAAGTTCATCGAACAAGGGGGAAGAGAGCTCACCATGCATTTGTTCCTCTTCGAATTGCCGAAACATCTGCATATATGCAAGACCTGCATCTTCTCCACTGCTGATGGGGTCTTCACAAGGAGCATCAATGATGATTTCTTCTTCGTTGTCACTCATGGCAGCTTCTTGAAAGACTGCAGATTGGATATTCTGCTCCTCACTTGCCTCCTGCATAACAGGTTCTTCCTTGAGAAGGGGTGAAGTGGCAAAAACATGTGGAAGAGGAGGCAGTCCTTGAGCTAGAATCGAATGATTCTCCCCTCTCCACTTGATCAGCACTTCATCAATATCAGGCACGGCCTAATAACTCTCTTGAAAATGTGTAGGTGGGGTGTGTTCAGGCATGGAATGTGTTGTTTGGTCTCAACTGTCCACCACACATTGGCTGAGGAATTTCTCTTTGGATTCCAACTCTGCTATTCTCTTGGCCAGATCTTCTTGGAAGAGCTTCTCCTGGAGATCTCCAACATTATCATGGGCAGGTGTAACTTTAGCTTCTTCAAGGCTTTGAGAAAAACCTTGCTCTTCTTCTTCTTCTTTTCTGCCCCATGATTTTACTGTTTCTCCCCAATTCAAGATCTCTGAATTAGAATTTTGCTCCTACGAACAGGGAGCAACTTTGTTTTCCACAAGGTCCTGAGGCTCCTCTGCAAGGTCTGTAAGATTTTTCTCTCTTTCAAGAAGCAGCTTCATCCTGCCCTCTAAATCTTCAATTTGCTTGGTTAGGTTGTCCTGAAAAAGTCTTTCTTGGAGGTCACCAACATGATCTTCTCCAAAGCTCAGAGCTGGTTCCTGGCATTCCTTCCTCCAACTCGAAATTTGCACATTATACAGGACTTGGGGAGTTTGGGGAATGCAAGGAAAACATTGTTAGTGCATTGGAGGAGACTTTAGAGGAGGGACGTGCTGGTTGGTGGTATTTTCCCCAATGGGAGATTCACAATATAAAGGATTGGGAAGATTGATCTCCATGGGGGTTCGCTTTGATGCCCTTTGGTATTGGAAAGCCAGGCGCACGGGATTGAGAGCAGATGCATTTGGTAAACTAGAGTGAGCAAGTGCAATGTGATAGAAAGGATTTGGTGCCAAAGAGGGGGATTTTTTCAGAATATGAGGGGGCGCACAAGGTTGGCTGCCTTGAAAAGATGGATTTCTCCATTTTGTTACCTCCTCCTTCATGGATTGCGAAGCTTATGCTTGCCTAAACAAACACTCCTCTTTATACATTAGCTCCTACTGATATCTGTACTGCTCCTCCTCTCTATTGATCTCCATTATCTACCTCTCAAATTCCAATGCCATTTCCCTTATTGTTGCAGGGCAACTAGGAGAGCTGCTTGAGGGGACGCCATAAAGAGGCTGAGTCTGATCATGGTAATATGAAGGAATATAAGGCCCATGATTTTGGGCAAAGGGATTATACATAAATAAAGTAGATTTTTGATGGCACCAGGCTGCTTAACCAACAAATTTAACTCAGAGTCGCCAGATGCTGAAGAAACTCAATTTACCGTAACAGGACCAGCATCAATCCTAAAACTTTACTTCATTGAAAACTTGGGTCCCACCGGGCGTGCCAAAACTGTTGACACTGGAGATTACACCCAGGGTAAGGAGGCCTAGCTCCTGCCTTCTCCTCACAACATGGAAACTCTCCTCTCGCCTGTGGGACCGGCGAAGCTGGAGGAGAGAGTCTCTAGATAAGGGCTAGCTCCCTTTGATGCATCGTGTTTTTTCCAGCAAGTGCTAACATACATATATATATATATATATATATATATATATAAAGGGGGGATGAAAAGAGAGAGAGAATGCAAGAAAAACAAGCCTACTCTAAAAGAGGTGATGCACCAAAAAAACAAGGGTTGACCTTCACACATCCACTCTCAGAACCAGACAAATACATACACTACACATTTGGCAGAAAAGACTAGGCTGCAAAAGACCAGCAGGGAGGCTTTCATGAAAACATAAGAGACAAAAAATCACCGAGGTGCTGTGAAATGCACATTGTAAGTAACTCTTTTTGTTCTGGTCTTCTCAAATGTCAGCTCTTCTCCTTTCAGCTGCAGAAATGGCGCCTTGTAGATGACAGGTCTACTGGTGTTAAACCTGTGAGAGCATCAAGAAACGATGACTGGACACAGACAAACATTCAATGCATACTCTGAAACATCTATCCAAATGGAGGTAAAAAATAGCATTTTATTTGATTCAGGTGAAATTTTGCCAGGGCTGTGCCTTTGCAAAAGTGGAAGAATCCATCCTTCTCAAAAATGAGAAGTTACAATATATAGAAGAAAAGAGAAAGAAACTTGGCGCTTTTTTTTTACAAGTCGCCCTGTCGCGTCCCATTGGAAAGAGGGAAACACTATTGTGTTGTCATCATTTTAGAAGAAGCCTATTGCAACCATGCTGTATGATCACCAAATTTGACTTTAGCGTTCGAGCTTTAATGTGGAAGCATGGATCGTGCCTCTTTTCTGCCAACAGATGAAATTTGTCTCCTTTAAAAAATGCGCGGTCTACACTGTTTGCTATTTGTACCATTTGGGGACTGTCAGGCAATAAATCACCTGCACTTTGCCACTTGGATTGCCTTGTCACTTCTGCGCCATGTCATTCCTCCTTGCTTTGTCACTTTGTTGTTTATCTTTTCTCAGTTTTGTCTTTTTTGGCTTGTCAGCCCCTAGGGGCGAACACTTAGCAGATCGCTGCATTCTGGCTCCTTCTTGGCTAGCGCTTTCTTTGTTTTGAACACAAATGGTTATTTCATTTGGTCAAACTTGACGTCCTCAAGGACGTCATCGAGCTTGCTGGCTTTTCTATAGTTGCTGCACTTTAGCGCCCAGTCGGGCACTTTTCATTTGAACTGTGGCCTCCTTGAACCAAGTCGTTGAACTTCTCCATTAAATCGTTCAGTTGAAATTATGTCTTGAACCAAGTACGTTGAACCCTTTGAACAAGAAGCTATTGAAACACTTGAACCAGGCCATGAACCAAACATATTGAACTTGTTGAACCCAAAAATGACTGGCATTAAGACAGCAGGGGAGAAGTTGACCAAGATTTTCCCTGTGGGCAAAATTAGTCAATAGAAGCACCACAGGATATGTGTTCACTGTTGGTGGTACGGCGATTAGCTAGATTTCAGAGATGTAGAAGGTTGTTGCAGTCACAGTGGCTAGCAAGTATAAGAAACCTGCAGAAATGTTAACAAAGTCGAGAATAAAGGAGAAGTTGAATCTTCATTCAAATTCTGTTGGTCTTCAAAATTAAAATTGAAGAGGGATACAAGCTAGGAAACAAAATTAGAAGATGTATAGGTACAGGTACAGGTGTATCTATTTATCTCCAAGTGGGAGATTGTTAGGTTGTGGAGCTAAAAGCTTCACTGTTATGCAAATGGTGGAGGTTGTTGAGTGTCAAAGTAACTGATGTTGGTCAGGCCAACTGACATCGGTCATATTCAATGTACACAGTAATCGACATCGGTTAGGGGTCGATTAGCATCGATTAGACAGGAACTGACGTTGACAACCTGTGTGTGTGCGTTTGCATGCGTCTCCAAAACTGGTCTAATTTTAGACAGACAGTCAGTTTGCATGTAAAGACTAATTTTAGTCTTGAGTCTGCATTTCTAATTATTGTTTGTTTTAGGATCTATTTAATAGACCCATGGGGCTGTATTGTAAGGTGTGCAGAAAAACAAGGTCAGTTGATTTCTGGGGTAGCAAGATCAGGGAGATCTGCAAGTGTGCCAAGGTGTATGCAAGATCAGTTGATCTGCAGGGTAGCAAGATCAAGAAGATCTGCAACACAAGAAAATAAGGACTAAGGACAAGTCTAAGGACAAGGATTAGATCCTCAACTTGAAGGCAAGAACAACAATTGGGTTGGTTGTCTCAAGGTGTGTAAGATTAGTTGATCTGCAGGTTGTGCAAGATCAGGGAGATCTACATGGTAAGTAAGATCAGTTAGATCTGCAGGTGTGCAAGATCAAGGAGATCTACTTGGAGTACTCGATGGTACTTGGTGGACTGGCAGTAGGCAACAACCATTGGGCCGATTGTCACTGACTAGTGGAGGGAACAACTCTGTGTTTGAGTTGGTTTGTAATTGAGAGAGAGAGAGCTCTTGAGAGAGAATTACTTTACGCCCAAGAGGTGTGGGAAGAGTGTGATTTTTTCATTGTATTTACTTTTGGAAGAGTGTTAATACAAGATTGTATTGTCTCTCATATTCTGTGTTGTTTCTGAATTCTAGTTACATATTACTTCTGGTTTAATTCTATGTTTAGTTGCTTATACAAAGGTAATCAATTGTGCTCTTAAGGAGTAGGATCCTGACAAGTGGTATCAGAGCTTTGTGTTCTATATCCTGACACTTCTGAAGGAAAGGTGTCCTTTTGGGACTTGGGAGAGGTCCTTTTCTTGGTCGCCGAGAGCCCCCTGTAAGGGTACTTGCCCTTCGGGGTCCTTCGAGCGGCCTTCCTCTTCGAATCCTTCAAACAAAATGTCTGAAGGAGTTAAAATGTCCAAAGGAAACCTTTCCTTTGCCTTAGCCGTTTATTCCTTTGGTCAAATTCTTTCGGACAAAATGTTCGAAGGAATTCCTTCAGACTTTTATCGCATAAAATCTTCCTGAAGGAATTCCAACTTTTTTGCCTTGTTCACTTTTCCAAAGAAAACTTTACCCTTTCGGCCCTTTACAACGATCCATTTTGCTCATCACCTACCCTCCGCAAGGGTTGTTTGATCTCCAAAATTGCCTTTCAGAAAAGTCGCAAAGGTCCTTTTGGCACCTAAGTGCCCTCCATAAGGGCACTTGTCCTTCGGGCTTTTGGAAGACTCTTTTGAACTTCCCGTTTGAACCATTTCTTGAACCATTCCTTTGAACCAAACGTTGACCCGAACGTTGACCCAAACATTGAAATTGCTTAAGTGTTGGGAACTTGTTTCTTTCCTGTGGAGTCCATAGTTTCAAGCCTGCAGAGTCCGTAGAAATAAGCCTGTGGAGTCCGTAGAAATAACCCTGCAAAGTCCGTAGAAATGAGCCTGCAGAGTCTGTAAAAATAAGCCTAAATTTGTCACTCATTTTTGGGACAAGAATTTGGAGAGAGAGATTTTGAAAAAGAATTATGTAAGGATTTCTATGATCAACATTTCAAATCATATTTCATGATCTATCATTAATATATAAATAGAATGTGTATATTGCAGACATAAATTTCTATTTAAAAATATTAACTTTGAAGAGCTAAGATATCGAGTGATAGAACATATGAAAAATCTTAAATGAAATAATTTATTCATTTAAAAAATTGAATGAAATAATACTAAGTGAAAGAAACAATATTTAGTTAGTTAATTTTTTATATTACAAAATAAAAATCACATTAATAAATTAAACAAATAAAAAATAAAAATAAAAAACTTGAACATGACCTTGAATTTAATAAAAGAGACATAAATTTATTTATTCTCATTTTTTATTTTCTTTTATTTCGTCATATATATATAAATAAATAAAATAAAAAATGAGAATAAATAAATTTACGTCTCTTTTATTAAATTCAAGGTCATGTTCAAGTTTTTTATTTTTATTTTTTATTTGTTTAATTTATTAATGTGATTTTTATTATTGTTATATATATATATATATATATATAAATAAATAAATAAATAAATATATGTATATATAATATAAGTATTATTATTATTTATTTGATTAGGTAAAAGACCTGGTTTTACAAGGACTAGGAACCAAAGTATAAATAAAATGAAATAGAGTATCGCAAGCCCCACGGGTTGAGAGCCAAAAATTATAGTATCAAAACAAACAATTAACTATCATAACAAAGGACAAAAATAAAGGAAAACTAAAAAGAGAAACTACTCTGAGACGGAGGATCCCTCTGTGAATACCTTAGCATACTCAGTCTCCTTCTCCTACTCAGTAATTTTGTTCTTAGTGATTATGGCCTGGGTTATGTTTCTCGAGCCTTCATCGTCTTGCTTGGGCAATAACATTATGGGTCTCTTTCGTTGATGTTCCTTCTCAGGGTTCTTCTTAGAGGGGGATTTTAGTGGGGGATTTGGGGGAGAAATCTTTGCCTCCATGGTAATATGCTTCTGGGGAGTGCCTTCAACCTTCGCTAATTATGAAAAAAGATTGGATCGCTTTGGAGGCCTCCTTATTAATGGAATTCCAGTCCTGATTCAAACCTGCCAAGCACATCCCTACCTCATGTAATTTATTATTAAACCTTTCCAACTGATCATTATTGATTTTAATCACCTCTAACATGGGGGGCTTGTCTTTACCCACTGCCTCAATCAAGTTCCCTTCCTCCAACACAAGGGATTTTGGCTTGATAACAATTATGTTAGAGGCTTCAAAAGTAGATGATTATGTTAGCTTCATTGATTTGGTATGCAAGTGCAGTACACTCCAGGGATTTCATAAGGAAATATGGTAGGCTAATTTTGAAGCCTTGAAAGTGGTTTAACAAAAGGAAATGATGCAAGAATATGAGAGTATATTTACCTTTGAGGGTGATATACTTCATTATCTACAAATAAACTTTAGGCCAATAACATAGAAGATTCATGTGGGGGAAAGCCTTCTTGTTCACTTTAATGAACTCATTAGTTCTAAAAACCCTCTACATAAGTTGCAAATTTTTTGACTGGTGCTTGAAGGCTTTAGCCCCTTCACATGACATTCTCATAACTTATCCTATCGAATCTTTGGTTACAATGCATCTTATTTCCATTTTCCTCTTACTCCATGATGCCATGAATTCCTTTGAAATGTCTGCATCATGACTAGTGACCCTCTACTTCAATTCGGTGAGACCTCCTCTGTGTAGCTTCCTCCAAACCTTTTTCATGCTTCAAACCTCCAAACAGGATGTCGATTCTAGTTTGTCCTTGTCACCTCCCATGTTGTTCTTGATAGTGGATTGAAATATTGAATGGGAAATGGGATTCACTACAGTAGTACTTATAACCAATAGCTTAAAAGAAATTTTAAGTGTAAGTTTTCTCCCACCCTTTGTTATTAACTCTCCACATCATGATATGATGGCAGATAATAATTTTTGAATGCCCTTGCTTAGGTTGTAAAATTTGTGCATGTGACTATCGCATCATCATCCTATATAGAAGTGGATTCATTCTGACATGACATTTTCAGAGACGTGGTACCCATCGTGTTAAGTAGATAAAATAGGGAGACTAACTCTGATGTTAGAGAGTAAATCTACCACCTCGTTACCTTCTCGATAAGTATGAATAATGGATAAATGTGCCATTTCCATCAAACATTACCTAGCGTAATCTATGAAGGCTTTAATTGTGTGGTAAGGGGTGGATTTACCATCTAAATCATATAAGATGTTGAAGGAGTCCCCTTCAATGATTATTCTACCCACCTTGAGTTTGGAAGCAAGCTAAATGCCCCAAAGTGTCACCTTGGCTTCGACCACATGATTGGTTTGAATTCCCAAGGGTCCTGCATATGTAGTAATCAACATTCTCATTGAATTTATTATGACAACTCCCTTACCAATAGAACCTAGATTTCCTTTTAAAGCCTTATCAAAATTGAGTTCAACCTAGTCCTCAGGCAGTGGCTTCCACAAAACATGTTTATGTAACAAGTCTTTAGAAGGAGACCTAATTTTCTGTACCACCTCCCACTCTCTAAAGATTAATTATTTGGAAATGGATCCCAAATTTTTGTCTATAGGGGGGAAAGCCCTCTAGTTTTCAATTATGGCTTGACAAAGGCAGAGGAATACTACTTTTGGTTGGTGTCTTTTATTTAAGAATAGACCATCATTTTGAGCTTTCCATACAACCAAAAACTAGTGAGGGAGGGCTAAAGACCAAAGGAGAGGGATGGGAGACTCCAAAGAGGCTTCCATTACCTAATGAGATCAAGAATGTTTTTTTATTTAACCCAAAAAAGGTTGAATTTGTTCAAAAGCCAGTCAAGAATGCATAAACTGAAAAGGCAGGAAAGGAATAAATGGTGAATCGAGTCTTTTGCTTCCCTAGAAAATGGGCATCTACTAGGTATAATGAGTCCTCTTAACTATCCACAATTAGAATCTTGTCTTAAGAAGGTGACCAAAAGTAAAAATTTACCTTAGGCGTGAAGTGCTTAATCCATAAGTCTTTTCAATAGTCCCATTCATCTTCCAAATATAGGTCAATAGCATGTCTAAAGGAGACTGAGTACTACTCACTATCTTTAGTCACCCACAAAAAATGGTCTTCCGTAAGAAAAATAGGAATGTGAATTTGACTAATGGATTGATTGAGATTTTGAACCGCCTGTGCATCTTCAACATTGTAGCCTTCTATGGGGAGGAATTTTCAAACTTTTGATCCATCAATCTCATCCCAATAATATTTTACCTTAGTGCCCCATCTCTCCTCAAAGCTTGAACATAAATTTGCCTAATTTCCCTGTGATGAGAGGGGGTGAGTGGATATCCAAGCATTTTTCTAGAAACTAATTTTGTCCCTATTTTCAATCTGCCATTTAATTTATTTTAATAACGAGTCCTCACAGCTGTAGATGGACTTCTAAAAGGTGGATCAATTGACTAGACCTTCTTCCCATATTAGGTAGTCTTCCTCGATTCTTTCCAGATATTTAGCGTTGACAATTCTAAACCATTCTCTATCTTCTTTCATGAGCTTCCAACCCATTTTTACTAGGAGGGCCCAGTTCATAGCATTAATTCTTCCAAGTCCCAGTCCCTCATTAGCTTTAAGGAGGCAATATTTTTCCCACGAGACTAGGTGAAATTTGAAATGGTCCTTGGTGCCCCTCCATAATTTTTTTTTTTGATCTGTTCTATCTTCACAGCCACCTTACTGGGTATCTATAAAATTGACATTAAGTATAGAAGGATACTCCGTAGTAAGACCTTGAGTAATTAAAATTTACCTACTTGAGCGAGAAGATGACCTTTATATCACATAAGTTTTTTCTAAATCTTATCAATGAGGGGATTCTAGAGATCAGAATCCATTTTGCCTTCAAAGAGGGGAATGCCCAAATATGTTGTTGGTAATTGACTCACTTGACATTCTAGAATTATTGTAATATTTTACTTTTGAGTAGTAAGAGTGTTGATGAAGAAAAGGGAGCTCTTGTGGAAGTTTATGCACTGATTAGAAACTATTTTCTAGTTCTTGAGGATGAGCTTGAGGTGTCTGGCTTCCTCCACTAAAGATTCACCTAAGATAATCATGTCATCAGCAAATTGTTCATGGGTGATCGGGTCAGTGTTAAGCGCTACTGAGATGCCTTTGAGCTAGCCTTGCTCCCAAGCCTTTAAGAAGATTTTTCCTAGGGTTTCCACCACAATGATGGAGAGATATGGGGAGAGAGGGTCTCCCTATCTTAAACCTCTAGAGGTTGAGAAGTAGCCTTTGGGGACTTTATTGATTATTATGGAAAATTTGGGTGTAATAATGCAATTCTATGTAATTTTATTTAGGTCTTGATTGAATCCCAAATTCTTGAGGATCTTCATTAAGAACATCTAGGAAACTCAATCGTACACTTTGTTCATGTCTAGTTTAACAAACATGCCTTGTCTTGAGGATTTGGAGATAGAGTGAATAACCTCTTTCACCAAGATAATTCCCTTTGTTATTTATCTCTTAGTCATGAATGCTCCCTATTGTTCTCCAATCACATTATTCAACAAATGTTGCATTCTTTTCACCAAGATAGTTGACCAAATTTTATAGATTGTGTTCATAGGCTAATTGGGCAAAAATCCTAAAGATTGTTTGCCCCTGGCTTTTTTGGAATAAGAACCAAAAAACTATTGTTCATTTCTCTTAAAATGGTTCTAGATTGGAAGAACTCACACATCGCTACTTCAACTTTGGCATGCATAATATCCCAACACTTTTAGAAGAATAAGGGGGAAAGTCATCAGGGCCTGGAGCCTTAAATCACTCCATCACAAAAACCACATTTTTACATCTTTTATCGATGGAATTTTGGTTAGAGTAGCATTGTTAGATTCAAAAATGACCTTATTGAAAATTTTTAGTGTACTGTCTTCCCTCTGTTCATCTAAGGATCCATCTTCTATGAGTAGCTTTTTGAAAAAATTGATTATGTGACAGGTGATCTCCTCCTCTTATTTGCTAAGGTTATCGTTTTCCATTTCCATTTGTGTTATTATGTTCACATTGCTATGTTTGGTCACCAAGTGATAGAATAATTTGTTGTTCATATCCCCTTCCTTCAACCAAGTGCACCTGGATTTTTGGCACTAGTATGACTCTTCCCTCACCTCTAAGTTATGGAGCTGGCAAAATATTTATTTTTTATTTTGGTAAATTTATTCATTATTCCCTTCCAAAGATGTTATTTCTTCAATTATCATTAGTTCCTCCTCCACAGCATTTTTTTGTAAAAAAATGTCTCCAAAAACTTCCTTATTTTATTTTTTAAGATTTGCTTTTAGGAAGTTTGGTTTTTTGGCCAGGATGTACATATCAGTACCCGAGAAGGGTTCTTCCCACCATTCCTTTAAAGACTCAGCCAATTTTGGGTGATGTAGCCACATGCTTTCAAATCCAAAAGGAATATTCTTTGGTTTCAGAAATCTGTCTCTTTCAAAGATTAGAGGATTGTGGTCAGACCCAATTTTGGGTAGAGAGGAGAGATTACTGGTGAACTAAATGTCCAAATTTAAGGAGATCAGGACTTGATCAAGGCAGACTTGAATCAGGTTGTATCCCATCCTCCTATTGGACCAAGTGAATGGGTTGCCTTTTAGGCCCACATCCACTAGGTCCACTCTTGAAATGAATTCATTAAACTATAATATACTATCAATGAGATCTATTAGTCCCCCCCTTTTTTCCCGAGGAGAAAGTGAGGTATTAAAATTGGCAACTACAATCCAATTTCAACTATCATAGGTCTTCCAAAATGAGAGAAGATCTTCCCATAGCTTACTACATTTTTGGAGTTTGGGGCATAAATATTGGATAAAATCCATTCATAATTACTGTCAATATCTATAAAAATGATATAAACTTGATCCTTGGTTTTCCAAAGAAGAATGGCTTCTATAATTTTTAGATTCCAAAGGGCTGCAAGACCCCCTGAGACTCCTTTAGATTAGGAGACTGCAACACTTGACGTCCTCCAAACTTTTTTAGTATATAAACTTAGGGCATTTTTAGACATTTTTGTTTCTTCAACAGGCAAAATTGTTGGGTCAATTCTTTTTTTAAGATCGTAGAGGTCTTCTACTTTTTGGGGTTGTTTAACCCTCTGACATTCCCTTTAAGAATCTTCATTTCTTATTCCTGGTGATTTTGAGGGTTTGTTGAGAACCTTTTACAATTTCTTTTACTATTTCAATATTTTGTGTTACCATTCATGGAGATTTGCCTACTAATTTTGGAATGATGCCAACATTAGCTTTCTTTATCCCTTTCTTGTTCTTGGAGTGTGTTGTGAATTCCTCATCTTGGTTTGCTTTTGAGGTTGGTGATTTAATCGAAGAGCATTGTCCCTTGTCTTTGGGGGGTAAGTGCTTAATAGGGGAAGTTATCAGGGATTCCTCTAAGGGAGGCCTATCATCACTATTCAAAGCAACAAAAAATGGAGTCTTATGAGCTAAAGCCTGGGCTGCCTCTGAAAAGGTTCCATATTTCAAAGGTTGAATCAAAACCAATAAATGATCCATCAGGGGTGATAAGGGATGGGGAAGAATGAGGGAAATATTAAGGGATTATGAGGGGGAAACTAGAGGGGGACAGCGCTAGGGGATTTCTCAGGTGAGAGGGGGGACTTCAACTTAGGTATGGGTTTGGGGGGTAAGAAGGGACTCCGTTGATGGGTTGATAAGGTCTAATCCAGGGTCAATCCTCCCAAGGATAGAGATCACAAAGAGACACCTAGGGGGTGACCACGACCATTTGAATTGGTGGAGGGGGACTAGGGGGTATCCAATTGAGGGGAATTAGAAAGGCTGACCAATAAAAGGACATGATCACCTTAAGGATTAGAGGCAAGTGATGAATCAAGAGGAGAAAAAGAGTTTCTACAAAAAATACCTATCAGGGCTCTTGAATGAGTAGCATTTGGAGAAGATTTAGGTGTCCCAATATTGAAAGGTGAGTCATCCTCCATTTTGACAATGGAGCAAATTTATGGGCCCATGCTTGCTTGGAAGTTGTAGGCACCTGATTCTTCTTAGGGTAGTCCTTTTGCATGTGACTTAGAATGTTGCAGTGAGGGGAAAAAATAGCTTTGTTCTCATACATAATCTTCTGCGACCATTCCCCATATTTGGATTTTATTTTGATCTTGTGGAGAAGTGGTTTGTCCATAGGAAGGAAGATGTAAACCTGGGACATGACCATCCTTCAACAAAATAGGGTGATTGGGACAATAACAATGGGTTACCCCAGTGCTCTGGTGCTCCCCATGATGACTTTCGGGTGCCAGTATTCCAGGGGAGCTTTGGGAGGAGAATCCACATCAGGATGTCATCCATCAATGTCCTACTAATATTCAAACCAATTATCTACCTCTTGATGGAGACACTCAATTTGCCCATGAACCAAGGTCCTTCTAAAAGGACCTTAATGCAGTCTCCATGTGTTGAGAAATTCATCATAAAAACCTTCTAGCCAAGGCTACCACCTCTAAAGTGTTGAGATTTTTTTTTTGATATATATATATATATATATTAAATTATTTATTTGTTTTGTATATTTTTATAAAATTGAATAAAAAAATTATATCAAGATTAAGCAAGTCTTTTAAGTTAGAGAATTTAGAATTCTTCTTTGATTATTCCAATTCTAAGTTTATTCAATTAAATTTTGACAAGGTAGTTCGGGGAAATCCATGGACTTTAAGGGTTAATTTTGTGATCAAGTAGTGCATGGATTCATTGATTTAGGAAATGTCTTAAAATTTAATCGATAACATGAATAATGAAGCGGAGGCTCAAGTGATATTTTTAATCTTGTAAGTGGTATTCGATATGAAATCGAGTAGATAAAAATTAAAGGTGACTCAATAGTAATGACCAAATCCTTAAATAGTCAATAATCTTGGACTTGAAAGTTGTATAACATCTTAGGTAGAGCATGGGAACTTTTGTCCTCTTTCTCTGAATGGTCAGCTACTCACTATTTTTAAGAAGCAACTCCTTTATAAACGATGTGGTAAATCAGGGCATTGAGCAATAAGAGGATTCCATCTTTGACAATTTTAGAGGCCATCTCTCCTCTCCCTTAACCTCTTTCTTCTCCCCACCTCACACCACAACTCTATCTCACATCTCACATCCGACACAGGGAGTTTGAAATTATTTTGAAATGAATTGAAATGAAATGGTTTTAATTACGTCCATGAGACCAAATGGTCTATGGGACCACCAATTGCACTGAATGCTCCAATCAGTCAAAGATTCTTAGGACCCAATGTATCTTTTAAAACGCTGCTCTACCGCTTATTGAACTGAGTTATTATCTCCCCCAACTTTTTAAATCTTTTTTCCTTAAATACATCTACCATGCAACCAATTCTTAAATTTTCCTCATATTTGGATCATATGTCCATGTACTAAGGTCACTCAAGGATGAAGTGCTCTTTTGTTTCAACCATCCCTGTAATGCAAAAAACATAAACCCTCTCATCCCACTACTCCTTAGGGGTTGTCCATCTCCATGTCTTGCATCGGAGTCTATGAGATCCGGTTCTTAATTGAGTAATGAAGATCTTTTCCCTCCAACTGATTTTAGTCCCTATGTATGTTTTTTCATTATGTTCATAATTCGGATTGAACATTGAAATATAGTGTTGTATTTTTCTTGCTTGCCCCCTTCCTCCACATTATCGTTCTGAATTTTTCATTCACATAATTTTTTATCCTTGTTATAATTTTTGTGACAATAATGTTTATAACTTCGAGTGGGAGTATTCATTATTGAGAAAGGCATGTTTTATCACTCCCTTCTACTCTTCTTTGTTTCATCTTTGTGCCATCTTTTTTTTTCCATCCCTTTGATCTATCTTTTCTGCATTTGGCATTCAAAGTGAACTCCCTTTCAATGGTATTTTTAATCTGAGCAATGGGTTTGATGGGTGCAATGGAATTGCTCTTATTTCTACATGTTGAGAAGAGGAAGATGATATTTAAGAGGGTTGTTTGAAGAAATCCTTTTTGGTGTAGTCAATTGCTATTCTTTGGGCAATTTGTCACATTATAGGCTTTGATTACTTGGAAATGGAAATTCATAACCATGTTAACTCGAAAATTGGTTCAATGTTCATTACTAATCTGCTCAATATTCTATAGGACAAGGAAGTTACAAGGGTGGTGGCTAAGAAATTTATGAAATTTGAATTTTGTGGTGGGCTTTGTAAGGTGGAAGAGGTCATTGAAATTTGAGAGCAGAGTGTTGGTTTCTCATAAAAAAAATCTTGAGATTGAAAGCCATTTATTTTCGATGTTAGACTAATTGACCTTCACTCCCTTATAACCCCTTTTACCTCCTTAACCCATGACCACAAAAAAATGTGGTGAACATGCTTTTAAAGGTGGTTAGTGTGTAGAATCATGGCTGTGTAAGTAGACTTCGGTCCATGTGGTGTCAACATGGTAAAGACAAATGAAGATGGTGCAATTTATATTCCCTTTGTTTGATTTTAATAATCTCTCCTTATTATAGTATTAAGTTGTTTTATTTTAATTGACCTTATACCTTTCTAAAATTCTGATGAAATGTGGAAATACTTCAAGAAGCCACTAAAACTAGTAGTGCTTATGGCAAGTAAATTGAGAATAGTAATTAAATTATATAGTAAAAAATAGAACAAAGTAGAAGATAGATTAAACATCTTTAGGGGAACTAGAAACCACTACCATTAAGCCCTCTTTATGCGATTCCTCTTTGATGATCAGTGCTGCCATAGACTTGGCTAACTTGGAATCATCCTTGTCACTCGATATCCCCAGTCTGTCATTAATGGTCCTCAACTTGTAGCTTTGAGTGATGTTATCCATAATAATGGCCTTCTAAAGAACCCAAAACTGATCCAACCTAGTATCCACCACATTGCCAAAGTGCTCGACATACTCGTGAATCGTTAATGAGTTGTTGGCGCTAAACATGATTGTTTGAATGCCAATAAGCTGAGCCACTTTGAACATGCCCACCCTAGGTTGGATTGTCTTGGGTCGTCCATGGCTTAGATGACTGAATCAAAGAAAGGAACAAAAGCACCCCGACCCAACCTCATTGATAAATGAGCATGCAGGAGATTGGTAGCCTTCTAATTTAAAAACTTCTCATCTTTCACACCATCAACAAGAGCCTTATGATAAAAATTCAAAGCTTCTTTGTCAGTGATTTTTGTTTTCTTATCCAACAAATTTACAAAATTCAAAGTGCCTCAGCTTCAAGTCATTTACTAGTCTCAAAAAGGAGTGGTGCACATCATCTAAAGAGTACTTGTGGAGCATGTTAAAATTCATCTCTTTGACTATGTTGATCACCGTGTCCTTATCCTTACTTTGTATGGTTCTCTTCGAGGGACCCAAGCTACCCAAATCAATTTCTATGTCACCAACAACACTCCTCTTACCTCTAACATGTTTCTCAGCCCACATAAAGCTCACAATGACCAAGGTGGATATGATATATGGTAGTAAAGTGAGTTAACACATGTCAGCCACCATGTGTATTGATTTCCATTCTGAATCATAATACAATCAAGCTATCGTAAGCAAATTCAAATACCTTAGGCAAAATCATGGTAGGGGACATTCATTTCAATCATTAATAACATTGTTTGTGTTATGCTGGTGGTCTAATAACATTGATTGTGTTATGTTGGTGGTCTAACTCAACAAACTTCTTAGATTTTGAGTCCATGTTTAGTGAATGAATTAACTCCAAGTGATTGTCTTGGGAGTTAAGCCTAATTCCCCTATTTGCAAAGGGGTCTACAACCTGATTGCCTTCACACCGAGTGTGATGCAGATTGAAGTGCATGGAATTATCCTAAAAATTTGTACAATCCTCCAAGATGTTGGTAATATTTCAATTAGCGATGTTTCTTGAATTCACTACTTCTATAATAAGTTGAGAGTCACCTTCAATATCAAGATTGATCCAATTCTTTTGCAGTGCTATGGAGATCCCTCTCCAAAGAGCTTTGGTTTCAGAAAAATTGTTAGTGCATCCACCCAAAGCTTCGTTGTTATTTATTTAATTTACTAATATAATTTTAAAAATTTAATTAACTAAATAATATTATTTCATTTAATTTTTGAAACTAATTAATTATTTCAATATAGTTTTCTTTTGTGCTCATCCATTTGACATTTTTACTCTTCAAGGTTACCATATTTAAATATAAACCTAAGTCTATAATCTATAATCATTCTATTTTTATTTTCATGGTGGATCACATAGTGTGATATGAAACATTGATATTAAAAACCCTTAAAACATTTTTCTTAGAAGCTCTCCATGCAATCTATAATAACAATTGGGGGATGATAGAGTGGAATAATGTGAAATATCAAAAAAATAGTCGAACTTAAATTTGATGTCTATTTGACTAATATATGAAAATTTTGATGTTAAATTTGACATACATTTTACTTTCATATAAAAGTATTTCATTTTGTTTATAAAATAAGATCAAATGACCATGATATGTTGGACATATATTGGAGTTTAGAGCCTATTTTTCTTTATCTAGAAATATTTTTCGACTTCAATTTTATGGTTCAATTATATTGAGGTTTTTTATCACGTCTTAATAAGAAATTTATAGAAATTATAATTAAATCGTTAGTCAATGAGATATGCGACAAACATAAGATGTGCACCTCAAAATTGATCTCTCTCTAATGGGTAAATGTTATATTTTGTGCCAAGCACACTCTAAATCCCTAATTAATAGAGTCTATAATAAATGAATAATTTATAAGTGCCTTGCCATACATCTTATTTTGATGTTTTTATATATCTACATACATTTACAAGTGTTGTGTAGTGCCTTTAATCCCTATGATTATATTGTAATCATGAATTGAAATAGATAAAGTTATAAAGATGATTGCAAATGAGGGTCATTTGCAACAAATATATTGTGTGGCCTAAAAAAATAAAAAGTTACAAATGACCATTGTATTTTCTTAGTAAATTGTGTACCTTGAACAAATTATCAATTAACTTTTATAGTAATTGAAGGCATCTTAATAGTTTAACATATAAACAATTATAGTACTTTAATTATATTATAATTATATTTTAAGGTAAATTAGGTAGTGATGGCGAGGGGTAATGACAGGTTTTGTTATATTGAAATATAGTTACAAGTATAACTGAATAAATATCCACACAATATAAAATAAATATATTAAAAAAAAAGTATTGAATAGATCAATAAAGCATTCCTTGTGCAAAAAACTCTATTTAGATTTTTTAAAAAAGTATGTAGACCCTAGACACAAATCCCATGCTAACTAGGGTAATTAGTTAAGAATGTAAAATCGAAGTCAAGTTTTCTAATATTGAAAATATTTATTTGTAACCTTTAAATTGTAAATTGTAATGACCTCCTAAAAGAAATACATGTAATTAATAAAAATATCATTCATACACAGACAGAAAAAAATGTATACGAAAAGTATGTCATAGATAGAGACAACCAAGCCCATTTGACATGTAATATTGTTATATAGAAATATAAATTAATATGCACATTGAGTCACTTTGAACACTATCCTTTTATTAGGAATCAAGTGTAATTGAAATATTTTATGTGTACACTATAATATACATATAAACTAGGGTATCCATACTTATGGTTTATCATGTCTTATTTTTGACATTCTTATTTTTGATGTTTTCGTAATTTATAAGAGTTCAAGCATATGTAGATTTTTGAGTGAAATTATGTATTTTTGATCTAATACGTTTTGAATTCTCTGTGATTCATCATTAGGATTTTTTTGTAAATAGAACTGTAGCTTATTTTCCTTATAAAGATATTCATTGTGATCAATAATATTAAAATAGATGGTGATTTGAAACGTGTTGGATCAAAAAACATAACACACAATTTCACCTAAAAATCTACAATTACTCATCATATAATATATTTAAGTATTTGTTTGTATATTTTGTACTATTTTTTAATATTATGTACAATAATTATTAATAATATTAATATATGCATATTAAAGATTTTTGAAAATGAACCAATAATATATAATTGAATAATATATGTCATCAAACTATAGTTTATAAACCAATAATATATATTTGATACTCAATATATGTATCCCTTATTAATGAGGAGTACTTTGAAAATTAAGTAAAAGGAATATCCTTAAATAGGACCTAAAGAATATTTTAATATTAAAATATTTAATTTTATAATTGTCAAAATAATATATTATTTCAAACCATTTAATTAATTAAAAGAAAATAATTTAATAGAAAAATGTAAGGATTAACAAAGTAATTAATTTGAAATCTAAAGTCAATATGTAAGATATTTATATCAATTACTTAAAAAATAGAAACATAAACAAAAATAAAAATAAAAATAAAAATAAAATAATTTTTTCTCATATACATCCCTAAAAAAGGTTATATAATGGGTAGTCTTTATCTATATTTTATCAATTGTAAGAAGCTAATAAGAGAATAAGAGATGATGTTATGTTATAGGTTAATAAAATAAGAGTTATATAATATAAGAGTTGACAATTTACGAGTATTAATATATATTAATTATTAAAATTATATAATTTTTTATTTGAAAAAAATATACACGATAAGTAAATGGAAAATTAGAAAGCAAATTTTTTTTTGGAAAAAAGACATTGCATATCATTTTCTTAAATATTAGATGTAAGTTAAAAAAATAAATATTCAAGTAGAAGATAAGTGCTACTAAAATTTATTATTAATTAAAAAAAGTGACATCACATTCTTTTTTTAAAAAATATGTCATATTTAGGAAAAAATTATTCAATCATTAATATGAAATGAAAAATTATGTAATAGTAACGAATATTTCAATATTTTTTGATGGCAAACTTTATAGTTAAAATAATATATCATTTTAGCTATAGCCAAATCGTTAACATGTAAATGAAATATTCAATCTATATTTTTTAATTATAGGTAAAATAAGGTTTTTTGAATTAGGGACCCGACTCTATACAAGAGACAAGTAGACAAGGCCACCAAAGCCTATAAAAATCATAAAAGTTTGCTACAAAACTAAAATATTATATCACAGTTGGAAAACAACATAAATACAACACTAAAACAACAAGAGAACGACTACTTTTTTGATCTCAAAAGACCTCTTCCCAAAAGCTGATTATTTTTTCAGCGCCATATCCATCCGTTGATACACTTGAGAAGCCTACCCAATCTTCTTGTCACACTCACTACACTTAACCTTCTTGTTGGTCTTGCCTTCTTTCTTCATATCTCCCAATAATACCATGAGAGACTTTATTGCAGCTAGATTGTCTTTCATGGATGCTTTGCGCATTGCCACAAGAATTTTAATATTGTCCTTCAACTCATTATTTCCTTGCTCCAATATAAAAACTCTATCTCTGAGTCTCTTTACATAATTTTTTATTTCCTTGTGATCAATCAAGCTCTGTTGATGGATATTCCCCTGAAAAAGGGTTATGACTTGTTACTTTAAGGAGGAAAGTCCCTACATAAACTATATGAGAATTTAAATTTATAAAGCTCAAGCTGTTCCTCCATTTTTGCTTCCCCACTTTGGCTTTTCAAGGGTTCAACGATGTTATCAAACTCAATGTTGAGGTTATTTTTGCTAACAAAATTACCCACCTCTGGCATAGTGATGACTTCTTTTTCAATAGCCCCTTCCTTGGCTTTACGTTTCCCAATCATTTTACTCTCCGTAGCTGGCAAGGCATCAACAAACTCGAGTATTTCATAATGTTAACATAAAGAATACTCTTTTGATGACTAACTTTATAGTTAGAATAATATATCATTTTAAGTTTTTTGATTTTAAACTATAGCCCAAAAAATTATTTACTTCGTGTGAAAACTAACGATTAAAGAGATAAAAAGATTTTTCTAATATTTTTTTGTTAATCCAGGGAATCGAAATCTATCAACCCAATATCCAACAATAACTACTCTAACAGAGGGTTGGATCCCATATAAACCGTAAGATGATGTGATGTTGGCCCTCATCCTACAATTAAAAACAAGTTAAAAATAGAACTCATAACTAATACTACTTTTACACATTGCCAAGACTAAATGAACTATACCTTGAAACTTATATTCCAATATTTTTAATACTAAACATAAATATTAACATAACTATTAGAATAAAAATAAAAATAAAAACTAAAACAATAATTATTTACATGTAACGAAAACTGTCCTAACCTCTCTAAACAAGACCTTGAAAAATTTGAGTTGAGTTGCTCTAAAATTCAAGTGGACAACCTCATAACTCTCGTTCTCGACGTGTTTGAATTGGTAACTGCAACCTGTAAATTACAAAAGAAATATAGAAACTTTAAAAAGATACATCCATTGGTGCCCATGCTACCTTACCTGTTCGTAGTCAAAGCCTAAAATAACGCGCATAGCGAGGGCGTATTTAGTGACACGGTCTCAAATGACAATGACATCTTTGTAGGAAATCGTTTCACAAATTCCAATCTCGTTAAAGGCGAGCGGCAGCCGGCAGCCGGCAGCCATATTTGATCTCTTACCTAGGCTATCGTTCCTTATAGATATTGCATTTCCGAATCTTTTTCATTACAATTTTAAAGTAATTACAGTTTTTTTCTACTTTTCCTCGCGACACTTTGTTTTTTTTTAAATTTCAGGTTAATTTTCCAATGTATTTGCAGAATATGAGGAGTTTTAAGTATTGATATTGCGGAATTGGGGGACGTAATGTTATGGCTGGTGTTTTGGCAGGAGGCTGTCAATGGCGAGGAAAATGATGCTTGAGGACGGCATGGAGGAGTCGAAATATGACTTCGACTTGTTTGTGATTGGGGCGGGGAGCGGTGGAGTTCGATCGGCCCGCACTGCAGCGGGCTTCGGAGCCAAGGTAGCTTCACTGGTCTGACCATTTCTTTGCGTCCTCTAAGTTCAAAATTAATGGGAATAATGCTTACATTTATGATTAAAGTTTTTTTTAATTCAATTTGGTATTTTATTTTTTAATTAAAGTTTTTTTAACTCGTCTCACATGCCATGACTGACTTAGGGTATCTCTTTCATTAAAGTCACTTGCAATTTGCAAATGCCTCTTTGATAGGGCTACTCTGCATTTTACAGTTATTTCAACACTTTATGATATCTTGTGGGGATACTTTTATCATTTATAGCTCATACTATTTGATAATTTTCAATAAAAAGTATTTGAGTTTGCAAATGGTAAATACCCCTTTTGGTTTACCTTCGACTGGAGGTATTTATTAAGTTAAATTTATCTGCGATTTGTACGTGGCCTCATCTGTTGGGCATTCTGCACTACCTGACCTCGTCAGTTGAGCATGCTGCACCCAGCAAGGTGGAGGGAGAGCCCTGATACGTTTACCACTTGAGCTCATCCCTTTTAACTGTCATTAGCATGACGATTTAGGATAGGTTTTTAGCCCTATTTAGTGAGGCAAATTATTTGAATGGTAAGGCAAAAATTTCAAATCTGAGGGTAATTACTTCATAAATTGTTAAAATTACCTTTCTTTTTGAAAGGTGAAAATGAAAACATTATAAATATAATACACACAGTCAGCCTTACATATGTAAACAAATTAACCGGCATTTTAGGCTGTCTTTGACTATTAACCAAGCCAAAGACCAAAATTACTCCCAAATTTGTTAGGCCATCGGGCTTCCAAACTTAAAACCAAAGGTGAATCAAAATATGCCATGATGGCAGGGTTACATCGACATCCTAGTTTACAGTACAAAATGGGCTACTATGCAATGTAAACGACTACCAGAAGCCATCGAGAGAATGATAATAAATATAACCACTAGAGCACCAAATAAATAAGTCCACAGGTCTGTGCTTGGTGGTAGGAGGGGACACCTACCATGAAGAGGGAAAGGGTTGAAATTTTGCAGTCTTGGGCTCCCTTGCTATAAAGTGGTGATATGTCCAATAATCCTATAAATGGTGTAAAATGTAAAATGTAAAAGGTAAAAGTAGAAGGTCAAGGTTTTTTTTTAGGTCATGGCCAAACCATATGCCAATTTTGGCATATGAGATCCCCTCCTGGAAGCTCATAAGAGGATTTGTTTTTTATTTACCTTAAATATTGTTCAAATTTTGTACCCTTGGGTTTTGACCTATGTTCAATCTTAAGAGTAAACTGGATCTTGACAATCCACCCACACCTGTCATATGTACCACTTCTAATCAAAAGGCGTTTTTTAATTGAAAAAGAAGAATATCAAATAAACAATAGATTGAGTTTTATTACTTACCCTTGACTTGTCCTGCCCATACATGTCTATCGGATCAGGAGGCTACTTTTCATAGATACACTTACCTCTGAATGTTTGATGTCTTCTTTGATTTTGGTTGATAACCAGTCTTTTCTTCAGCTTATAAACTGTGTCTTCCAGATGCTTCAAACTCCAGCTTTGGTTATTTTTGGTGCCAGCCATGGGGCTTTTCTGTATTTTAATTCCATACTCTCTATGTAATCAAGGACACCAAGTGTTTATGTTTTTGATGGTCCCGTTCTATGTTTCTAGCCATAGTTACATGGAGATTGAGAGGGGGAACGGGAATGGGACGGGGATGTGAACTGCCGGTGCACCATTTTAAAGGAAAATAGGAGATGGGTGCTCGGATATATATATATATATATATATATATATTTGCTAGTAATAATTAGGGACAGACACTATCTTCTCTCTTGTATTTTGTACTTTTATACTCTTCACATTTTACCCATTGTGGATGTTTCCCCGAGTTTGTTCTCATATTATTTTTTTGCAGACTAGGGCCTATTCCTAATTATCACTAGCATATATATTATATATATATATATAAAGTGTGACACACCCAAACACCAATTTTTGTTTTAAAATAATATAATAAAACACAACCCAAAAATAAATAGTGCAATGCCTTGACAACAACATGTGGAAGGACACCCAAATGATTCCGATGCTCCATAAACTAATGGGCTCCAAAGAAAGCTGCCTGTCCTTTGCCGCCTGCAAGACAAAACCAATATAAAACATGAGATACATCCGTTGAAACATGAAAGACATCGTGCACCTATGACAAACTAGGTGGTAGGCTACTGGTCCAATCCTCTCTAGGATGTCGAAGGGCCTCACAAAACGTGGTACAAGCTTAGAACCTTTTCCATAACAGATTGGGCTCTTATGTGTTTGCACACGCTGAAAATTTTTGTCACCAATAGAAAAATGCCAATCCAATCTCTTGGTGTCGGTGTATCTCTTGTTGCGCACACACCCAAACACCAATTTTTGTTTTAAAACAATATAATAAAACATGACCCAAAAATAAATAGTGTAATATCCTGACAACAACATGTGGAAGGACACCCTAACGACTTAGACACTTCATAATCCTAATGGGCTCCAAGGAAAGCTGCCTGTCCTCTGCCACCTGCAAGGTAGACTAATCCAAAACACGAGATACACCCGTTATAAACTTTCGTAGAATGCAAACGTGGAAGACGACATGCACCTGTGACAAATTAGGTGATAGGCTACTAGACCAATCCTTTCTAGGATGTCGAAGTGCCCCACAAAATGCGGTGCGAGCTTAGAGCCTTTTCCATAACGGATTGGGCTCATATGTGTTTGCATGCCTGTAAAATTGTCACCAACAGAAAAATGCTAATCCAATCTCTTGGTGTCGGCGTATCTCTTGTGGCACTCTTGTGCCTTATATATATATATATATATATATATATATATATATATATATATATATATATATATATATATATATGTATGTATTATTTGGTACTTTTGTACCCTTCACATTTTACCTATATATGTATTATTTGGTACTTTTGTACCCTTCACATTTTACCCATTGTGGAAGTTTCCCCAAGTCTGTTCTTATATTATTTTTTTGCAGGCTAGGACCTATCCCTATTAATTATAAGCTATCTCAACAGGTAACAAGACATTAATTGAAGCGAGAAATACCATCTTTAGAGAAAGGAGGAGGATATCATCATCCATTGAGGCAATATGAAGCTTGCAGAGAGCAACCCAAGACACCCTATACTGTCATGCTTCAAGCCACCGTGCTATGAACTTCATCCAGACAATGTAGTAAAATATTGGGAGTGTTAAAGGGGCACAAGTTAGCCATCCAAGATGCCAGTCTTTCCATCCTGGACTAGCTAGAATATGAAAGCAAAGTCCTCTCAAAATGCCAGATGGAAAGGAAACCAAAGTTGCACTAGACATCATATCCTTAACCCAAGCCGGTCTCTACCTGAGTGTGAGCAAAATGTCCTGAAAAACAAAAACCATATATATTTCACAAGCTGTAAAATACTACCTGACACAGTCCTAAATAATAGCGAGTGCTATTAACTATCATCAATGGTTCGAATAGCACCATACCAGAAATACCAGAAGGATGAAACCCCATTGTGTGTGCAGAGTGAGAATTATATGCAGAGCTAGAAGTACCCTGCAACCATATGGTGTGTGCCAAGGGCAACAAGAAATGAAATTCATCCATGCTCAAACCATAATGTAAAAAGTTGTATTTGTCTACAAACCATAATTTTATCGAAGGTAGAGTTTCATAGAATTTGAGATAGCAAAAGACTGACGGTCGAGCAAATTACACAGCCCCCCCCTCATAGATTCCTAAAATACACGCACACACACATAGATAGTCTATTCATAAAGACAAACTAGTTAATGACAACGAGCTCAAGGTTTTGAGCATCATCCTTATCATCCACATCCTCTTCATTTTCCAAGGTAGAGCAACAAGGAGGGGGAGAAAACCCCAAGTCCTTAGGTAAATTAGTCCCAAGATGATTATCTAGGAAAGCCTGACCTTGAATGAGCTTTTGTAGACCTTTCAGGATTGAGTGTTTGTGCTCACTATTTGTTAAAGGCCATAAAATGGGCCAGACACTCCCAGGAATTCTGGTCTTCATGCAAGGTGAAGGAGCCACCTGCATTAGAAAACATATTTGCACATTTGAGAGACTGAGCAACTTCAAAGACGTTCTTCCTACCCATTGAGAGCTCAGGATTGAGCAACATGTCCTTCATGACTTTCTCAACATCCTTGGCTTCCACATCCCCAACTTGCTTGGTTGCATGCCACATTCTGAAAATCCAAATTCATATAAAGGGGTTCTGAATCTCTTGGTCAATATATGCTGAGATTCTTCCTGCTGGGTACCCTTTTCTTCCCCTTTCTGCCCATTGGAAGACTAGAAGGAACACCTTGTTCCATTCTCACCACTTGCTTCATACCTGCAACTAGAATTGCTTTGTCTACTAACAAAATTAGGGGAATTTAGAACTACCATCAAGATTCACACAACATTGAGACCAACTTGGAAACCCCAAATCCAAATTGGAAACTACCACCCAAAACGGAAAAAAACAAAGCAATAGGTTTGCTAAATTCATCGAAAAAACCAAGAATACGGTGATGTGAGAAATTCACAGAGTGAGGGGCTCAGAGGGAGCCATACCCGAATAGGGCATTAGATGAACTGAATTGTCTCCACACCTATCCAGCGCACCACCTTGAATTTTTAATGCCATGCATAGCAGTGGCCTTTAAAACACAACAAGGTTTGGGGGGTGCATATGAAGGAATTGACACAAGGTAATGAAATGAGGACCTTGAAGGCTGAAAGGTAGCAAAAAGTGAGTGATGAAAGATAACGAGGGAGTGTGGGGAGTAGGCCACTTTATGTAGAAAGCATGAGTGTACATCAATGTGAATATCCATGCAAGTGATGGGAAGCATCCCATACCAGCAATGACTGCAGTTGCTTGCGGAAAGGGGGTTCCCAAATTTTGCATGGCCTAGCAATGGAATTGCGAAGGTCAACTCTTTCATTGGCTGCCCAGTCTGCCACCTGATTACCATACCATCTCTTTGGGTACGCACTAACTCTAACTTGTCAAATTTGAGGCGAATCTAGCTCACCCCCCACTATTGTCTTGATCTTCCATGCCTTTACTTTACCCTCATTGGCAACATTGATAGTAATTTGAGAGTCCCCTTCAATGACCACTCTTCTCCAACCTTTTAAAAGGGCAATTTGGATGTCTTTGAGGCTAATTTCTGTCCAGTTATTGGATTCACATCCAATGCCTAGTGAAAAGATTAGAATAGGTTGAAATAGATGATCGCGAAAAACTCCACCATAGCTGACCAGACCTGGATTGCCCTTGGAGGCTTTGTCAAAATTGAATTTATATACATCCCGCTCTGGAGGGGACCAAAAGACTGGTAGAGGGGGAATTGCACTATTTCCAGCATCAAGTCCCGTATCAAGCAAACAGTCATCAAACCATTTTTGCACTATATTAGTTTCGGCCTTAGCGCTTGATGTTGCCCCAAAGCCTTGACCCTTCACAATTTCTAAGATAGAGTTTTGGATGTTTGACCAAAGCCATTCTTCCGAATGCCTGGTGTCCTTGAATATTCTCTTGTTTCTTTCGAGCCATAGATTCCAGCAAATGATAGAAGGACCCAAATCCCAGATCATGGCAAGGCTCGTTGACTTAAGTCTTTGCTGTGACCCTTGAATCATTCTAATCACAGATATGGGATGCGCAATTTGAAGATTGAAATGCTTTAGGAAAAAACCTCATACCTTACAAGCAAAGGGCAATGTAGGAGGATATGGTTGTTGCACTATATTAGTTTCAGCCTTAGCGCTTGATGTTGCCCCAAAGCCTTGGCCCTTCACAATTTCTAAGATAGAGTTTTGGATGTTTGACCAAAGCCATTCTTCCGAATGCCTGGTGTCCTTAAATATTCTCTTGTTTCTTTTGAGCCATAGATTTCAGCAAATGATGGAAGGACCCAAATCCCAGATCATGGCAAGGCTTGTTGACTTAAGTGTATGCTGCCACCCTTGAATCATTCTAATCACAGATATGGGACGTGCAATTTGAAGATTGAAATGCTCAAGGAATAAACCCCATACCTTCCAAGCAAAGGGGCAATGTAGGAGGATATGGTTGTTGGATTCCTCATTACTTCTGCACAGAAAGCATAAAGATGGTCCTATATGGCCTGTGTTTGAGCTGATCATATGTTAAAATCTTCTGATGCATTTCTGCCCAAAGAAAGATATCGGCCTTAGGGAGGCCTTTGTGATTCCAAACAAAATTGGCTGGGAACTTCCTGATAACAAATCTTTCCATTTTGAGGATAACTTGTTAAGCAGATTGGACTGAGACATCCCCAGAGGGCCATCCTTCCCAGACCAGCATATCCACTCTATCTGTGGAGGGAATAAAAGTGTTCTCCAGCTCCATCATTCGGATTTAAATCTCCTTTTGTTTCTGATGGTTGGGCCAGTCCAACTCCTTCCATGCTTGCCCATTCACCGCAGGTTCTAAGTAGTCCCTGATCCTGTCACCCCCCTGACTGATAGCATAATCCATGATAGGCCTTGTAAATTCCGTCTCAGCCAGTGGCTATGATCAAATCCATGCATTCTGCCAAAAGGGGTATTTTCCCCATTTCCTATTTGCCACCCAAGAAAGGGAGGATTATCCTCCGACAAGATTGAATGAATTTCCACAAAGTGGAGCCGTGTGGAAGAGGGAACTGAGTGAATAGCCTTTTGATTTGCTGTGAGTCCAGATGCTTATATTGAAGAATGCAACTCCAAAGTTTCTCTTTGTTTGTAAATATTCTCCAGAGGAGTTTGACACCCAGAGCTTTATTCGTCCTGTCCAATCTCCTGTTTTCCAAACTGCCCCATTCCTTAGGGGTGCCAACCTTATTCCAAGAAACCAGACTCATCTTCTTCTTTTCTTCTGTCGCTCTCCAGAGGAAATTTCATTGCATCTTCATCGTAGCTTCCATCACCTTCTTGGGAGCTTGAAATACCGACATAAGGTAGGTGCGCATAGCCTGGAGGGTAGCTTGAATTAGTGGAGCCCGCCCAGCGAAGGACAGCCATTTCCCTTTCCATGCCGAAAGCTTCTTTTGAATTTTGTCAACTACTGATCGCCAGACTTCAAATGTGCATCTGCCTGTGAACAAGGGCATCCCAAGATATGTGCTGGGAAAAGAACCTTCCTAAAACCCAAGTATAGCTTGGATCTTGGCTTTTATTTAAGGGAAGACATTTAGAAAGAAGATTTGTGATTTATTGGGACTGATTTTTTGTCCAGCTACTGCCTTATATGTATCCAATATATCCTTTACTGTCCTTGCCTTTGTTCCGAAGGTTCGCCTATAAGCATAGTATCATCTACAAATTGCAAGTGGGATATATTGCCTAGGTTGGCTCTGATACATAGACCCTTAAGTCTGCCTTCCGCCATTGTGCCACCCTGCCCAAGGCTTCAGCCATGATAATAAACAAGGCAGGCGAAAGCGGATCGCCTTGCCTAATGCCCCAAGAAGTTTTAAAGAAACCCGGAATTTCATTGACCAATATGGAGAAAAGTGGAGTGGATATGCAGTTCCAGACCCATTGTCTCCAATTTGAGCAAAATCTGAAATCCTCCTGCACCTGTTCCAAAAACTGCCAATTAACTCGATCATAACCTTTGGCCATATCTGGCTTGATGAACATACTAGCCCTGCCGCTGTAATGAAGGGAATGAATGGATTCATGGGCAATGACAATACCATCCAAGATTAGTCTGCTTAATACAAAACCTCCAGGCATATATTCAATCTGTTGGCCGTGACCTTACTGACAAATTTATATACTGAATTGCACAATGGAATGGGTCGAAAGGCATCAAAATAGGGATAATCCTCCTCCTTTGGGATGAGAGTAAGGAAGGTGTTGTTCCATTCCCTAAAAACATTTTTCCTCCTGCACTCCTCCACCGCCTCTACAACATCTGATCCTACAATATCCCGGAAGTGCTGAAAGAACCCTGCTTGGAAGCCGTCTGGTCTTGGTGATTTATTAGCACCAAGGCTGAAGACAACCTTTTTGACTTCTTCTACCGAGACTAGGTCTGTCAACATCTTGGTTCATTCCATCAATGACACTTAGAGGAACATACTGGTGGAACCAATTTTGATTCATTGATTTGTCTCTAGGCTCATCGGACAAAAGTGTTTTATAAAATTCAACTGCCTCATTCCTGATATCCTCGAGCTCCTCTATGACTAATCCATCTGGGGTGGTCATTTTATCAATCCTGTTCCTGTTCCATCTGATTATCATGGAATGGTGGATTTTTTTTTGTATTTATGTCTCCTCCTCTGAGCCAACTGACCCTTGGTTTTGGTTTCCAAAAAGTCTCTTCCTGCCTCAAGATCTTCTGCTGCTTTATTAAAAGGCACTTCTTAATGTCTGTTAGATCTTGATCGCAGTCCCCCTGATCCAAAGATACTTGAGAGTTCCTTTAACTCTGCCTCCATACATTTTTTTTTGTCATAGATTTCCCAAATTTGTCCTTGTGTAGACCTTTGCAGCCTGCTTGACAGCTTTGAGTTTATGGGAGAGAATGTAGCATTTGGAACCTAATACCGATGTTTGCCAATATTTTTGGACTAGTTCCTCAAAGGAAGGTTCTTGAAGGCACATGAACTCAAATCTAAAAGGAATTGCTTGGGCCTTCTTGTCGGCTTTAATTGCAAGCACAATGGGCCAGCAATCATAACCAGCAAAATGTAGAACTTCTGCCATGAATTTATAATTCCTTGCCAAAATTTATGAATTTACGAAGAACTGATCAAGATTTTCCAGGATTAGCAGTCCCCATAACTTATGTTATTCCAAAAAAATTTAAAGCCATGGGACTCAATATCTGACAGTCCTGTGTCTAGACAAAATGTATTGAAGTCTCACATCGATTGTGGGATTTGAGCTGACCCCCCCTTTTCTCTAAGAGTTTCAAAATTCCATTGATATCCCTTCCTAAAATCATTTTATTGTGTGCTCACCACCATTCAAATCACATAGATTTTGCCAACACAATTTTTTGTCTTCAACTTCCATAGGCCCATAAACATTGGAGAGCAAAAAATCCGTTTTGGTGGCCACTTTTTAAACAAATACATTGATAAAGTGCCTGGAAGATGAGATAGAGCTGCAGTGGCATACCTTGGGGTTCCATAGAATAGCGAATCCCTTGCTGTCCCAACTGCATCCTCAGTGATCCATTCACATTTCCTCCAAATCTGCTTGATTGATATTTCAAATTGATTTTTAATGGTTTTTGTTTCTTGCAATAAAAGGATTTCAGGTTTGACATCCTCCACCAACTGCCTGATCAGGCAGCATTTTTCTAGGCCTCTAACATTCCAGCTTAGGATTTTCATCATGCTTTGGTGGCTGGAATACCCCAGCCACCCAACTGCATTTCAGTGATCTTATGGCTCCCCTGCTGTAAGTCAGCTTGAGTATCAAGTTGGATCTTGTCTTTCTTAGTCTTTCTACCTCTGGTGCTTGGAGGACCTGTTGACAGCTGGGATTTAGTAGCCGCAGAGCCTAGTAATTGCTGTGATTTTCTAATGGGTTGTTTTATTTCTTCATTATTGGAGAGTCTAAAACATGCTTAGAATTCCTCTGCGACTTTTTCCTGCCATTGAAAATTTCCATTGTCTTTGAGTATATCTGTTACCAGAATAGAGTCCAGATTAAATTGTTGAGCCACAGATTGTATTTGACTCAAATCCAGAAGTTGCTCATCATCTAAAATATTTTCTTTATCCCTTTATCTGGTTACTTTCTCCCTTAACGCAATCTCCTTTGCAAGAATGGATTTTTCCATCACGGTGGAGGGTAAGCTTTTAAAGCCTCCAATGGGACCTTGGGACTAGGTGAAGACTCTTGATTTCAAGGAGAGACCAGTGAAGATGGGTGATCCCTGTTGGTGGTTGGGCTAGCTCTTTTATTTTAATAGGGCTATGTTTTTGTACAAAAGTCAAAATTTCCCAGTGAGAAAAAATGGTCATTATTCTTCCAATTGATCCAATTATGTCTCTGTTTTGAAATCTTTTTCTTCTTTCATTGCATTTTACCTCTGCTCTGGTTACGGGTTTTAGGGCTCGCGGCCTTTTTATGGTTGAAGTTTAACCCATGTTTGTCTTAACTGAACCTCCTTTAGGAAGCTCTAAGGATTTTGGACAATGTTTTTTCACATGGCCCATCTGATGACACTAGAAGTAGCGAAATGGTAGACCCTCATAATCCAAATGTTGTCTCCAACTGCTAGAGGAAGTTGTTAATCGAATGGCATGAGGGATAGGGTCGGCCAAATTGATTATCACACACATTCTAGCATGTGTGCACAATTTATGCTGAACGGTAGAAATGGATAGGCATACGGATTTGCCTATTTTCTCTGACCATCTCATGAGGATATCCTCATCCCAATATTCAGAGGGAAGTTTGTACAATCTGACCCACATCAGTACTTCCTGAAGCAATTCTTCTGAAGGGTTGAAATTGGGGGACCAATTTTGGAGATATAAAACAACATTCGTAAAGAACCAAGGACCACCATTGAACATGTGCTCCCTATCATCCTATGATTGGAAAGTGGCCTGGAAGTATTCTTGAGAAAGGCGCCTAATTTCAGGCCTAGTATAGAAAGTCCAATTGGCCCCCATCCATTGACACAAGGCATCAAGGCTTGGCTCGGCACCAATAAACCGACAAATGAGCACTCGATCGAAATAGATGTTGCCCATCTTGTCTAATAGCCTATCCGAGATATCTATAATGGGTATGCGCTCATAAATTTGCACACAAACCCCTTCTTCCAAACTGATTTTCCACCCCTGAACTCCCTTATGCAACATAGTTTTGTCTAGATGTGCAACCTCGATTAAGTAAAATTTATATAAAAAATATTATAAAACCTAAGAAAAACATTAATATTTTTTTTCAATAAAGAAATTAGATGTTGACAAAAGACGAGTAATTATATTAATATTTGTCTTCAATATCTCATATTATCTAGGGTCAAGAGTATGAATATGTCATGCCCTAAAATTTACCATCTTAAAACGCATAAAAGAAGGCACAATTTTTTGTTTTCTGTTTTAATTTGATGGCTTTTTTTTACCATTCGAGGTCGCTTGGGCCACTTGCACTAGTGGCAAGTCGATCGACAGGTTAACACTCTATGTTTAGCTGTTTTTATAAAATAACATAGTCCCTAGGATAATAAATTAGTCTCCCAAAGGTTTCCATTGGGTCCATCTTAAAAGTTCAAAACTTTAAAAACAAGGTGCACTATAATAATGTTGTGGCCAAAAGATTCTAATGTTATTTACAAGCAAGTCTCATCCTAAGGCCTTCTTGAATTAAGTCCCACTTTTTGAATGGTTTATTTCATATAAGAACTGTATTGGCAATAAAATAAAAGTGTGCCCACGAAAAGGCCACTAAGACAAGTAGAAAATTCAAAGGTCTTTTTTGGTGGATTTAAACTCCACCATTGGATCAAATCCAATCTTGGCCGTTGGATGACGGGAAGCCCTTGTTTTACCCCAACTTTCTCTTTGAGAATACAAGGGCATCGTTTATTTTTTTTTTGCAGCTTGAGCTTCATGGAGAAGAGGAGAAGAAGAGAGATTTGTTGTTTTTTGGGGGAAGCTCTGTTCCTTTGTTTAGGCATATACTTAATGCATATATGCTTATTAGTAATTTGTTTGTTATATTATATATATATTATGTGTTTTGAGTATGTATATATCATAGTTACCAAGTTTGGAAATATGGATTGGTTTGGAAGGGCAAAAAAATCCGAAAATCCGGAATCTTTGAAAAAGTTCAGAAAAATCCGATCCAAAATATATACATGTATTTGTGAGGATAGTTTTATAAATATGCAAAATGGACAAATACTATGAAAAACATTAATGAAGTAATATAAAATGTTAATATTATATAATGTTTATGGTTGCTGGGCTTTTTTTCCACAAAACAAAACAAAAAAAACAGAAAAATTAAATTTTGAAAAAAATCAGGGCTGATCTGGACAAATTTATCCGGGCCAGCCAAAAAATCCAGATCCGGCCGGATTTTGTGCAGATTCGGCTGGATTTTGTAACTATGATATATATATATATATATATATATATATGTATGTATATGTATATATGGGTCTCATGTATGGACCAACTTTCGTTATTCGATTTTCTATCCCTCTCCCCCCTCTCCCTCTATCCGGTGATAGACCCAACTGGTATTATACCCAGGTGGTCTTAGGCTTAGACCCAAGGGGAGACTGTTTAAGCTTAAGCTGCCCAGTCATCTCATCTGTCAGAATAGGGGTAGGGGCGTGAAGGGCTTCGATTCGGCTTCGGTGAGTTGGCTATAGAATATTCCGGTAATCTAACCTAATCTAGTTGAGGGATAGGCCCATATATAGATAGGGACCAGATTAAGTTAGATTACCGGAATATTCTATAGCCAACTCATTGAAGCTGAATCGAAGCCCTTCATGCCCCTACTGCCTATTATGACAGATGAGATGGCCAGGCAATTTAAGCTTAAACAATCTCCCCTTGCTCTAAGCCTAAGCTCGCCTGGGTATAATACCAGCTGGGTCTATCACCGGATAAAGGGGAGAGAGAGGGATAGGGGGAGAGTAATAGAGAATTGATTAATGGAAGTTGGCCCATAAATGAGATCTATATATATACATATATATATATACACATGCATAATGAGAGTATATACATATGTGTATACTTCCTTGCATGTAAAGTTTCAAAAGTATTCTTGTATTTAAATATGACAAACAAAATACTAATAAGCATATACACATTAAGTATATGCCTAAACAAAAGAACAAAGCTTCCCCCAAAAAACAATTTCTCTCTCTTCTCCTCCTCTTCTTCATGAAACTCAAGTTGCAAAACAAAAATGAAACAAAAATAAATGATGCCTTTGTATTCTCAAAGAGAAAGTTCTTTTGTTTAGACAATTAGAAAATTCAAAGGTCCTTTTGGTGGATTTGAACCCCACCATTGGATCAAATCCAATCTTGGCCATTGGATGAAGGGAAGCCCTAGTAACTTTCTCTTTGAGAATAGAAAGGCATCATTTATATTTGTTTCATTTTTGTTCTGCAGCTTGAGTTTCATGGAGAAGAGGAGGAGAAGAGAGATTCTTTTGGGGGAAGCTCTGTTCTTTTGTTTAGGCATATACTTATTGTGTATGTGTTTATTAGTATTTTGTTTGTCATATTTAAATACAAGAATACTCTTGAAACTTTACATGCAAGGAAGTATATACATATATATATATATATATATACTCTCATTGTGTATATATACATATATTTTATTATGTGTTTTGAGTGTATATATATAGTTAATCTAATTTATCTAAAAAAATGAAGTTAAATTGGCTGCAGCTGTAATAGGGCAAAGCTTGAATGAAAGGAAATAAGATGCAGTGATTTGGTGGGTGTTGAACCCCTCACGTTATACCTTTGAAACCACATGGCACTGCTGTGGTAGTCTTGTCACCCATGGGTGGCAACTGCCACGGCAGCTCCTTCCCCATATTAACCTACACGGGGACGACGGTGCTGCCCCCTCTTTTAGCACAATCGGCCGACGACTTCTATTTTTATTTTTTTATATTTCTTACTTAAATATAATTTTAAACATCTTACAAACACACACACATCCATTGTTTGCCCCCTGTTTTTTTCTTTCTTTCAACATTTATACACTCAAGTATTTTTTTAATATGTATACACACATACACACTCATCTATGTAAATATATTTACATATCAATACCTTACAATAAGTATATATTCTTTTTGTATTATAATTATCATTATTAATATTTTCCTTTTGGCATACTAAGAAACTCAAACCGTAGCATTTAATGTTAGGGATATTTAAGAAAAAATATTTACAAGCTATCATGTAATTCTACATTCATATAATGTTAATTGATATATATATATATATATATGGCCAATGTCAAATTTAATATAATTATTAGCTCCCACTTTTACACTACAGTGATCAATAAACTAGTATAATACTCTTGATTATAATAGTTAATAATCAACTACATTTTCCTCGTGATCTTATGGTAGCACCAGTGCTTGAGAAGGAAGAAAGGATACCAGTTTGCTAGTCGGATCAGCAGAAGTCCCCTCTCTCTATAGGGGGTCAAATAAGGAGGCCGCCAAAGAATGTTAAAGCTTGTTTCCAGCAGCGATCTTTTTCGTCCAATTATGTTTAGCTTGAGGGCCGCATAAGTGTGGTTGATGAACCAAAAAATCTAGAAACTCCAAGATGCTATCTTTGGAGCTTGAACTTCAAAAATGCCTTTTCAAATCTTGCGTCTCTTGAAGAAGAGTTATTTCACAACAAGGAAAGCAAATTTAAGAACCCTAAAGTTTAATTTTTATCTTTTTTTGGTGCTGTTGTTGCTCTGATTGTTTCTTGGCTATTGATTGGCCTGTTGTTTAGCTGGGCCTGATTTATGTTTGTTTTGTGTGACCTGTATTGTAATATCTTGAAGGCTCTGTAAAAGGTTTTGGGACCTTTCAAAACCCATAGTTTGCCCTTATAAAAAATAATCAACTAGTCACAAGAGTGTTTTCACTTGACAAATTTTAATGGAATGCTTAAACTTAGAGGCATATATGTGTACATAAATATAATGAAGATATACATCTAAATACACATATATGCTACTTTTATACTAGGAGAGTAATAGCATGGCATTGACAAAAGCTCAATCCAAATAATTATTCTGATATAGTTTAACTCAAAATCATTGAGATTGAAGCCAAGTGCATTTATCCACTATATCACTGATTTGGAAACCATTTTTTTTCTCTCATTTGCCTACAACTCCATTTAATTTCCTTCACACAATATGAAATTCCTATTAATAGATATAAACGTGATAAAAAGTGTTATTACAAGCATAATAGCATAAATTGTTTGGGGAAAAAAAACCATTTTTTCAAGTGTTAGTGTTTTTCAAAAAAACACGATTAATCAGGGAAAAATCAGAAAAACATAAAATTGCCAAAAAAAAATGTGGAAAAATGAGAAAAAACAGTTTTTGCAAAAAGTTAGAAAGGCATTTCCATCGCATATATTAAGCATTTCAATTGCATAGAGAGTAGATACAGATTATGAGACGAAGATAAATGAGATTCTATGCCATTAAAATCAGCCAACTGTTTTCTTTTATTAATTTCCATACTATTCAAATTTCATTACATTTGCATTTCAAAATGCATACTATTGCTATTTACCAAGGAACAAAAAAGGGAAGGGAGCCAATGGCAATGAGGTAGACTAAGGGATTAATAGGGCTAGATGTTGGAACCTCTCTTGATTTAAGAGACGACCTTGGTGTCTTACCTAATATTCTCCAACAAGTTAAAGTCAATTTCATCATAAATAGGTTCATCATTATTTTCGAGCCATTCATATTCTGGATCGATCTCGTCAAGGTCAATTCGTTGATGTTCCTCAACGGTACCTAACATTATCATATAGAATGCACATGTTTGTGACTTTGGCTTATAATATTTTACAAGAATATAAATCAACTTTTCATATGAGTTGAGAATAAAAAATGCAACATTTCTTAACCTTTAGCTTTCTTCATCTTCAAGGGAAGATTGTGGTGAAAAAAAATCAAATCATTCATCTGTTCTTGAGTGAGTCAATTGTGTTTTTTGAAATGTATATGTTCAAACACATTCCAACTATGCTCGCAAGTAGGTGAATTGCATGGCTGGCTCAAAATGCGCATTGCCATCCGCCAGAGAAATCCTATCATTGTGCTGCAAAGACAAATTTTGTCAACATGGTAACATGTACAATTCAGTAAAAATTTAACACTTTTACCTGTACGTATGTAGAAAAATTGTTTACTTGGTTTGAAGGTCTTTCTTCTTGTGATGGCTTCGTTACTAGAGAAGAAACCTCTTGCCTGCTTGTACATTGGAAACTCTCCCATACTTGCCTCTAAAGATCCCTATGAAACATTCCTTCCATGCACTTATTTAGGCCCTTTGTGACCTCTGCATCATCTCGAAATGCGCTGTTAAAAGAACAACGTTGTATTCAAAAAATATATAGCTAAATGGAGGGAAGAATGTGTTCGTCGATCCCATCTTTTACTAACTATCTCCATAACGACATGTGCTTAGTCTTGTTTTTCTCCAATCTGCTCATAATGTCTTTAGCCCCATCAATTGCTTTATATAGATAACTCATGGGGGATTTATCCCCATCGACGAGTCTCAAAACTTGAACTAGAGGTTCAGAGAACAACACAATTTTTTCTGCCTCTTCTCAAAAAGACGATGAGAAAACATAGTTTGCCACCAATTTGTCCTCCATATGTTTCACAAAGGAAGATTCCACGTACTCAGTTAAAAGGAACATTTGTATTAAATTCATTTGTTGTTGGCAAAGAGTTTGCAACGCAAGGAAGTGGGTTGTAATCCTTGTCACCCCTGGTTGAAGAAGTTCCTTGGCATCTATGAATGTGTGCATTATATTGAGCACCCTTGTGTCATTGTATATAAGCTTGATGATTGTGTGAGCCTTTTGCAAAACCTCTTTCATCCATGGAATTTTGTCTATGTCATCCAAAGTCAAATCTTGATAATGTGCAACACATGGAGTCCATAACAAAGTTCCATATTTGTCCATGAGAAGCGTATTAACGACCACGCAAGCAACAACATTATTTGCAATGAATTGGACCACATTTTATGGTCTCACCTAAATCACAACCTTATCAAATAGATGAAAGAGTGTCTTGTTCGATTTTATCATCTCATATGCATTGACACTCTTAAGAAACATTATGACAATGTCACATGACACAAGAATGTTGATGAGTGTGCAACTTCTATCCATCCATCTGACATGATAATGCATCTTATTTTTTGCCATTTCTTACGATATTTTGTAAGAACACACATCCTGTACATCCTTCAACATATCAATCTGCGAAGCTTCGCATGATGGGTAGTGAACCCAAAACTTGCAATTGCAATTGCATCAACCATACTTTTCTAGTATGGAGATATGGCTACATTAAACAACAAGCTAGAGTGGTACCAAAAGTTGGAGATTGTCTTTTTTGCTTGCTTGTGACCAATATTTTTTCAATCTATACTCTCCAGTATGGTTTGTGCTCCATGTGTAGTGCGAGGGTTAAAGAAGGCATGAATGTTTCTTTTGGCTGTGTTGGGCCCACCAAGTACTAATCCAAGGGTAGATTATTAGGGAGTTATATTGAGAAATATTTCCACCATATTTCATGGCTAAAAATATAAAATATATTCAAATGAACGTCAAATATAACACCTACCACAGAGAAGGGTTAGGTTTACTAGTTAGGGCTAGGTTTAGTTTTTTTAAGTTTTGGGTGTATTGAAGTTTTTTCTAAAACTGTAGACAACATTTTGAATTGTTGCATCATATGAGGCTTTGTAGATTGGTTTGCTGAAAAAAGCGTCAAAATGTTGGGTTGAAAAAAGCGTTTTGGGCCAAATACAATGATTAATCGCATTAAAATTGCACGTTCCACTACTATGATTACAAGCTTGCCATTCGCAAGATCTTTCAAGCAAAAGTACACATCATTTTACAATCCATCCACAAGCCTTTTTGAAGTGTCACAAGCCTTATCTTACAACCTTAAAGTATCTCAAATGAATGTATTGCAATGAATTACAAGCTTGAAAGAGACAAGAAACCATTACAAGAATTTCCAAAACAATGTAGCTCTTTTTTTTTTTTTTTTTTTTACATAAGCACATCTTTTCAAAAGATCATTGCAAAGAGACATGATACAAGAACAAGGGGAGGTAACAATATCTTCACAAATTGGTTCCCAACCCATCAACTCCCTCCAAAATAAGAAGAGGAATAAATACATTGAGTCTTAACAAGCCATGTTCCACATCAAGCCTTTTCAAAAGATCAACCAAGAGGACACAATGTCAATTCAAGTTCCCATGAGTCAAGAGTAACACTCTAGTGCTCCAAGAAACCTACAAGCACACCAAAACAAGAGTGCTTCAAGCTCTCAAATGAGGCCAAAGGAGAGTTGCTCACTACCCATCCTATTGACGTCATCACATAAAAACTTTGCATAGCCATTTCTAAGCCCAAGGGGAAGAGGCATGTCAAACACCAAATGCACTTGTTTTGATTGTTGGATTGAAGTGATAGATAAAGAAGAGGCCAAGTAGGGCATAAAAGAGGCTTTCCACGTCACACCAAAGTTTTCTACAACACACAAATTTACACAAAAAACATAAGAAATGCCACCAAGGCAATATAAGGGGGAAATAGAAGAGGGGCACATTGGACTTTATAAAATAAAAGTACAAGAAATGTTACCAAAGCATTCCAAGTGGGAAAAGAAGTGGGTGATGTTGTTCTTTATAAAATAATTTCAAGCATAGTTTAAAAACTCACACTCAACAATTACTCGGCAACCCAAAATTTTGATTTGTATTTGGGACTCAACAATCACTTGACAACTTTATTGCTACTTTAAAAAATATGTAAATTCATACAATAAATTGAAATAACATGTAAAATACAAAAAAAATTGAAATGAATATAGAGAACGCATAAGTATGTTTTTAATTAGTTTTTGACCAAATAAAAGTACAATGCTCATTTTTAAACAAAAGGAAGAGTACAATGCTCATAGACTAGTCATCAATGCACGGTGCACCATAAAATCATATCCAACTCATCCTTTGTTGCGCTCTAGAAGTGGAAGGGAAAGATTCCTCCTTTGGAACATCATCCTCAAACATATTGTCCAAATCCTCACCAACCCTTCCTGACGCCTCTGCTTCCTGCTGCTATCGATTCTACTTCCCTCTCCAAATTTGCAACTTCCTCAATAAACATGGGCTCCTATTGTGCATCCGTAGACCCAATAATCCAATTCAATTCAATTGCCTCATGACTATCTTGCCCTTCCACTCGTCTCACACAAAGACGAAGATTGTACCGCTCAAAGGCAAGGTCATTGAGGCATTGTGTTGTCAATGTATTGTGCTTCTTTGTGTGAATGGCCTCAAACGTGCTCCAATTTAGTTCACACCTAGAAGCGCTACATGGCTGTGACAAAATGCAGATGGCTAACATTTGAAAATTTAGTGTTTTTGCACCATAATCTTCCCACCACAAATCTACAAATAGGACATTTAAGATTCGGTGTTTTTGCGCCATAATCTTCCCACCACAAATCTGCAAATAGGACATTGATAACTTTGTAAGTCAACTAGGCATACATTTATAAAGAAGTAACAAGACTGCAATCAAATGAATTAATTTGAATTTTCTTTTTACTTGGTTGATGGGTCATTCTCCTTTGAATGCATAGAGGCGAAAAAAAGAGTTTCCCCTCTACAATTTTGTAAATTTGCAGCTCATCGACAATTATGTCTCGAGTGTCTTCGTTAAGGATTTTCCTCTCTATGTATGTGTGTAGGTTTTCATGACCTCCTTATCAGCCCTAATTGATTTCACGTAGAAAAACTTAGGGTTCAAGTAGTAGGACGCTGCATGTATATGTCAGTGGAGATGCTTTTTCCATTTATGATCAATTAGGTGTCAAATGGGCTCATATCTTTTCTGTTTTGCCCATAATAATTTGCTATGGCATCCTTGGCCTTGTCCATGGCCTCATACAAACACCCCATTAAATTTTTTTCGTCATACATCAACCTGTCAATTTGATGAAGTTTGTGGCAAACCATGTGGCTCCTGGTCTCACAAACTTATTTTTTTGTTGGTGCGCTCCCTCATCAAGTTTAGCATCTTAGGATGATTGTATATGTATTTTGTGATATTTCTCGCCTCTTTGACCACAATTTTCACCCATGTTATCTTTCCTATGTCCTCAAGTAGGAGATCAATGCAATGGGTTGAGCATGGGCTCCAAAAAAGTGAAGGGTGTCTCATCTCGAGAAGTCTCTTCGCTGCTACGTTGTCGGTCATAACTTGGACAACGTTCTTCCACCCACTTCCATGACCACTTCATCCAACATATCACATAAAATGTTTGCATTTTTCACTTTGACGGAGGCATCGATTGACTTCAAGAACACCAATTGTCCTCTCGAAGCCACTAAAAAGTTAATCAAGGTGCAATTCCTTCCATTCGTCCACCTATCAGATAAAATATTGCATCCCTTTTTGTGCCATATTCTTTTTTGGTCATCTACAATAATTTATGTATTTTTAAGGGCGTCCTCCAACATTGGGCCTTTCAAGTCATGAGTAGGGGCTTTGAACCCCTTCCTAGCCATGGTCAAAGTAGTTATCAAATTCTCCCAGCACTGTTTTTTCACCACATTGAATGGGATTTTGTCGCAGTACCTGAAGTTTGCCACAACCGCCCTTGTTTCATTCTACAATTCCCTGTTCCAAACCATACCTTTAAGTGAAGGTTGTGCCCAGGGGGTATTTTAAGGATAAAAAATACTTGTGAAGGTGAACCTAAATTGTCTACACTAGGTGAGTCCCATCCTTGAACTATCGTTTGGGCAACAGAAGGGCCAAAGACTCCTAACTCATCAGAATCAACTTTTGCTGTTCCCTATTCATCACGGCTGCAAGTACTTCAACAGTCCTTTTTTTTTCCTCCTAATATGCAGTTAGGACATAAGCCTTCTCTTTTTGAGCCTCAAGTGGCATTTTGTTGCATAGCCGCACATCATTGGTGGAATCCATGCTCTGTGGTATTTGAGGCGATTGATGCCTATACTCATCTTAAACCCTCAATAATTGCATATGATATAGTTGTTCTTTGGGATGTCATATCAATGTTTCCGTGCTCGGTCATTAAACTTCCTAGGCCTATGGGAATACCATTTTGGAAGCTGAAAACTTGAAACTTTATAAAACAAACGTAAAAAAAATTAAAGCCTTAGGTTTTAGCAACTAGAAGCTAAGAAGTAGGAAGAAAATTAAACCCTAGACGCACTTACCTCTCAAATCTGTACTCTAAAGTTTAAACCGTTCACATTTTGTGGGTCTTTCTTGTATGTTATTGCTTTTCTTTGTCAACTGCAGGAAAATGTGGAGGTTGGAGCTTTACAAGTTTACATGCCATCGCCAAAGTGTTTATAAGTTATAACGCTACATCCTATAGTGACTATACTGATTCTTGAAGAATAATAAAATTATAAATATCACATTCACAACCATAGTGCACACTTTGTGACTGCACAAACTCCAACAGTCTAGTAGGCTTTTTTCTCTCTCCTATGTATCAAAACCTGTGGGCAAGATTGAGCATTGGTGTCAAACCTGCAAGAGTAAATTGCGACTGAAATGATGGATTCATATTGTGATCTTTGCACGATTAGATGACAATGATAAAATTGTGTCGGAATGCTACAAAGCATAAAATTGCGAATGAAAAATTGTAGAATGATGTTTTTTTCCACCCTTTTCCCTATGTTCACCCCTTGTTGGGTGAGGGCTGCATTGAGGCCTGCTAACCGCGGTTTTCAGTGAGTAACTATGGTTAGTTACTCGCCAAAAACTGTGGTTTTCCGTGAGTAATCATGGTTAGTTACTCGCCAAAAACTGCAGTTAGCGGGCCTCAATTTGGTCCATAGTTGGTTGGCCGAACACCCTTTTGCTAGATTTTTCTTGGTTTCTCACAGTTACTAGGCGATTACCTATGTGTTTTAATACAAAGATTTCAAGTATCAAAGGGCTTTCCAAATGCAACCAAGATGCTTTCCAAGCATAATGCCTCCTTAGACCTCCCATGTATCAAGTGAGAAAGTGGCTTTTCAACCTTTTGCAAGGTTCCCCTATTCAAAAGCAAGAATTTCATATCAATAGCACAAAGAAAAGAGGGCTTGTTCTACAAGCCAAGAACAAATGCTCATCATCTCCTTCATTCCCCAAATCGCAAGCTCCTATGTCTACTCCGATAGGTGGCATAATGGTGCTCAAAACTCCTCAATGAAATCAGTAAGTCAACAAACAAGGAATGTAAAAAGGCTTGAGAAGTCTAAAGGAAAAATGGCAAAAGAACAAAGCCCAAATCATAGAAAATTCCCTCTTTGCAATCAGATTCCACTAGTTGTTAAAACAAACAAATAAGAGCTATCTTACAACAATAAGAAATCAATACAAGCAATGAGACAAACATGTCTGAAAGCATATAACAAACAAAACATAAAGCAAAGAGATAGAGGCCTACATCAACTTCCAAGCCCTTCCCTTGAAAACTCTCTCCTTGAAGCTCCATCACCCAAGTGCAAGCTTTTCAAAATCCAATTGCATAACTCCAACAAATACAAAAATTTGAAATATAATTAGATAAGCATTCCAAATCCTCAACCAATGAGGAATGGCCATATGTCCATATCCATCCCCAAAAACCTAACAAACGCTCTTACAAATCAAACCAATTTCTTACACATGCATTTACATTTATTTCACAAGCACATTGATTTTACTTGCATAAGTAGACCCCACTTACACAACATTTAACACAAGGTGTGGGCTTCTTTGCAATGATGCTATTAAGGGCATTAGTAGGGGTCCTTGATGGCCCAAAAGTCAACATACTCATTTCAAAAACCCATCAACCCATAGATATAGGTCCTAGTGATTAAATGAGCATTTAAGAAGTGATTTTGCTTGCATTACACTGAAGTTTAAAGTGGTTGAAGGTACAATTTTGAATTTGGGTTTCATGGGTTGGGTTTGGGGTTGGCCCAAACCAAGTTTAAGGTCCAAGGGGTTTAGGGAGAGGTATAGAAGGATGGAATAAATTAAAAATCAATTGATGAATAGTGGGTAAGGCCAAAATAGTTTAAAAAAACATGGTAACTAGCTAGTAAAAAGCACTAGAAGCTAGTTAAGTATGAATTGAAATTTACAAATGTTAGACAAAGGTTGATAAGGGTTTATTTCTGCATATACAATGAATTGCATGGCTGATCCCCATGTAAACCTGCTTTGGCTCCCTACTACTTGCACACTTGAGACAACATCAAATACATCGTTAGAAAAATAACTAGTATCTAGAAATCAATGTAACATACTAAAATCAAATTATCAAATGCAGCATCAATAAAGTCTATAACGTTACTCATTCATATAAATCCACCATGATCAATTGTCCACATATCAACTAACAACAAGACAAGCTACGTAACCATATAACCTTGTATATGAAATAAGCATGTGCAAACTCATCCAAAGCATATTCAAAATTGGCACGTTGTGCCTCAAAATGTACTACTGTAATGTCTCTGATACGCAACAAAATATAAGCAAGAAGTAAATACAATGTTGGCACCTTGTGCCTCAAAATATACAACCACAGTGTCTCAAATACACAGGTAAAATATGAAGGAAAAGGAATTGACCCTCACAAAATATATTAAAAAAATACCAGACTCCGAACTGCATACTGGTCTTCAAGATGAGCACTAGTCTCCGAGACGCGTCTTCGGTGGTAGGAGACGTGTCTCCGTGGAATAGTGATTCTAATACCAGGGCTTTTTGGAAAATATTGTTATTTTAGATTAAACAATGTAAAATTGCTGAAGTAGAATGAATGCAAATAAGTAGAAATCAATTTCTTATAGTATCTTGAGTTTAGGGAAGTGCTACTCTATGCGATACTTAGTCACATCCTAGGGCCATTTTGCACTGTGAGTTAATTAGGACACAAATTATATATAGAAATGCTTTTAATAAGAATTTAAGAAAATTGGATTAAAGTTATATGCTTAATTGCCAATACTTAAAGTACCTTGTAAATGATTTTAGAAATCTTTATTTTATTGGAGAATATCTTTGTATTTATATTACTATATAATTAGACTATGCAAAATTAGCTTCACTATAATAGTCGTAGACTCCATGTCTAGAGAAGATTCAGATTAAACAAGAATTCATCAAAATTGTGTCTGTAGCCCCAATGTAAATTGTAATGTAGTTTTTAGAACTTTATCTAGGATCTGTGGGAGTGTCTTTGGAGAAAAACATCTCTACCATCCTTCCAAAAATGCTAAAATCGCAAATTACAAATGTAAGTCCATTAGATATAAACTCAAGTAAAAAAAATTACGAGCTTTTTTGATTGTGTTTGTACCCCCCAAATAATGATTGCTATATCCACCGTAGAACTTCCAAAGTCCAAATCTGATCTGAGCACAACAGCTGTCCCTCAAGACTACCTTTGCATATGCTGTATTCTTGTTCATTTTTGATTGCATACAATGTATTCTGCGGCACTAAGCAATTTGATAGGCATTCCCCAAATCAATAGACAAGTGTGAATGCAATCCCAGTGTGCAAGTATACATCTACACAACTCTGAAGATAACATTGCGCACTACCTATCTTAGGTGCAGAGTGTGTTCCCAAGAAGAAGTTGAAGGAGGGTGAAGGGAAGAAGAATGCTGCCAAAATTCAAAAGAACAATATGTCCACAAAGAACCATTGAAACCACTATGACATTGGTTTCCATGAAGAGGCCATGTGTTGGATGTTGAATCCAAAACTTCACCCCTTGAATAGAAAGCAAATCACTTAATAAGAGAAGAGAATGGCATTTTAGTTAGAGGGACAAGAAGTGTAGAGTTACTCAGAACCAAAATAGACATCAAATTATTTTGCAATGTAGGAAGGCATGATGGAAGAACAACAAAATTTGGAATAGGGACAAATGAGGCTTTACATATCAACATTCAAATTAGGATGCTTAAGGCAGGTGCCTTGTTTGATACAAGTTCACAAAAGAATTCGAGATATGAGGAATTGTAACAAAAATTTGGACTTGGGACTCATAATCATTCAGAGACATACCTACCAAGTTGGTTGCATAGAGACACAAAGTTGCAGGTGACAAGACAATGTAAATTTTGTTTTGACATAGTAGTTGATGACATGGATGAAGTGCAATGTGATGTGGTTCAACTCGATGTGTTTTGAGGTTGCTTTTGGAAATCCCTATTTTTGGGATAAAGATGCTATGTTTAGCAAATTTCAACATGTGTGAAGAAGGGACCCCACACTATTACTTACCTTCTCCATTTCAATGCCAAAGTGGGAGAAGATTTGACAATCACATCTTGTCCCCCATGCCTTTCTCTTAGTTCTCAAAATTTTTGTGGGGGAATAAGGCATGCTTGTACCATCTCTTTCCCACTTTTGAGTTTGGCCTTCCCTACCAATCAATTATTGTTAGAAGTCCATTCTTTCAAGTCACATTGAGGAGGAGTGATCGATCCCCCACACTCAAATTTTCACGAAGAGAGGAAGGGACAAGTGACCCCTCTTCCACATGGTAGACAATTTCACATGGGTGACCTATTCAATTGCAAAACGGATGACCTACTTCAATTGTAGACTTGGGCGAAAAATACAGTTCCTCCCAATGGTACATCTAGTTTTTCAGTCGAGCAAAAAGGACGCTTTGCCTTTTCGAACCCACTTTTAGTTTTGCACATGGAGAATGAAAGGATGCTTGAACATTCTCAATTGTACATCTATTTTGTAGAAAGAGCAAAATTTCTCCTCCTAAAGATGGAAAATATGAGCACATCATGTAGCTTGTGAATCATGTGTTAAATTGCTGGTGCTTGGGAGCCAACAATGACTGGGATCTCAACACTAATGTCTACATCAACACAACACATTTTTCAATCCATCACCATGTTCTTGTAAAAGTCAGAGAACATGTCATGATTCTTGGTATTGATACATGGCATTTTTATAGTTCAACACCAATGCTTCTTGTTTGAAAGATAAAATTCCAAGATCAACTACTAAATTATTGAATCATAAGTAAAAATAATGCAATAAAATCAATACTCACCATAAAGCCATACCAGTGTCAAGACACAAGATTTGTCAAGTGGGGAAACTAGTACAACGGAAGATAACCCCACATGTTATCGAGAGTCGGCTTTAAACAATTACAATATCTCACAATGTGCATTATGCCTCTTCAAAAAGAGAATAAGAGAAATTTTTAATAAAATTCGTAAATGCACTTAAAGAACTATTAGAAAAGTTTTAAAAGAAGTCCTAGATAAAGAGTCCCTTCATAGAGTGCAAAGAGAAAAAAGAGTTACAAATTAACTCTAATCATTTGCCTTGGCCAACCTTCCAAATATGTGCTAGTGTTCCTTTTTGAAAATTTTCATGTAGTGAGAGGAAAATGGGTGCAAAATGACAAGTTACATGTAAAATGTGAATTCAATAATACTCATAATGAGGAATATCCCCAGTGGAATAAAAGAGTTGAAGGCTACATGCCACCTCGTATTCTCCGGATTATGTTAATTGAAATTCATATGATAATAATTAATACAATGACTTAATGATATTAATATACCCAAATAAAGGTTAATATCCATCACTCCCCTTTAAGCTTTATTTGGGGTTTACAAACAAAATGAGAACAACCTACTACATAGAAGGGAGGTGACATTACTTTATACTCCCCCTTGATGACAACTTCCTTCATGACGAACAATTACAAAATTACAATGTTTTAGGAAAAAATTGAAGAACATAGTTGTCTTCAATAATCTTGCAAAGTGGGAGGTGAAATCATCGATAATCTCCCATGATTACTCTTCAGAAAAAAAGGGCCAATCTTATTTAAAACAATGACCAACATAAGGGAGATTTCAATAAAAGATCCACTCTAACTTGCAAAACACAAAAACCTATACCAATTTGGGGTTATTCAAGAAATTATGCCATAGAATATAATCTGCATACTTTTTATATAATAAAAGTAGATCTAATAAAAGACATAAGGAGAAAAATAAGGAGAAAATAGACAGTTTCAATGACCAAATGCTAATACCCTTTTGGATAGTGCACGGTCAAAAAGACGTTATAGAGACATTATTTGCTTGTCATACCTTTGAAAATTTTAAATTTTAGTGACACGAATATGGGTCGAAGGTAATGCATGATCATGCCAAAAAAAGGTTCTTCTCTAATATATTAGCTCCAAAAATATTTTTCCTTAACTTACACATTTAAAAAGTAATCACAAAATTAAGGAAGACATAAAAGGTCATAAGCTCTAAACCATATCAAAAGCTCCAAATCAAGGAACAAAAGGTATAGTCCTTAAAAAAATGTGTACTTATGCCAAAATGGATTAATTGAACAAAAAATAATATGAAAAATAACCCCATATTAAAGCATTAATCACATGTGCAAGAAGATTATGAGATACAAAATGTGATTGATACATTAAAAAAATCATGCAAGGGCAAATCCTAACCATAGAATGAGAAAGAAAGGAAAAATGACATTTCACAAAAGATTTTATAAATTTCCCAATTGAATATTTATCTAAAGAAGGTACACCATTTTTCGTAAGGCACCAAATCTTTAAGGATCCAAATTTGTGGAACCTTGGATTGAATATTTTTTCTGTTTTCCAATAATGAGAAGAGTTATGGTTTGTTCTTCCACAAGCTTTACAAATATGCAATTTCTAGCATTTAAAAATATCACACCTATCTTTAGCACAACATTCACAAGTCTTAGCCAAAATATTCGTAAGATAGACTTATATTGGTTTTTAGATCCAAAAGAACTATAGATTTAAGAATCAATATGAGGCTTCTTGGGTTATCAGAATGTTAAACTTCACTCTATCCGTTGGAGGACTTTGCAATATAAGGATTCTTAGATTGACAAAAGTTGAACTTCACTCTACCTCAATCCAAGTTGAAAAGAGACAAATTTTCTATTTGGGTTATTTGAAATGCCTCTTAGGGCCAAAAAAGACAACCAAACCTTCCAAGAGAGATTCACTCTCAAACCTTAGTCTCACAAAAAAATTGCTTAAACCTACAAAAAGTAAGCATTAGGGAAGGAAAAAACTCTAAAACTAACAATAAATGTAGTTAAAATATGGTTCAAGACCATACAATAAAATTCTTAAAGGTGGCCTCAAAAATAAGTTCTCACTCTTTGCATTCTTGTCAAAGTAATTGAACACTTAGATACAACATTCAATGGCATAGCTCTAATACCATGAAATATAATATTCTAAGATCAAGTATTAAATATTTGAATTATAAGTAAAAATATATAATAAAATCAATAGTCACCATAAATCCATACCATGAAAGTATTGAGACACAAGATTTGACAAGTGGGGTAAGTGGTACAATGGAAGAAAACCCCACATGATATTGAGAGTTGGCTGAAAGCAATTAAAAGATCTTATAATATGCATCAAGCTTCTTCTAAAAGAGATGAAAATAATAAACTATGTAATAGCATTAGAAGCCTTAAAAGAAGTCCTAGAAAAAGAGTCCCTTGGACTCTTTACATAGAGCGGAAAGAGAGAAAAAAGTTACAAAGTAACTCCAATCATTGTCTTAGCAAACCTTCCAAGTGTGTGCCTAGTGTCCCTATTTCTCATGTAGTGAGCGAGTAGTGGGTGCAAAGTGGCAAAAGAGTTACTGTTAAAATAAAGTCTGATATTCCTCATAGTGATGAACATCTCTAATACTATATGCCACCACATATTTCGTGGACTAAATGAATAGAAATTCATATGATCCTCAATAGTACGCCAACTTTAGCATATTAATACGCTCAAATGAAAATTAATCTTCAACATTTTAATTGTCAGGAAAATGTGCTAGGATGTTGGCAATGATATGTGGCTCCAAAGTTGCAATATACATTTTCTTAGTTCTGCACCAAACTTAGAAATAATTTCTTGTAATCAATGGCAGATGTATTGGTGGATATGGATGGGATATTCATATACAATTGAAATTTCTTGTAACCTTGTAATTATTGCTTTTGCATATCCTATGCCCATTTTACGCTGCACTTGGTTTTATAAAGTTGGCAAAACTTTATTATACTATGTTATGCATGGTCCATGGTAGCTTAGAAATTAATATGGCTGACAATTGTTGATTACATAAATCGTTCTTATGTTTTAAAAATGTTATGGATATTGTGTTGATTATTGACCAAGTTGCATGATACACAAGCATCAACTCTTGATCCCTTGCACATAAGATGATTAAGTAATGTGTTTTTGGTATTTAGGTCATTTGATGAGCTGATTTGTTATGTATTTTTGTGTGCATGTTCTGTACAAACATGCGGGAGATGTTGGAAGTAAACCCATGCTAAAGAAACGGTTCCTTGTTAATTAGATTGGTGGAATTTCATGTACTCATGTATGCATGATTTGCAAAACCATGAGGGAAATGTTGGAAGTTGGCCCATGCTACTCTCATGTACCCTCGACCTATAGATTGGTGGAATTGTATGTATTTATTTATGCATGTCTTGTATAAACTTGTGGGAGAGGTGGTTAAGTGGGCCTATGCAAGTCTCATGGGCTCTTCCATCTTTGATTGATGGAATTTGTCCACTAGTAAGGCATGACCTCATATGAGGGAGAATTTTGTCAGTCATAAATATTGATTAGTTTAATTGGGCATGATATTGAAGTCACTAGCACTCTCAGATACAAACTCCTAGCCTGGGGGCCATTGACTAGGTTCGTGTGGAGAGGGTCTAGACTCTCATGTTACAGCGCATGATCTGTTGCAAACGAACAGTTCCTCAATGCATCATCCAAGCTGAATTTGCTGCCCACTTGCTATGCCTTGAGACTATCTTTAGGCTTACTTTCTACATCCATAGACTCAGAGCCCTAGGGGACTCAACTTCTGGTCATGAGAGACATCTCTACTCAGCATTGTGCTCTTCAGAGAGGATTGCTTCAGTAGTCCCCACCAGACGACATTGTTGGTACTTTGAGGCTAGGTTGCTCCTTTCTATCGGCATCTCTATTGACAAGCTACCCGCTTTCATGTATTCCCTGGACGCCCCTCTCGGGCTTCTTCCCACTCAGGTTGTCATCACTAGAGTTGCCAGAGAAGACATCCATAGACAGTATATCCAGACCACTTGGATCTCCCCCCATGAGCCACTTAGTCCCAAGCTTGCTTTCTATGCCAATCATTTCTTATAGGTGGTGGACGGTATTATTCATCGCCCTCATTATCTCCAACGCCATTTGTCTCACGGTTTGAGGTTTCCCCTTGGCCAGATGAGAGTTTGTTCCCACCATTTACGGGTTGAAATAGACCATCACAGTCTCCATCAAGACCAGATTTGTCGTCTTTGCTCCCTCGAGGAGGTGGAGATTGAGGACCACTTCATTTTCAAATGCCCAATTTATTATGAGATTCGGGGAAGATATCACTACCTCTACAGAGACTCAAACAACACTTTAGCTACTTTCTTCAGTTATACAGACCACTGGTGCCTGGCTCTCTTTCTTCGCGAGTCTGTCACTTTCCAGCGTCGATCCCTATAGGAGGAGCCTAGAAGCTCTAGAGCTCCCATATTGATCACCTATTTCTTTCAGCCCATTCAGGTGATTGGCAACACTAAGCGTCCTTTAGACACCGGCACATCACACATCAAATTTAATAGATCTGTTAGGCAGCGCTTCTCTCAATGCATCATTACTACTCAGACTACGCAGATCTCCAAGCCTGCTATCTCTCGGCATCGTGGCTCTGCTCCTCTCTGGCGACATGGATTTACTACTTGCCAGCTACCCCCCAGACCACAGGGGCAAATTGATATTACTAGCTTCTTTTCTACTACGGGAGTCACACCGGCTTTGGATGTTAGGGGAGATTCTAGAGGAAATGTGTTGCTTCATCCTAGGATCCCCCAACCTAGCTCCTCCAACCTTGTATACTCGTCGGACAATATTATCAGATCTCTCACAGTGATTTCTAATGGCCCAGATGATTCCTCCACTTCAGGAATAGACAGAGACATATGATGGGATTTGCCTCCAGTCTTCAATGGCACATGTTCTTGGGGCTTTTGTTCGCCACTTATTGCTATTTGTATTGGTTTCTTTGCCACTTGTTTTAGTGACACGGTGTTCTATTTTGTCGTTGTACCTTATTTCTTTGGTTTGCCTCTAGGACTCTCTCTTCCTAGAACTTCGTATTGCTAATGGTTGTATCCTTTAGTCCCATTGACCTACTTTTGGTCATTTGTGGACATAAATATACTTTCTTTCTCTCTTTCTTTCTTTCTTTCTATGAATGTTGATTGTCTTTTGTTGAGCATTGCAGCGACCCAATTATGTAGCCAGGAAAACTGTTTGTTGCACACTTATCATTTTCTAAGCTTCAACATGGCAGAGGCTGATTAAAATTCTGGCTAATTGCCTCTGTAATCGGGATTGGTGCCCCATATTCATATATATGTTACACTATCCTAATAGACTCCAAGCCATTGCAAATTGCTGTCATTTTCTGCTAGTATTATGACTTGGGGTCAGAGATATTTAGCTAGAAACCGTATTAATTAAATGCTGTTTTTGACATTTGTTAACTGTTACAGACATTAGGAAGGTACACTTATAGAAAGTTTGTGTCAATCAACATTTGGTCTATTAATGCACAGATGACCAAGTCATAAGATAAATATTTCTGGTCACATACCCCTTGAGGCTAGAAATGAGCATGGATTGCATTATGTATTGATGTGCATGTTTTAGTGCTCTTGAATTATTGTATTACACATGCATGCAAGGTTTAGCCTTAGTGATATTTTCAGTGCTCATCTGAAAATTAATAAAAAATTAGACTACCTACCTATAGTAATTTGTGGTTCATTTTAATATTTGATTTAAATTTTAGGGGAGTCCAAGTCTTAAGTGATTAAAACTTTATACATTGTAAATGCAACAGATGGGTAGCTTTTTAAGAAAGGAGATCCAGGGTTGAGTTGAAGCTATATATCTCATCGATTGCTTCATTGAGTTCTTTACTGTAATCATGTCTAGTGAAATATATTGTGGCTCAAACAGATTTGCAACTGAGTGTCATTTCAAAAGGCTTTCTAGTTATTTTTTCTTATTTCAAGAATGACTATTGTTAAAAAATTCTGGTTAAAAGGAGAATCAGAAACTTGCCTGTTAATTGTTGCCTGCAAAATGGGATGAATTGGGGAAATTTTCAAGTTCTTCCTTGTCATGCCCCCTACAAAAATAGGAAATGCATCCCTTCCTTGGGATGCATCTTTAGGGAACTATGGCAGTGATTAAACAAACTGTGTGGTTGAACATTTTGTTTTGCAAATTTACTATAAGGATTAAAAAATTCTGATTGAAATGGAATTGAATAAAATAATGGTAAATTATATTGCCAGGTAGTGATTAAATTGGAAGAATCCAGTAAGTGTTGTTTACCATGGATGATCTTTAGTTTGAAGTCATTTACTTGGAAGCATTACAGTGCTTTTTCATTGTGTGTCAACTGGCGCTTTTAGCTGCATTGATATATGATCAATTAAATTGAGCCACTGGATTCGTGATCCCACCTTTATAAAAATTTTATGGCTTTTTTTTATTGAAGGACCTCTAGTGCATTTTACTCATCTTGTAGTCTGCCTTTTATAAGCATGAATGCTCCATATTTCTCTTAGAAATACATTTGTTTGGGCTTTGGCAATTTTCTTTTTAGTCTAATTTGTGCAATGGTTGCTCCGGATATTTATATTGTCTGCTTCTCACTTTTTTTTTAATTTTTAGTATATTGGAATAGTATATAATCCATTGAAATCTGCAGGTTTGTCTCTTTTAGTGCTTTAGCCTATATAATAGAACTTTGGATTTATTCTAACAATTACTTGTAGAAGTATTTAGCAGTTCTTGGATGAAAAATGAAGATATTAACATTCTTCGTATTTTAGGCGGAGAAGAATTGTCTATTGCAGCATGAATTCTGTTCTAGATAAAAGTATAGAGAAAAAATCTTTGTTATTATACCTTTTTACTAGATCATCAATTAAATATCAATGGGTCATTTGCTGTGCAAGGTTGCAATTTGTGAGCTTCCATTCCATCCGATCAGCTCAGAGACCATAGGAGGTGTTGGCGGAACGTAAGTTATGTTTTTGATATCAATTTTATTTTTATATGAATTGAAGGTAGTTTTCTATATCTTATCATTTGTTTAATTTTAAATCATTCTTGGGTTCATAACTAGCCGACAGTTTCTGACAATGATTCATTCGTTGCTTGATTAGCATTAGGATTAAATGTGCCGTGATGCTGCTATTAATTTTTCTATCATCGTAATTCTTAGACTTATTTGGTGGTGGACATTTAAATAAATTGGCAATGCTCTTTAGACTGAATATTTAGATCAGTTTCAGCTGTTCATAAATAATTTACTTTGGGTACCAAGATTGCTAACTCACATTAACAAGAAAATGTTGTAATCACCTTCAGAAAAACCCAGAACGAGAACTATTCGGTAAAAGGATGTTCTGGATGTGAACTTGGCCTTGAGGATGGGCAATTCCACTTTGATCATTGAGGGAGAATCGGGAGTTATCATCATTCTCTTTATCAAAAAACACACTCTCTTGGGATATCCACCGATGAATGCAATTAAAGAGGTAATAGCAATCCGTGGCTGATTTTCTAGGTAGGATAGGGAGACATTCACCACTTGGTTGAGTACATGTTGATGTCCGCTGTCTTGATCAAATGCCCCCAAGCTTAAAGCTCACCAGCCTCACAACTAATGATAAGATTGGGTTATATACATTGGCGATTGATTTTTTACACATGATAAATGATGGGAGCAATGTTTTTTTTTCCCTTATCTCTGTCTTATATTATTTAATATGAACATGATCTGGTAATTTTTTACAGAGCGATATATTAAAGCTGAATAATGCCATTTTTGAGATTAGTGTTGTAGCTTCATTATTGTCATGGATTGGGAGGGGGTGAAGGGGTATGGGTGATGGCAACCTACTTGGGTGACATTTTTGCTGTGGATGAATTTGCAAATTCACCTCTACATTTTATACTTGATATCCTTTCCATTTGATGTCAAGAAAAGGGACCTAGAATTCAAATGAGAAAGAATATGTCAATTTTAATAATGATCATGCATTTCAATGACTTTAGTGATTGTACTTGTGGGGCCAGACAAGAAGGATGACAAGGAATGCTTTTCTCTTAGGGTAAGCCCAATGAAAATAATGCAATGGAACACAAAGGTGACTGATTAAATTAGAGCATCTGTGCATGCAATAGAGATATCCGATCAAACATGTAACTAATGCTTATCTAGTCTATCCATAGCAGTATGAAATTCAGTTTCATACAATACCCTATTGTGATGCAAACAAGTTACATACAAGAGTTCGGACTCGATGGCACCTACTTTTGGTCCTTCTGGCTTGGGGCCTGTGGGCTTGGTGACACATTTATCCTCCCCCTATGAAGCTTATGATTTACCGTTGTGGTGCAGTGGCAGTTTCAGAAGATGAAGACCAAGTTTAAGAAAATCCTTAAGGGAACCCAATCCAATCCTTCCAAATGAATGCAGGTTGTAAGATGGTAGACTCCTAGGCAAAACAGTAGACCAAAACCCTGTACTGCAAATTTGCTTTGTCCAAAAATAGAAGAGGAGAGAGAAGGCAAAGATTATCAAATTTCAAGAATATAGTGAGTTGTGTTGCTCACAAAATGAGAGAAAAGCAACCTCTATTTACATACAGAATCACTCCTAAAATTTGGCAGGAAAACTCCTATGGACATTTGACGGGCTGATAATGAAAGGCAGAATGAGTTTGGGAAGCATGAGGGGATAACACATGAGAGTATGAGAGGCAGACATGTAGGCAGGCAATTTTCTCTAGTCTAGATGCCGAAATATCCCGAAGAGGGGAAGCATCAGAAGGCCTAAACATATGAGTTTAGGTGGTGGAAAAAAGAAGGGTAATGAAGAGAAAAAGTAGCCTATGCCTTCAACAAAGGGCGATCCGTCAAAGAATGTTGGGATGAGCTTAGCAGGTTGTTTAGCTGAGAAGCATCCAAATCTAGAAGTCTTTGCCTACCGCTATCCCTTGGACAATTAGTATTGGGTGCCAAAGGCATGATAAAAGACCTAATTTTGGAATGCAATGATCATCCATAAAATCTCATGTATGCATTTTGCCACCATGGTGTGGGTGACCTCTAGAAGTTTGAGGAGCATAAGGTCGCACTTCACCTTGTACAGTCTAGATGTTTGAAAGCGCTTGAACCTATGTGCCCTAAGTCGTACCTACATGCCCTAAGTCGTACCTACATGAAACCAGATATGCCTGCAAAAGATACAAGTTAAGAGCAAGGCTGTTGCAAAGAGAGGTTGGTAAACTACATATTAGATAGTAGGATCTAGAGTCTACTAACAAGGACTTGTCTTATCCCACCCTCTAAAAGAGGAGGCCCAAGGGTAAAACCAAGGCAAGTGGTTGAAGCTAAGTTTGGAGGATGGAGGAATCATGATAACGGGTAAAGTTATGGTCAAAACAGGTAGGGGCTAATGTGAAGGGATATTGAATGCGAAGATGTAGGTCTAGGGTGGAGAAGTCAATCACCTAAGAAAGGGTTAAAGGACAAACGGGTGACCTTATACTGTTATGCCTATTCTGTTGGTGAAATAAATTCAGCCCAATTTGTTAACAGCTATGCAAAGAAGTAAAGCAGTTCCAGATTTACAACATTATAAAAGGAATGATAAAATAGCAATGTAAGCAAATAACAGGAAGAGATTGCAATAGATGATAATTTAATTAACTCATGGATCTCCACATAAATAATATATCTCCACATAAATTATAGATCTCCACATAAATATTAGCATAAAATTATCATCAAAGCTGCAACATTTGATGATACATTTCCAAAATAATAACTCAACTAATAAAAATAGGTTCAACAGCATAATCCATCTAGTCAAGTTGATGGTAAACAATATAGGATTTGGACCTAAGTACCCCCCAAGTTTCCCTTGTAAACAAAGAATTCTTTTTTAAATCAAAATCTATTGCTATATTTCATTAAGGATTGTGAGTCTGCAATCACCATGGTATGTTGATTAGTTATTTAATCCCTGTGGCTTGTAATTTCAAAACATTCATGATAGGATCCATTCTCAAGTGTTGTGTGAGTGGAAAATAATCCCACAAAATCCACTCTTCCTCTTTTTCATTGTTGGAGGAATTCTTACCAGCTGATTTTGTGATGTCTATGGAATGATTATCTTTGCCCGTTTGATGGGCGGTCGTCGTAGTCTTCTTGGGATCTGATCTTGTTGTCTTGTTTCCAGTGGCATAGCTCTTTGGTTTTTGGCCCCCGTGTAACCAGCTCAACACCGTGTTTTTTACAATATCAACATTGTTGTGCACTATAGAAGTCATCTGCGATGTCCTTCAATGTAAACTTGAAAATGCATTACTTTCTAATTCTTTATTCTTTCCTTTTATTTGATTTTTATTATCTTTGCCAGCTTTCTCTCATATGTCATTTCATAACTCTTCATTAATATTTTAATTCTGTCTTTATGTGTGCTTGCTAAAAGCATGCCTATCGCTGGTCGCTAGTTATGATCCTCAATCGCCGGTCACCACGTGTCCCTCTGTTGTCGGTTGCTGCACATGCCCCTTCGTTTCATGTCACCAATTAGTACTTTTAAATTCCCTCTTAATTCTTTATCTGTTCCCGAAATGTCGTTCCTGACCATCGCTTCATTTGATGCATGGCATCTTTTCATAGCCACCTGAATTTGTGAGTGGACTGCATTTTTTGTCACCCTGTTTTGACCGACAACGATTTATGGGTGTCTCTGGCCGTCGATTGCTACTTCTTGTATTTTCTTTGTTTTAATTTAAGCTTTATCATGATTGGAGGTTGCCAATAATGTACCATGACCACCAGTCGGCGGCCATAAAAATTTCCTGTGTTTTGGATAAAGTTGTATCCTGGTTGTTTTTCCTGAGATATTCCATGGGTTATGATTGACAAGCAGCAAACAATTTTTTGAATGGTGGGTGTTGGTCTTGATGATGCTTTAGTCTGCTGTTTCTCGTGTTCAGAGAGTGGCTCAGTTTCTGTAAAGTTGACTGCATGTCTTATCTTGTGTGATACTTCTTTAAATTAGATGCATTTATCAATGTTGGTTTCTTTGTTTCATCTATACGTCCTACAACTGCACTTATCCATCATCAAAGACTCTTAGAAATCTATAAGGACCTTCCCGCTGCATTTTCAGTTTCTGTACTTTCTTACTTAATTCCCCAATGTGATTTAGAACTAATATACTTGGCTTGAATTGCATTTTATTTGTGTTTGTCTTGCCAGTACTTTCATCTTCTTTGTACAGTTTCTATGGACCATTCTGCCCACACTCTCTTTTCATCTATGTCGTTCAACTTGAATAATCTATCCAAAATTTCACCACCATTTAATTGAGTTTTGATTGCCACCTTCAAGTTGGGTACTACAAATTCCTTTGATTTTACAATGTCTTGTTCGTACATAAGCTGAAACGGTGTAATTCCTTTTATTGTTTTGAAAGTTGTTCTATAGGCCTATTGGGCTATTGGTAATTTTTCAGCCCATTCTCGTTTTTCAATCCCACATGTTTTATGAATGATTGCTATCCAAGACTTATTTGATGCTTCTGCTTGTCTTGTTTGCTCTAGGAAATGGAGTTATTATCTATAATTTTGAGCATTTCCATCATTTCTTTGATCACCTCGTGTAGGAAGTGTGGGCCTTTGCTGCTTACTATACTAATGGGGCATCCTAATCTAGTGATAATATTTTCATACAAGATTTTTTCTGTGCTTTTCACTGTATTGTTAGGTGCTTCCACCCATTTTGTTAAGTATTTTAGTGCTACCAGCAAGTATCTCCGTCTACCCTTTCTTGATGGGTGCTTGAATTGCCGAACAAAGTCTCTCCCTTAGTTTGCAAACAACTCGTGGCTGTTGAAAATTTGCCTTTCATCAGTCTTCCTGTTCTTTGGCATGTATCACATGACTTAACCCATTTGCCATAATCTCTAGTTATTGTTGGCCACCACAACCCTGTTAATAGTATTTTTCTTGCTGTGGCTTCCACACTCGTGTTCTCTTGCTTTGCTCTCCCAAGCTTCCCTCAGAATAGATTCCACTTCTTCCTCCATGACAAATCTTCTTAAAATTTGATCCTTTCCTAAATGATTTAAAAGTCCATGGATTAGTTTTGGATTGGTCTTGATTTTAAAATGATTTTTCATCTTTGAGCAAGCGACTCTTCTGCTGCAAAACTCTTTGTGGATAGATATTCCTCTACTTCTTGGTACCATCTTGGCAATACCGCAATGTGGAATGACCAAGAACTTGGGTAATTATCACTAACACCCTTTGCTGGTTCACCATTTCCAATTTTTGACAAATGATCCACTCTTTATGGATCTATCCTTTTTGTACTGCTAAGAATGTTCTCTGATGTATTATTGGTTTATTTATTAAGGAAAGGAGTGCTTAATGATCCACAAACAATATGAATGGGTTTGCCAAAATGTAATATTTGAATTTTTACACCGAGTATACCATTCCTAGAGCTTATTTTTCTGTTGTATGATTTCTTTCCACTTTTCCTAAGAATCTGCTTGCAAAGGATAATGCATGGTCCAACTTGTGTGCGCCTTCCTGTGCTAGTATATAGACAATAGCATGGTTAGATGCATTGGCATGGATATGGAATCCTTATTCCAATGTTGATATGACAGAAGTGGGGCACTCATTAACATTGTTTTTAATTTTTTGAAATCTGCTCGTTGTTTTTTCTCCCACTCAAATGTTCTCTCTTTCCTCAATAAGTAATCTGACGGGTGTGATAACCTTTCAAAATTCTTTATGACATAGCGGTAATAATCTGCTTGTAGTAAGGAACTTTCTTGCCCAACATCCTTGGAACTTCTTTGGATTTAGAGGAAATCATGCCTGCCAACACAAATACATGCACCGAGACAAAGCTCATAGTTGATCATCGTTTCTACCATGTATGCACTAATCATCCTGCATGGTTTTCATGTCTTTTCTTGACATTTTTTTGAATGCAAACAAGATAGTTCTTTGAAAATTTGTTGGTGCAGTGCACAACCCAAAAGGCATTCTATCATATGCTTATGTTTCAAATTTTTAACACGATAGTAGCTTATAATTTGTCTTCCTCTGCAATAATAATGTGTTTGTATCTAGAAAACCCATCAAAAAATGAGTACAACTCACTACCTGTCACCTCTTCCACAATTGTATCCATGAATGAATTTGGAAACAGAACTTTCTTTGTATCTACATTCAAACTACATAAATCTCTGCAGCCTACCTTTATTTGTATTTTTCTTTGGCACAATCACTATCGGGTATGCCCAATCTCTTTTAGCTATGTTAAATATTATTTCTGCTTCTATCATGTGCTGAATTTCCTCGTGCACATGAACTGCAGATCTTGGGTTCATTCTGTAATACCATCTCCTCATTGGTGTTGCTCCTTATACAAGATCACTATGATTTACACAAGTATTTTGGTACTCCTTTTAGATCTTTGCAAGTCTGTACACCTTCCTTATGTCCTGTCAAGATGTTTTGTCTGCCCTAGCCAATTCGGTAGTCTGTTCACATTGTGATTAATTGCTTTTTTCCTCCAGTACCTAGATTGATTTCCTGTGCGGTTGGGCCTGTGTATTGGATACTTTTTTCTCATTGAAATTCACAGGTGGGTTGCATATCTAGTTCATCATCCGCTCTCTTGGATTCACTAAATTATGGCGAGTAATCATTATATTCTTCCTGCTTCACTCTGATATAAAGGAGGATTCTCTTCTATTTCAGTATCTATTAAATCAGGGTTTACTCCTTTGCTTCCTTGGCTTCATGTGTTTGTTGCTTTTTCTTAGTTTCTACCAAGTATGCACATTTCAGTATTTCTTATTCACCCTTTTCTAATGTGATAGGCCTGTGTTCGTGTACCTGGTGTCCTTAGAACATTCATTGACTACCAACACACCCTCATCATCTAGTTCATATTCAATTTTCGAATCTTAATCACCACTTGAACTATATAGTATATTTCTATTTGCCAATTACTTTGTCTCGTAATTTATCCATAGTCACCCATGCTCTTCCAATTTTTCACGTCAATCATTTCTTGTTCCCAATCATGTATGGCATTCATTTGTTCAAGCTTTGTTCGTCCTACTATGCTGTCATAATGTTTCAACACGCTTTCCATTCTTATTATTACAAATACTACACTAAGTTTTTTCCTTGCGAATGCTATTTCTTGATCCAACAACATACCAAGGGGAGCAATCCTTTATTGATTTGCTAATTTTAGTCTGAATCTGCAGGGATTAATGCTGGTCTCCCCAACTTTTCCATACTTTTTCTTGTAAAAAATTTACACATGAGCTGACATCAATCAAACAATCAGGGATAATCACTTTTCCTATTACAATTGTTAATTTTGGAACTTCTTCCTTTCCTGGCAACAAGACATCCCTCCATTGGTTTTTGTCTCTGCTGTGGCTGTGGCTGTGTTAGTGTATGTGCTTGTTTTAAATAATGGTAGACAAAAAGATTTACTTGCACTATCACCATAGTACCTTTGTTTCTTCCTTTATTTCTTTTTTGTTGCGTGGTTGGGCCATTCAAGTTTCTTGTTGTGGTGCAATCTCCTAGACTCACTCCAAATCATTTGATTGATTCTTTACATTCTTCATAGCTTGTATTGCATCCTTGATTCATAGCTTCTGTTTTAGCATATCCAGTTCATTCTTCTTTTCTGCCCTCGTGACTGCTAGTAAATACTTATCTTCGTCTTCTTTTTTGATGTCTACTATATTGGCTGCTTTTAATTTTGGTATTCATCATCATCATGGTCATGTGGACAACATTCTATACATGACTTACATACATGCGCCGGTGCAATGGGGCAATTTTAGTGAAGTGTCTTCCTTTCTTATACTGCATTAGTGGAGTGAAATTTTAGGTAATTTTCTGCACTAGATTAAGTGTCTTCCTTTCTTATCCCGGATTAGTGGAGTGAAATTTTAGGCAATTTTATGCACTAGATTAAGGGTCTTCCTTTCTTATCCCTCATTAGTGGAGTACAATTTTAGGCATTTTATACACTAGATTAAGGGTCTTCCTTTCTTATCCCGCATTAGTGGAGTTCTTGGTCCTCTACTTGCACTACTACTATTGCTTGGGGAATTTTTATTCCTCTAGTTTTTGTATCCTTCACATGATGGTGTTTGCTATACCATTATGCATTGCTTGTCTGTCTTGTTTTTCATATTGAATGGGCATTCACTTATGTAGCGTGTTTACACTTTGCAGATTGCACATTTTTTTACAGGGAATTCCTCCTTGTGCTATTCTGTATGGCATTTCAAAAACCAAATTATAGTTTTCTCTATTTATAATTTTTTCCCTTCGTTTTTATGTAGTAATTTTATAATTTCATCCAATGTGGATTCCCGCTCATCCTTGACCATATGCTGTTTTTATAGGTATTGTTGTTGTTTGACATCTGTCATTTGTTGATATTTGCACTGGTATTTTGAGGTTGGTAAATTATTGTTTACAATAGTTATAGATCTTCTCCTAGTGGAGTTTCTAACATTTGTACCAGATTTAACATTCTTCGGTTACAATCCTTTATGGACTTATCTTTCCCTTGTTTCAAACTTTTAAGTTCATTCAATATTGGAGCATCTGTGTGTCATTTTCAAATTCTTTATTAAAGGTGGTTTTAACCTTTGCTCATGTACTTTTCTCTTTATCTTTCAAATGGTCATACCATTTGATGGCACAATCCTGTAATTTTCTTGGAAAGTAATTCAAGTTGTTTTTTTAAATATTAATCCCATTGGCTTTCCAATGATATTCCCAGTTTATACAATGTGTTGTTGGGCCCTGGTTTTGTTCTCCTCTGAACCTGGCTGGTTCGGAAATCAAAGATGGCTTTGATTCCATACTTTTGTCTTTTTGAATGTCTAGTACTGATCTCTACTGTCTTTTGCTTTTGTAGACAATGGACTGGTCCAAGTGTATTTTGCTTGTGCTTTCTCTGGGTATAGACTATTCATTCCGAATCCTTCTTGGCAACTGATGTCTTGCCTTTCTCTTCTTTTGGTTCTACTGTTGACACTTCAAGCTGTCTATCTGTGCATATAGCATATCTGCTATTTACTTCTGTTTCTGAAACAGGGATTTGGATGGTATCAATATCAATTGGATGTTTTCTATTCCACAACCTAGCAGATCTCCTTATGTCTCTTACTTCCTGCTTAGTTCTTCGCCTTTTATTTTGTGGTGCATTATTACTTCCTTGACATTTAAAACTGTTGTCTACAAATAATGACATAAACTTCCTTTATGCTGCTATGTCAGGTTCACCAATGATGACATACTTTCAGTTCAATGTGTTATTTAGCATCTATGCAGAGAATTAAAGCAATAATAGATGTAAAGCAGTATAACAACAATGATCAAATAGAAGTGTGAAAAAATAACAGCAAGATTTTTATAGACAATGATTTGATAACTTCATAGATGTCCACATCAATGGCCATCGTCAAAGGTACAACCTTTGATGATACCTTTTCAAAATAACTTAACTAATTAAAATAGGGTCAGCAGCATAATCTATCTAGTCTACTTGGTGCTAAACTTTATATTAAAATGTACTCGGGTACCCCCTTATGCTGTCTACACACATTAATGCATGGGAAATAAACTAGCCATATAAGATCACCAAGTTGATAGAGGATGATAAAGCTAAGAGCTGAACCAGATGTCTTGCAGAGGATTTCCAAGGCCCAGGGACTCTGAAGCAATAATCATCAATACAACGCCTTTTGGAAAAAAGGGACAATGTCGCGGGGAAAGCTGTTGCTCCAAACGATTGCCAAGGCTCAGCTGCTCTGAGCCAATGATCATGGATACGAGGCATCATAATGTCGGGGAACTCTGCACAAATGTCTGAAACTTCAAAGACTGAATGTAATGATATTTGAAAGTGATAACTCCAGAACCAAAATAGGTTGAACCTTGTCCCCGCTTAGTGCGAGTGCACAAGTATTTTATTAAATTCAAAAAATCAAGTACATAAGGGTGCATTTACTCCGTTAACCCTTTTACAATGCAAACATGGATTTATATAGTTTTTACCAATGACCGGTAAAAACAACTAATCCTATAACCAACTAAATACGGGAAAACAACCCATAAGGTAGTTATAATTAATAAATATAAAACATGAAAACTATCTAAAAATTAATCTAAGTTTATTTTATGGGGGTGTCTTTATTAAAAGATGCATGCCCCATTTACAATAATTATTTATTATCTATTAAAAATCTAACCTAATGTTAAGACTTTGGAACAAGTCCTAACAAACCCCCCTATGATCCAAAGTAAGGTCTTTGGACACATACCAAGCATTTTTCTGAATTTTTCAAATTTGATTATGTCAAGGGGTTTTGTGAAGATATCAGCTGTCTAATCGACAGTTGGGCAATATATTAGATCAAGAGTTTTCTTTGCCACCAGCATTTGCAGATAATGGTATTTGACATCCATATGTTTTGTTTCGGCATGAAACACTGGATTCTTAGACATCTTGATTGCACTCTGATTATCAATGTATAACTGTGTAGGAGCAAACTGAGAAACCTGAAGATCTTCAAGAATACGACGAAGGTAAACAATTTCTCTGGAAGCATCCCATGCTGCAATATACTCTGATTCTGCTGATGAATTTCCCACTGTATCTTGCTTCTTAAAACACCAAGCAATGGCAGCTGAACCCATATGCATAGTGTATCCTGTGGTTGACACTCTGTCATCCACACATCCGCCAAAATTTGCATCACAATATCCAACAAGTTTGAAGTTCTTGTTGCGGTGGTATTCAAGGCCATATGTTTTCGTTCTCTGAAGGTAACAAAGTACTCGTTTTGCTGCATGCCAATGAATTTCTCTAGGCTCATGCCTAAACCTAGATAAAATTCCAACTGAAAATGAAATATCGGGCCTGGTAGTCATCAAGTATATCAAACCTCCCACCAATTGTCTATATGTGGTGCCATCAAAAAAGGCACTGCTGTCATCCTTAGACAATTTCAAATTACTTTCCATGGGAGTGAGGGCAGGTTTGCAATCACTCATGCCAAACCTCTCTAATAACTCAGAAATATACTTAGTTTGTGAAATGAAAATACTATGCTCTTTCCGAGTTACCTCTATGCCTAGAGTAGTGAAGAAGTGCAAGATCTGTCATCTCAAACCCATCTTTTAATTCCTTCTTCACAGACTTGTTATGGTTTTCATCATTACCTGTAATAAATAAGTCATCTACATAGAGAACAAGTATCACCATTTTCTTACCCTGCACTCAAAAATAGAGAGTATCATTAGATTCACTACGATGAAAAACAATGGATTTCAAGTATGAATCCATTTTCTCATACCAAGCCCTGGGTGCCTGTTTGAGCCCATACAAAGCTTTTGTCAATTTACACACTTTGTGTTCAGCACCCACCTGTTCAAAACCTTGAGGTTGTTTCATATAGACTTCTTCCTGTAAATCACCATTTAAAAAGGCACTTTTAACATCCAATTGATGTACTTTCCAACCATTTTGTGCTGCTAAGGCAAGTACCATACGAATAGTGTGCCATTTGGCAGTTGGTGCAAATGTTTCCTCATAGTCAATACCTTCTTGTTGTGCATATCCTTTTGCAACAAGTCGTGCCTTATGTTTATCAATGGAGCCATCTGATTTATACTCACATTTCATTCCCTGTTGCCAAACATATTCAGTAGATGCCTCCTCAAAAGTGGATGGCTCAGTGGAAGAAGTAGTAACAACCATAGCATAGTTCACCGGTTTTTGAGAATTCCTGGGCCCTGTTAAACCAATTTCATCTGCTTTCAAGTCAGAAAAAGTACTTTGAGCCCATTTTGGATACTTAGACAAATAATTCAAATCAGGGACTCCAAAATTCTCATCATGTGCATCATTCGAAGGGGGACTTGAGAATTTTCAACAATTTCTAAGTCATCAACCTGTGAACTTGTAGATGGAGAGGAAAGTGAAGGAATTTGAGTTTCATACCATAACTTCGAAGAGTTATCCCCATTATTCAAACCCTTATCTCGTTTTGTATTTTTCCTCTCTAATCTATCAAGTTGAGAATCAATCTCTGCAGTGTTCATAGTCCCAAACTCATCAAATATTACATCTCGACTCACTATGAATTTGCATGAATCCTGTGCAAGCAAATGAAACCCCTTTTTATCTTCAGAATAACCAAGAAAGATGCATTTTCGACTTCGTGGTTCCAACTTAGTTCTATGTTTAATAGGAACCAAAGCAAAACAAAGACATCCAAACACTTTCAAGTGTTTAACTTTTGGTTTAAATCCATACCATGCCTCATATGGAGTTTGTCCCAAAAGTGCAACTGTGGGGGACCTGTTTCTCAAATACATTGCAGTACCTATGGCTTTGGCCCAAAACTTATCATCAAGCTGTTTATAGTGCAACATGGCACGTGCTGTGCCCTCTAAGGTTCAATTCATCCGTTCAGATACTCCATTTTGTTGTGGAGTATAAGCATTACTATATTGTCGATGAATGCCATGTTCTCGACATTAATCTAAAAATTCATTTGAGGTATACTCACCTCCATTATCTGAACGAAGAGTGGCCAAATGTGAACCTATTTCTTTTTCGACTAAGTGTAACCAATCAACAAACTTAGCGAAAACTTCAGATTTGTTTTTCATAAAGAATACCCAAGTCATTCTAGAAAAGTCATCAATAAACAAGACAAAGTATCTACACCCACCAATGGATGACTTTTTCATGTCACATACATCACTATGAATTAACTGTAAACATCTATTAGCTCTCCAAGATGACTGTTTAGGAAATTTTTGTCGATTTTGTTTGCCCAAAACACATGACTCACAAAGAATACTATCTTTGTGAAAAGTGGACAACCCATTCACCATACCATATCTCTGCAAATCCACCAAAGAGTGGATATTCAAATGTCCATAGCGGAGATGCCATAACCGCTGTGTAGACATAGTACTTGCACCTATGTCAACAACTGCCGCAAGTTTTATATTGGGAGGAAGCACCTTAAAATGCAATCTAACCAAGTTTCCATCTTCATATCCTGTATACATTGTTTTATAATCATCCTTCATTGAATTGATGTAAATGAGCCCATTTTCAAGCACAATTTGATAACCTTTCTTTTGAATAGTTACTAAAGAAAGTGTTTCTTCAATGTGGGAACATACCAAACATCCTCCAAGTATTTTATAGACCCATTAGGAAGAAGAATCCGAATAGATCCAAGTCCTAGTGGTGTATGCATAGACTTATCTACTAAGGCAGCTGGAGAGAGAGAAGCTTCCTTATAAGACCAAAAGAAATCTCTCCTAAATGTCATGTGTTTGGTTGCTCCTGTGTCTAAAACCCATACATCTGTGAGCTCATCTCTAGCCTCATATTCAATATAATCAATGTGCCCCAAAGTAGTGAATGCAGATTCATAGGCAACATTACTAGATTCATCATAGTCATGATCGGCATACTGAGCAGAGTTAGTCTTAGTCGCTTTTTGTGGCCTCTGAATTTTATCAAAAGGAATCCTACATTGTGAGGCAATGTGACCAAATTTTCCACATCTATGACCCTGAATGTTTGATCTACCTCGACCTTTGCCCCTATATGAGTTGTGACCATGTCCTCGATCACTTGTTTCATGTGAATGTGATTGATTAGATTGTTGATTATTTGAATGACCCCTACCTTTGTTTTGATATTTGCCTCCTCTGTAACCTCGACCCCCTCTATAACTGTTTCCTCTATTGTTTTGATGCCCATATGAAGATGAACTAGGCTTTGACTCTAAAACATGGGCTTCTTCGGTTTTCTTGGATTTCTTGGGTAGAGAGAGGTCATGTTGGATGAACAACTCAACCAACTTATCAAAGGTGATGCCTGTGATCTTGTCAGAGACATGCAACATTTCAACAAAATTCCTATAGGACCCTGGTAGTCCTTTCAAAGCAACAGTAACTATGAGGTCATCATCTAGTTTTCCAAACCCAGCGTTAGTGTACTCAGTAGTGATATTTTTCAACTTAGACATATATTCTCCCATATCCCCATCTTCATCTAATGACAAAGTAAACAACTGCATATGAATATCTATCTTCTTATGCTTAGGTTTCTTATCATACAAATCCGACAATGTTTTCCATGCAGTGTAACTATGAGGAGAATTTTCAATATGAACATAAGTATCACGAGTACAACATTTAATGAGAGCTAAGGCCTTAGAATCACGCAAATTGAATATATCTAATTTACCCTGCTCTGTTGGCAATGTGGGATTTTCATTCTTAACAATATCCCATAATTCATTAAACACTAGTGAAGCCTCCATCAATCGTTTCCAATCTGAATAATTGGAAATTGTTAATCTATCACCATCTGAAAGCAAATTTTGAATTTTCGCCATTTTGAAATGAAAGCAAGTGCAGTAGAGAAAAGTGCAACAAAATGCAAAAGAAATGAAACAAATATCACACTCACTGCACAAGACACTGCTTCTACGGGGTTTTGCACTTAACCTCCGCGTAGAGCGTAAAAGAGAAAAACAAGTATTTTTGATGGGTTTTGCACTTAACCTCACCAAAAATCAATGATTACACCCTTATTTCGCCAAATTACAACCTTATTCCACCAATTACACCCTTATCTTACCACAACAATACAAAAGAAATATGATTGAATTCCCCATTTTTCGAAAATTTAAATAACACAATACAATAAGTATGTGTTTTACAATATTCTGATTTAAAAAAAAATATTCTTTTTTCAAAAAAAGCATATTCCAAAGCAAAAAGAACTTTCTTCAAAAAGAAGGGATTTGAACCCTTGACCGCCGCCTTTGCAAGCTTCTTACAAAATAAGCTTAACCAATTGCTCTAAAAGCATTTTCAGAACATTACACCCAGAAATTTCAACTTATACTAGATTTTTGTGTATGAGGGAAAAAAAAAATTACATATGAGTAAATAAATTCAAAATTTTCCCTTTTTACAGCTTCTCTTCCAAGCTTCCTCCCGTGGGACCCACTAAGACAAATTTTTGATTTCAAAAAAATTTAGAAACAACAAAAATAAATTTATGAGTTTTATTGCAGCGCCATATTTGCCTCAGACGCCATGGCAGCTCCTGGGAATTATTTTTTCACCTGTTCTCTCACCTACAGGCTGTACAAATCTGTACAGGCTGGATACAAAGGATTTTACCTGAGTTTTGGCAAATTTTTTGAGGTATATTTGCAGGGAATGGATTCAAAATGAAGCTAGGGCGTTGGAAGGCCATACAACAGGCCGTACAACTCAATTTTTTCCAAATTTTTCATTTAGAATGCAAAAACAGGGGTTTTAATGCCATTTGATCAAGATCGGCAGATGTTTTGGATTTAAAAAGAGCTGAAATGAATGCAAATAAGAATGACAGCCATGAATGGAAATTTTCAGAGGTTTTCAACAAGAAACAGGCCGTACAAATCTGGGTATTGCTAAAAAATAATGAATTTAATAACATTTAAATGCTAAAAATTCATTTTTTATGCCAAATTTGGAGTTTGATCACAGGAAAATAGAGTATCAAATGGCCAAAATGACCAGACTGTCGTATATGGGTGCTGTACAGGTTTAAATATAAATAATATTTGAAAAATTCAAATAATTTAATAATTTTTCAAAATATTTAAACCAATACTATATGGCATATCATTTTTCTTGCCAAATGATATCACGTGAATTGATTTTTCACCTTGCTCCTTCGAATTCACCAAGCTCTAAAAATAAGCATGCTTTGATACCACTAATAACTCTAGAACCAAAATAGGTTGAACCTTGTACCCCCTTAGTGCGAGTGCACAAGTATTTTATTAAATTCAAAAAATCAAGTACATAAGGGTGCCTTTACTCCGTTAACCCTTTTACAATGCAAACATGGATTTATATAGTTTTTACCAATGACTGGTAAAAACAAATAATCCTATAACCAACTAAATACGAGAATACAACCGGTAAGGTAGTTCTAATTAATAAATATAAAACATGAAAACTACCTAAAAATTAATCTAAGTAAGTTTATTTTATGGGGGTGTCTTTACTAAAAGATGCATGCCCCATTTACAATAATTATTTATTATCTACCAAAAATCTAACCTAATGTTAAGACTTTGGAACAAGTCCTAACAGAAAGATGGTGTGAAATAAAAGGATTGTAATAAGGCAAAAAAGGAGATGCATACCCAAGCATGGAAGACAACTGTAATATATGGCTTAAATGACTGTACATGACAAGTAAAAGCAACAAAAATTGTATAAGGCTGTATAGAGGCATAAATTAGTGGTATAAGATGATTGGAATATGTGTACGTCGTACTAGTGACTTATGAAGGGCCAGCGATTCGAATTGGGAAAATATTATTGATTTAAGTCATCCGACATAAGTCAAGCATAAAATCTCAAAAGGTACATAGTGTTGAGAGTATCGTTAAATTCTATGCTCTCAAGCGTATCGTGTCTGCAAGGACTTAAATCCAAGTCTTCTGTCAGAAGGACCAAACCTCTTGTTTTAACTTTTCTTTCTTGTTATTGCAGTTGTCAACTCTGAAGACCAAATCTCCAACTTGAAATTTTTTTGGTTGAACTTTTTTGTTGTAGGCAATAGGTGCCTTGTAGCAAAAGGTACCCCAAGGGGTAGTGAGGGCAGTTATCCATAAGAGAAAGCAACTCATTGTTGGGGGAAACATCAATGATGCTAGTAATTTGGGGAAAAGGAAGACTGTTTTTCTGATATCACAAATGCCCTATTTTCACAAATGTCGGGGTGGCGTTGCCCTGACCCTTGAGTGGAGTCTAAATGGGCAAGATTGGATTTTATTTATGTTCTTTAGGGGGTGCCTCAAAGTCAGATAGAATCAATAATATGCTTGTATTGGATTGGTTTGGCTAAGGACATCAATGATTGTACAAACTGTGTTGGTTTGGCGAAGGACATCAATGTTATATTGGATTGAATTAGGTGGAGCATCGCCGTCAATTGTGTTTATGGTACCATTGTGAGTGACCTTGATCATTTGGAAGGAGGATGATTTTGTTGTCTGTGTGATGTGTGTAATGTCTTTTGAAGAGAATATTGCAACTTAGGTGCTCCTTGAAGGAAGCAAACTGGTTTGAAGTGTTCTTGGACCAAGGTGGATATGAAGCTTAATGGTGCCCATATGTAGCCAACAGCCAATATGTGTAATAGAATCCAAATTGTTTTAAGGAGATTGTAGGACACAAGATTCGTGTCAGCTCCCTCATCACTAGAACTCTTTGTATTATAAATTGATCATTGTGGACGGGAGGGGGTAAGGATCTTGAGGAGTACTTTCGTATCGAGGTATGTCATGAAAAGGGAACACATGCATTTTGATCTTGGGCTTAGGGGTGTCCTTGGGATCCATGATTTTTTCAACACAATTTACAATGAAGAAAGCCTTATTTTTGTTATCACTTTGACCAACATTACTAAGGACTCCTTGAGTACTACACTCATCGAGAGAGTAGGACTCAACATGCTTTTTGCCTTTAGCATGCTCTGACAAAGGGACTCTATATATATCCAATTCGTGGTTTTTGGGGGCCAATACGCTTATGCTGGAGGGCATTCCACTTAGCACATATGTTATCATCATGTCTTCTTTTAGGTTGTTCAACAAAATCAAAGTCAAAGTCTTTACCGAAAATAAGATTAGTTTGCTACTTTCTAAATGTAAATATGTAGAAGGATGATGCCCAAAATTACCATGTAAAAAACAAAAATTGTTAGGATCATTCTTGATTAGCTTAGTTTTTCTATTAGGCCTAATTCTTTTAGTTTCGGCAAAGGATAAGCTAATATGCGTGGGCACTGCTTCGAACCTTGTCCACATTATTAATAGAGTTGATGACCTTGTGATTGGTAGCATTTCTATTTTTATTGACAACCCTTGTAATCTAAGACTAATATTCTTTATTGACATTGGTTTCCTAATGGCATCCTTGAGATTGATTGGAGAATTCTTAGCTAGCTTACATTGGAGATCTCCTTGGAGGCTATTAACAAAGAAATCCATGAGATGGTTGTTTAAATAAGGATTCCTCATGGAATAGCTAAGGTCATGTTTTGATGGAAAGTGCACATGGGGGTTTAGGCTAACCTAAGTACACTAAACCAATATAAAGAACTTGCGCAAGACAAATCTGACCTAAATATAACAACATAACAACATAAACATATATGAAATATGTAAAACGGGGTTTAATAAGCTTGTAACTTGACAAGGAGAGTTTGTAGAGAAATACCTTAAATTTAACTTACTTGTGTGCTATCAGATGCCAAAAATGAGTGAAAATAAATCCAAATGTAGTCCTGGAGCAAACCTAGAAAATTTGTGCTGATTAGAGAAGTTGCAGAAAACAACCAATATCTAATTGGTCAATTTGGGTCATGAACATGATCATTGGGTTTATCTTGGGAGGCTAAGGTTCGATTCTGGGCATTGTGGCTGATCCTGGCAAGGGATGTTAGATTCTCTTGAAATTTTGTGAGTGCCTTCGTATGTTCTTGCTTGTCAAAACCCTTTCTTAGATTGTCGATTGAGTTGTGGATTTTCCATAATTGATTCTCTTTCCTTCAAACCCTTGAAAGAGCATTAAAAATGGGTGTAGTTATGAGGGGCCTGCATCAGACATCCCCTGTTCTTAGATAGTTTGGCAATCGACACTTATGCAGTCCAACAAACAGTCTAGTGCAATATGAATATCCCGGGCCTTATCTTTATCAATGGAATGCAATCAACTATTAGATTATATATGTGCTTTCACCAATCGTTCAACTTTTGGTACAAAGGGTGTAAGCACTTCCATAGATGGTAGTAGCGACAAAAAGCATAGTATATCCTTGGATATGAATTCTAGTTGTTGGTCCTAAATGCATTAGCATGCTTGTCTATATATAAACTCCTAGATTTCAACTTAAGACCTTATTGGCATGCAAATTGACAATCAAAATGGCGGGAAAGCTGACAAACAAGGAATAAGAAGCTAACAAAACTGGGAACCAGGGTCAAGGGATGCACAAAGCAAAATGACCAAGATCGTTTGGTTGATACTTGTAGGCTGACTATCAAACCCTAAAACAATGGTTTGGACATTTTGGGGGTATCTCGGGTCGTACCGAAGCAAATAAATAATCAATTTGTAGGTTCTCAAATGCTCCAAAATGAATGGTGGTGTTATCATTGACTCAAAATGAATCGAAAATAAAGTTGTAAGGACAACACAACACAAGGGAAGGTACTACGGGGTGCAACATGAGGGGAAATATGCCAATAAGAGCTTAATCTGAGCCAACAAACCACATGCACAAAAATACACCTACACCATTTGCCACTAACTAGTCTTGTACTAAAATTAGGTGTCTACATAATGCCCCACTTTGTTGTGTGCGCGCGTGTATGCATATCAAAGTAAAACAAACAAGTGTACATGGAGGGGTTGAATAAAAAGTTGAGGCCAAAACTTGTAAATGTTGCTCGAAGTTAACACTGGATATTATAATGATTTGGAAGTGACAAAGAGGAAAAAGGTTCCTTATTATAGGGTTCAGCTCTTGCAACCCACAAAACAGAAAAATGATGTCTCCTCACAATCTGCATGAGTGTCCTGACTGCCACTGAGGGTCCTGGAATGAGCATCCATACTCTGGGTCTGGAATATGCGAATCAAGGTTACCTGCACACATAAATGAAACATTTACAATTAGATGAATACCTATGTAAATCAATGATAAAAGAACTGCTGAAATCCTTGAGTAAAAGCAAAGAGTAGGAATGAATATACTTGGTGGTATGCGAATTGCAAAATTGTATTTGTATCATCTTTGAATGTGCGATATGTGTCTTATAATTCTTTGGTTTGTGCCTCCAAATGTAGAAGCAAGTGTCTTGTAACTCTCTGTAGTGTGCCTTATAACAATTTGAACTGTTGTGTATCATTGTGTAATTGAATCAAAAGAAGCAGATTATATGCCCCAATTTGAGGTGTGGGATATTACACGACCATGTGTAAATTATATAAAATCATAAGATGGCATAAGTATTTAGAGTGCATTTATCTCACATTTTTGTATGATCAAAGAAAGGTTTCATCATTAAAGCACATATATCACTCAAGCGAGTATGACCATTGGAGGTCTAAAGTATGCAAGCAAAAGTAGTAATGGGTTGCCCTTGCATTGGCATGTAATTTAGAAACGAGGGTGCATGTGATATGACCCAGTGTGGACAAGATATGATCAATGAAGCCTATCAATGGTAATGCCCCAATATAAGCAATGTATAATTAATGTGAACATGGGCATTTTATGTCCCTAATAGGCAATATATAATCCATGAAGCACGACAATAGTATGCCCCACTAGATGCATGGTAGAAACCATGACAACATAGGCAACATGGATATAGGCAATCAAGAGCTAGCTTGCATGATATATAGATCATGGCACCAATCATAGTAACACAAAGTAAACAAAACAAGCAATGTGAGCACACCAACCACACAACAATTATATGACACTTAAGAGTAAACAAAGCAAACAATATTACACACACAATATACAAGTAAAGCAATTTCATGCAGAATAAACAAGTCGAGCAATGTCACATAGAGTATACAAGGGAAAGTAGAGTACATAGAACAAACATGTGACACAAAGTATATGACTAAAGCATCCACTATAGGGAAGGCAAGAAAGACATGTCAAACAATAAACACATGGAAGTAGAACAGGCAAAGGGCAAACAAGAGAGGCACACCAAACAACAAGAAATGTAGCAAACATGTGAATCCGTCTAGAATCAATGCAAAGCACTCTTAAAACAAAACACAAATCAACATTGAAGCAAAGCATACAAGCTATATGTTAGACATGGATATATATCACCAAATATAAAGCTTGATATGATAAGGACCAATAAAGATAAAACCTGAAGCACAATAGGGGATGCACCCAAAATAGGCACAAGGATGCCCCTGGAGTGAGCATGATGCTGGCCCATGGTAACCATAGATCCATAACTGTATATCTTGCATCTAATTCAATAATAACTTTATTAGCATGTTTGGAATCACTATCTATATAAAACCTTGCAATTGGTAGATAATCATGATATGTTAAACCGTGTAACTATTTAACCAAAAAAGATAAAGTGTATGAATTTTTTGTTATTGATTTGGTTATTTTCATAAGACCCGAAGCAATCAAATAAAATCAATCAAGCAAAAGGACAAGCCAAGGGGCGAAAGCGAGAAGCAACAATGAGAGAGGGATCCCTGCCAACCTATAACTTCCCTTAGGAATTGTGTGTGCACTGGGGTGGAACACCTTGATATGTCTTGTGCTGTCATCACATGGATGTTTGTGCAGGCTTTTAGAATGAGAGACAACAATCAAAGGCAAGGGCCATGAACAAGGAAAACAATACGATCAATATAAATGAAGAGGCTTGAAGAATGATATAGAAATCATAAGAACCAGAGAAGGAGATCAACAACAACTAGAACATGGAAGCTTAGAAAGAAGAAATTAACTTCAAAACTAAAATAAGATAAATGATTAAATCAGAAGACGCTCAAGGTGATGAAATATCCAAGGGGGAACAACATGGAAGAAGGTTGGAGAACGAAACAAAAATTTCCCTAAATCGATACACAAGACAGACGAAAGCAAAATCAGAGACAATTAAGCAAAGAAAAGAAAACTATGTACAAATAGACTATTCAATTCAGGCACATGTGGTTGGCAGGCGAGGCTAACCAATAAAACCATCTATCTGACTGTACTGTGTATAAGTAGATGCAATAATGTCCTTAGGGTCTAAATCTGGATGTCTTGGGACCCATGAGGCCAAGAAGGCTAATGCATTGTCATCGTGACTATCATCATTGTAGTCATCGATACTATATAGTAGGTATCATCATTAAAATCTTTGATTGTGATCATTTCTACTGCGAATGGGTTCATAATCTATTTGTAAAGTTGGACTTTCCTTAATTTGAATGGCTGGTTGTATGATGATGAGATTTTATTTAGGTGCTTTATTTTAATAGCGTAGAAGGCTGCAATAATATTACTTTGGTCTGTGGATGAGTAGCTACTTGCACTTTAAGTTCATTGTTTGAGGCTGTATGGTTAGTTTTTTCAGTAGCATTTTAGGTAACACCTCACATTGCTCTTGTGTGGGAGGTTCATAAGTTGTGCCCTGAATGGTAACCATGCTATTATCATGGACAAATTCAAAACACAAGTGAAGCGTTGGTGGGATTGGTTTCATTTGATTAAGCCAGGGTGTCCAAGCAAATACGTGATATGTCCCATGATTCGGCAATACATGAAACCAAACTAGAACAGTCTTAGGACTGACTATGATAGGTAATGTAATGCTGCCAAGGGGTGTCCTGGTTATGCCACTGTATCCTCTAATAGTTGTGGTTGTACTAGCTAAATATCAATGTGTATATCCAAGATTAGTATTCAATTACATTGTACACACATTGATGCTTGAAACATTATCCACCATCATTCCATTTGTTAAAATCGAATGTGTATCTACGCAAGCTCGAATAAATAATGGACCATTGTTAGAATAATCTTTTGGAATTTTGTGGTTGTAAAATGTAATCGAAGGAGAATCCTTACGCTTTTAATTAACCACACCTTAGAATCCATCAAGGATATGACCATTGTTAATTGGTGGATATTGTTTTTGAGCTATCATATGAACACCATCTTTGTCTTTAGATTGGGTATCATGATTTGGTAGAGGGTTGGTAAAGTTGTTCTATGTTGATTGTGTTGGGTGATTTATTCATTCAAAGTACTGTTGTGACCTACTTGGATTTGGCTGTTTTCTACCAAGTCTTGGATCTTATGCTTCAAAGTTATGCATCTGTTTGTAGAATGTTCAGGGACTATGATAATCACAATATGCATTAACATCATGTTTTTAAGACAAGGGTCATGATGAGTCCAATTCTCATTGGGGAGATAAAGATATCATATTGCATCCAAGCAATCGTTTAAGTACATTTTGAGGACCTTCACTTAACTGTGTAAATTGTCTTTGCTCTCTTTGTTGGGAAAGGACTATCTTGTCTAATGGTTGGTCTACCACATTGAATACATTATTGACCTCATTCTCAGGTTGGAAGTATTATCGTCAGCCTTGGCTTTTTTTGTTAATTTACCTTGATATTTTGCTCCACTATAGGTAGGGGCATTAGTCCCATATTTGAGCATATTGGCCTCTAAAAGCTTGATCTCATAGTTGTTAACGGCATGCAAAAGTTCATTGAAATATTGTTAAGAGTTGAAGAGTGCTTTGTCTTTAATGGGTTGGAGCATGGTTTCGAATCTAAGCACATACTATCATTCCCATTAGGTCTTTTTCTAAGTTTGGCAATCTGTGAAAACATGACCTGCATGTCGATGTTGATAAAAAATTCAGCTCAGAAATTATTGGCCAAGAATTTGAAAGAATGTACAGATCTAGATGGCATAGCATAAACCAATCAAGAGCACAGTTCTTAAAGCTTCTAGGAAAGAGTTTCATCAATAGTTTATCATTATGCGTAAATTAGAGACATGAAGCATAAAAAGACTTGATATGGTGAGAAGGATCACCCTTACCTTTGAACAATTCAAACTTAGGAGCCACAAAGCTAGTAGGCAAAGAATAGGCAAGAATCTCATGAGTCAAAAGATTACGTAATATATTATGTGAATTGACCTTATGATTTGGTTTTTGAGACCCTTGGGAAAACAATTGAATGTTTTGTTGCATCACTTGCACGTTTTGCATAGTTTGTTGAAGGAATGGAGATTTAATGGTTGGAACCGAAATATTAGTAGTAGCATAAGTAGGAGTGGACACATCAGTTGCTTGAGAAATACTATGGATAAGGAAGGTTGAAAAATAGGTCGAAATGGTTGAGTAATGTGACGAGCAACAAAAGAAGCATTAAGACCAATCTGAGAAGGCAAAGACAACAATCTAAGTGGAAGAAACAAGAGGAGGAAAAAAAGCAGAAGAAATTGAGAGAACCAAATTACTTGGTATGGGAGGGAAACATCTAGAATGTGGAATATCATTAGAAGCATTCAAAGATCCATGATTAGCTATACAAGGTATTCCCTCAACTATAGTCTCTCAACACTTATAACATTGCATCTATTTCATTAGGATATTTCGAAACATATTCTTGAAATGAAGCAATATCATTATCATTCATAGCATTGACATTCAAATCATTTGCATTTTCATCATTCATAGTATTGGCATTTAGATGATTTGCATTTTCATCATTCATATCATTTGCATTACCATCCACATGTATTGACAGAAGCAACATTAACCTTATTAACAATTGCCACATTCGTTTTTAATAAAATCAGCTGGCTTGGAATTCAATCCACTAGTTTTCCTAGTAGGGGACTTAGATTTAATGTCCTTAGGTGGCATAAGATGGAAGCATATATAACATACAAATGGGGATTTGCAACAACACACAAGGAGCTAGGGTTAATGATGGAAAAGCAAATAAGCTCAACCCTAGACAAATCACATCTATAATAGTAAGGGCTAGCCCTAGAAGGGAGGGAAGCATGCAAATCAAGGGGTATATCTTGAGTTAAAATTGGATCTATTATGCAATATAAGCAGCAATGTAACCCTAAAGGGAAAAGGAGCAAGGTTTTGTGCAAGAGACCATGGGTTCATCAAAATGTTTTGATGGAAAGTGCACATAGGGTTTTAGGCTAACCTAAGTACACTAAACAAATATAGTCAGGTTGCACAAGACAATCTGACCTAAACTAACATGAATATAGCAGCAAAAACATATTTGAGATGTGCAAAAACAAGGGTTTAATATACTTGAAACTTGACAGAGAGTTTGTAGAGAACCTGAATTCTAACTCACATGTGCTGTCGGAGGCTGAAAATGAGTGAGAACAGGGTTATAAGCAGTCCCAAAACAAACATAGGAAGTTTGTGCCAATCAAAGAAGTTGCAAAAAACTGCCAATATCAAATTGGTTAATCCTGGTCAAGCTCAGGTTCAACTCCGGTCATGACCAAGATCGTTGGGTCGACCCTACCAAGCTAAGGTTCAATTCCGGTCATTGTGGCTGATCGTGGCAGATGATGTTTGATTCTCTTGAAATTTGGTAAGCGTCTTCATCTGTTCTTGTTTGTCAAAAACCTCTCAAAGTGTTGAATTGAGCTGCAAATCTTTCAAAATTGTTTCTCCTTCCTCCAAACCATAATCAGTTCTAAGAGACCTTGCAAGGACATGAAAAATGGATGTAGTTATGAGGGGCTTGTCTTTGTCAGACCCTCGTTCTTAGATAGTTTGGCAACCAACACTCATGCGGTATAACAAGCAACCCAATGCCATATGAATATCCCAACCCTTATCCTTATCAATGAGATGCAAGAAACTAGTAGATTTTGTATGCTTTTTGACTAATCCTTCAACTTTTGGTACAAGGGGTATATGCACTTCAATAGATGGTAGTAGTATTAAAAATTAGATTGTATCCTTGGATATGAATTCCAATTCTTGGTCCTAAATGCATTAGCATGCTTATGTGTATATAGACTTAAATTAAAATTAGGAAATTATTGGCACGCAAGCTGAAAATTAAAAAGGGCGGGAAAATCAACAAACAAGTCAAAGAAGCCATTAAAATTGGGAACAAGGGTCAAGGGACCCACAAAGTAAAATGACGAGGATTGTTGGGCTGATCCTGGTCATAACCAGAATTTTTGGGCTGATCCTGGTCATGACTAGGATCATTGGGTTGATCCTTTCAGGACAGCCCTGAGACCCTAAAGTGATGTTTTGGACATTCAGGGAGCATTTGGGGTCATACAGAGGCAAACCAATAGTCGATATGTAGGGTTTTAGATATTCTGGATTGAATGGTGATATTATCATTGACCCAAAGTGAATGGAAAGTAAAATTGTAAGGACAACACAAGGTAAGGGAAGGTAATATGGGCCTGACACAAAGGTAAACAGGGCAATAAGAGCCTAATAGAAACCAATGATCCATATGCACAAAAACAAACTAATACCATAGCAAATAACTAGTGCTATGCCAAAATTAGCTGGCTACAAGTTCCTAAAAGGGTTAACATATTTATGAAAGGTTTAAGGCTCACTTGGGAAAAGGTATTGGCAAAATATTGCTTCCCAAAGAAATAAAAAATCTCATCAAGAATCAGAATAGTTCCTTTTCTTAAAGTGAGGTTCTAGGAAAGATTGTAGTGTACATATTTTGATTCTTAATATAGTCCTTGAAACCATGGAAAATATATTAATGTGTTCGTTGGGATCACTAGAACCATTGAGCACGTATGTGGACGCGAAAAAGGGGCCAAATGGATGTTAGCTATTTGATTGATCAAAGGTTCTTGCCTAAATGTTGAGAATGGGGAGTGAAGAGTGAGAAGGTCAATTTCTTGCACTAGGTATAGGTAGCACATTGATATTTTCCAACCATAGAGAGAGGCTGCCAACAAGTTTTGATTTTGGTTTTGGATGTGAGTTGCAAAGATATGCATTGTGTTCATCATTTGAGTGAATTGGCTAGGCATTTGAGAAAGTGGGTATTATTTATTCCTTTGTGTTGGCATCTTCCTCATATGTTTGAGAGGTTGTAGGCTTTTGGATAGGTTGTCTCTCTTGATTTTGTTGAATTGGCCTAGTTGGTGGCAGTTTAGGGAAAGGTTCTCTTTGTGAATTAACTTTGCTTAACCTAGAGGCATGGTTATTGTACTTGTTACCAAAATAGGAAGTAATAGGGTTGCCACTAGGTTTGGTTTGGTTTTGAGGTTGAGGAAAATTGCCATGAAGGGATATCTCCAAAGTTGTGTTGGCAAGAGAGGCTTGATCAAGGTGCAAAATATCACTTAGGCTATTTTTGCGAGGATCTTCCCCCATAGATCACACAATCCAACACTTCTTCTCTTAAGGAATGAAAGTTCTTCAAGAGAACATTGTTGGGAAGGTGGATTTGGACCTAATATCTGAAAAGGGATAGATCATTACTTTGTTTTTTTGAATCAACTACTTGTTTATGAGCACAATTGGAATTCATGAGGGAGGTACCTACGAGTTGTATTGATTGTTATCTTAGTTATCAATTTCTTCCGTAGGGGCAACGTCACTACAAACATCTCCATAAAAAGCGCCATACTGCTCTTCATGATCTTCTTGTACAACATTGTTAATTTCATTGTTTCTATATCTCTTAAAGTGAGTAGCTTGTGGGTCAGAGGTGTAATCTCTTCTCCAAGTGGTAGTAATAATTTGGTTATAACAAGGGTAGTTAACATGACCCTCATAGTTTATTAGAGGTTGAATTATGTCACAGTCCATAATGGTGCCCAACATCGCCTTGTCTTACCATAGTGGAGTGGGAACCAAGAAACCAAAGGGCAGCTAAGGAGGTTATCTAGTGAAGAAAGAACCCAATCGAGGAGGGTTCACGACCAAAGTAGGGTTCCAAAAGGTGGTTGTTCGTGGTTTGTCCACACTAGGGTTGTTATGTTCTTGGAAGATAATTGTCGGTGCTCAATGTCCCTAGTAGGTTGTGCTAGTTTTACTATTGCTTCTTAGAAATTTATAAATATAGTAAGTTCTCTCGAAGTACCTTCTAGAAGGTTGTCACATCATGGGATTTATCTCTCATTGAGACCCATTAGAGCATCGAGCGTATTGTACTCTCCCCTATCACTAGATACAATTGGGTATTGGATTTCAAGCGCGAGACTCAGAGATGGGGTAGACCTTGCTTGTGTTGTGGCTTGCCTAATTTGTATTTAGCTTCAGTCTAAGTTTTCATTTATGGATTTTGTTGAGCACTCCAACTTCATGTGGATTCAAATTAGAGGAGTCTCCCTCTTTGAAATATCATCATCACATTTTTTTATTTCCCCTAACTTCATCCTTTTTTGTTCATATTGGTAGTGATTCATACCTTGATTCCTATTGCTGTATTTATTATTTCCCTTGTTTTGGTCACACCATTCTTTTGGGCCATTTTAATGCTTGTAGTTGGAGCCATTAGATATTCATGACCTTATAGGGAATGAGATTTGTTTTCATTGGGAAGATTTGGATCATAATGTACACTAGACATCTTCTCTACCTTCTCTACTTGGGTGAGTCCCAAAGTCTTTTTATTCTCAATAGACTTCTCTTCATCCCCAAGTTGATTTACTTGCTTCTCTACACTGGGGCTGTCAATGTGGTTCATTATGTCCTAGCCAAAAGGATGTTTATCCCTTAATATTTGGGTCTTAATATTCCTTGCTAACTCCACCTTGTCGTTCATGATTTTTTGTTCTTCACCCTCTTTGTATCTTCGCCCTTATCTCTTCTCCCCTCCAGATTCTCTGCTCATCAAACCATGATTCACTTTGATGTTTGGTAAGTTCAAGCTTACATTGCCCGTCTTTCAAAGCTTATTTCTATCTATTATTTCCTTCCCTTCTTTGTGGTAATGATTAAATATCATTATTTATCTTTTGGTTTTAGAAGGCTACCCTTGACTCTTCACTCAAAATTTTCATGACTACAAATGGATTTACCCCAAAGGTACTTGTCCAATGAATCATTGATATGATGAGCATATAAAACAATGCACAAGATACTTGAATTTTTCTTAGTCAACAAAACTTCTTCCATCTCCACTCAACATTTTTGCTTCCTTCAGTAAAAGAAACATAAGTTTATTGTGTCTACATGAGCTCCTTAATGGCCTACATAAATCCCTTGAGACCGTTTGGCATACCCTCCTTCCTAGGAAAACACTTTTTTTGTAAATTGAGTTGTAAACTTGGATCTCCTGTACTAACTCTCTTTATAAAGCTTATGATCAGAATTGCTTTGGACCTTTCCCTTCCTAGATTCATGTCTTTTATTTAGTCCAAGGGGCATTAGGAATGTTCTCTAAAGTGATAAATTCGCAAAGCAATAAAATGTGAGCGTTTTCATGCCGGTTTTGTCAAATATGGTTTGGACTCACTTCCCCCCCCCTTTTGTAGACTCATTTAATGAGGCCTTTTTTTCTAGGGTTCTCCCCCCTCTATGTCGTCGCACATTATTCATTTTATTAATAAATAAGCGTAAATATCTCCTTGGAACAACTACATGGCAATCGTGATTGCACACAAATTTGTCAATATTTATACAATGATTTTGGACACTGTTTTACAAGAACCAGGAGCATGGTAAGTTTAGACCAAGGCAATAGGTAGGCTTGGGGAGATATTTCTAGATTGTTGATCACATCTTGACTCTTAGTGCTTTTATTGAGGAGGCATATCAATAGTCTCATAAAAACTTTTGTTGTTTTGAGAAACTAGAAAGCCCTTTGACTCTATACATAGGCATTTCTCATCTTAGAGGCTTTGTACTAAGGGTATCTTAGAGCTCTTTATATTGAAATCAAGAAATACTACAAGTAGGTAGTGTACTAGTGTGGACTCACCACATACTCTTGAGCGTTTTAGAAGTACAATTTGAGTCAAGTATGTATGCCCTCGCTTGTCTAATCTATTTGGATCTACATATATGATCTTCAAGACTTTTTTAGAGAGAACACTCATCTTGAGGATGATTTTATCTTACAATACATCTTGATTGCAATGTTACTTTTTGTCGATGATGTGGTCCTCTTAGTTCTTTCCCCTTCAGGATTATAGAGATTATTAGATTATCTTGCATGTTTTGTGAGATCTGTTAGCTAATGGTTAACCTTAGTAAAACTCAAGTTGTGGTCTTGAAAACTTCAAGAGACTTCTTCCCAATTTCCAATATTTATATAAAGATGAGCCGGTGCAGATCATGAAGGCTTATACCTACATAAGGGTTCACCTTAGAGGTTTTAACTCTCAACTTGAGGACTCCCTCTTAGTCGCGTTGTTGTAAGAGAACCTTCATCTTTATACCTACTTAGGCTTATACGTACCTATGGGTTCATCGTAGAGGTCCAACTCTCAATGTGAGGCCTCCATCTTAGCTGCGTTGTTGTAAAAGATATACCTATCTCTTTGTTTTGGATTGCTGATGCTTTCATATGCATATCTTGGATATCCCTTTAGAGATGCTTGTCTTTGCCACAATCATCAAACTTGATGTTCTTTTATACTATTTCAGCCACTAGCTGAGATAACCACTGGCTCAAATGGTGATAGATTTGTGAGATGGTGTCTCTATGAACACCAACAAGGCACCTAAGGCCTCTTATTCTTGCACAAGTATAGAGCTAGCTATTGTTTACCATTCACTGTTCAAACAATATGGGCGAAAACACATTATCAATTTTATTTCTACATGGGAGGAATATGAGTTGATGTATGTTAGGAGAGGTATTGGAGCAATTAGCTTCCTTCTAGGTTTGTTAACCTCAACGTTCTTAGTCTAGGTCTTCTTCTGAAAGCATCATGAACATTTGTATTTCATGGTGATTGACAAGGATGATTTCAATATTTTGATTCATTGAAAGCTTTGGGAGAAATATCTAGTGGCTGAAAGATAAGGCCCTTACAATAGACAATGGAGGAGAGTCTCTCTAGTGATTTCCACATCTTTTGCACGAGAAGGAATTCAAAGATGAGCCAGTTTGGAAAACTTTAAAATGGAATGGATTAATAGAGAGGATGTATTAGTCAATGATGTGTAAAACTCGTAAAATGCTGGAAGGTAATAGTTTCTAGGGAAACACAATGAGTAGACCAATCTATCTATTGATTGAAATTTCACCATGATATTGAAAAATATTTCTCTTGAAGAGGGTTGGTCTATAAAAATGCATTAGGTAATGTTATCAATCCAAAGTTGCACCCTTTGGAGAAGTTGTTTCAAGACTCCTCCACTTCAGCCGATACAATGGGATCACTCCAAGGTTGTGGGTGACTTATGGTTGGAGCGAACTTGCAGAGAGGGCTGGTTTCCTTGATAAATCACCTGAAATAACACTAACTCTGAAATGGGAAAAGAGAGAGAGAACACAACTAAACATAAACTAAAACAAAAGGTGATGCACCAGATTAAGTTTGTCTCTTCCTTAGCCCTAATAGCACAATGGACTGTTTTAGACTAAATGTCATCATACACAACTCCAAACTGGTTTTCTCCTGCATTAGTATTTCATATGGAGGTCTTTGCCATTGCCAGGGTTAGAATGAATGATCAATAGGTCTTGTAGTAGGCACAAATGATGAAACTCCACAACTAATCCCTACAAAATCAACTATGCCACATAATATGATGTACAAAAAACAAACCTACTTGCATAAAGGTTAGAGAGATGGACATAATGCAAAGGAAATCAGATTTTACCACAAACATAAATCAACAACTCCATGAATTACACAATAAAACAAGCTTGGAGAAGGCAAGAGATCAATCTTCATTCAATTCAAAAACTGGAAGCCATCATTACAAATCTGCATTTTGACAGGGCTATGCCATCACCAAAGAGGAGAGAATGAAATGGTCATTATTTGACCTACATATATAGAAAATGAGAAGAGAGGAGTGAAGAGCACTAGAATGTTACATTATGATCCTTGATGAAGTGTGGTGCAATAAGTGGAGTGGTGCATGTTTTTGCATGTCTTGCATGTTTTGCCATGCCTTTTGCATGTCTTGCATGATCTTTAATGATTCCCCACTCTATTTGCATGTATTTTTCATTGATTTGCATGTTTTCCATGTACTTCCATGCCACCACTCTCTCCCATGCATGTTTGGCGCCTTTGTGCGCCCCCCAACACATGCATGCCTATATTCAAGGCCATGATGTGGGTGTGGCGTCGAATTTGGTCTTGCACATTCAAACCTTGGTCCACCACCTCCTTATCATGTTCCACTCTTGGTGATATGTCATTTCCCCTTCCACATAAGCAATAATTTCTCAAAAAATTAATCTTTCAAGTGTGCAAATGTTATATGGACCATGGGTGGCTAGAATAGCCAGCATTCTGGTGACCTTCCAGGGGTGTTTTCTTGCCTAAACACTCAGACCGGTTGCCTTGATGCATCCATTGGGCACAGAGTCTTAGAAACACTCAATCTGAAGAAGATACCTTGTTGGACCAGCTGGAAGAAGATTGGAAATTACCTCCAAAACACACAACAACAAAACAAGGACAACAACAACTTGTGCAAAGCACTTAGGGAAAGATAAAAGCAACTAAACTACCAAATCAATGTGCTTACAACACTGGGAGGAAGCAAAGACATCTAACCTACTATGTACAAAGCTTCAACACACCTCTATCCCGCCTGGATCAAAACAAAAACCTCTGAGATCTCTCCCATGTGATTCAAGGAAATGAATGGAAGCCTACTTTTCAAATAAAACTCTTGGCCAATCATCTTGCTCCTTGATCACCCATCTCATTGGCCAACTTTCTAATGGATCAGCTGGATTAAACATGTCCCCTATGTAGACAAAGTCCTCCTGTAGCTCATTGGTTTTCAAGTGCACCACCATTGAAGAGACAAGCTGATTTTGATCCTTTTGATGCTCGATCTTGTGCACTGGATTAAACATAATATGTGATGGCTTCTCCTTGTTATCCTCCAACCGGGCTAGGTACTTGATGGGGCATCCTCTTGACAAGACAATGGATATGTGAGTGATTAGCATTAAAAAGAGATGGATGCTGCTTCTTGAGAGGTTGAGACCAAAACAGGCTTGCATTGTCTTTTAGAAGTGTGCAAATATCTGCAGGTTCATCAAGGAGTTGATAGCCAATTGAAAATATCAAACAAATCAATACTAATAAAATCAGACTTTTGTTTCTTGATTTGTTTGCCAAAGATGCACTCCTCAGTCTTATTAAGATTATAGTCCCCTTGAAGAGGAACATAACCTGCTTCCAGGATCTTAAAGAAGTCCTGTAACTCCCCATCACTTCTTGGTGTCTACAAACTGATTTTGAGCTGATTATGATCTTCTTCTTGAAGCACATACTCCTCTTGAAGGTTTTGTTCACCCTCAAGGTCCTCCTCCATCACACAAAGTGGCAGCTCATCAAACAAGTTGACAACTGGTTTAGTGGTAGAAACAAGGCTGCCAATGATTATCTCCTCATCATCTTCATTTGAAGTATCCTTCACTTCACCTAAATGATCTCCATTTGTTCTCCATAAAACATGTCCTTCGAAAAGGGAGATGGTGGGAGGGCAAGAGAGTTCAACTAATGAAGTAGGAGTGGCTTGTTTGAAACTGGGGAGGGAAGGGATTGCTTGGGATTCAATCTCTTGTGCATGCATAGGCAGTTGACGTATCTGCTCCTCCTTAGCCATAATTTGTCTATCCAAACATTCCTCATCATTGAAAGCTTGGTAAGTGAGCTCTTCTTGCTGCCTACTATACTCGATCTCTTTGTCAATTTCCCTCATCTGCTTCTCAAAATCAAGCTGTATAAATTTGATGCTTTTTTGGGGCTGATTAGGAGCAACAACTTTTAAAGGGCTGATTATCAGCATGAGTAGGTTGCGAAGAATGTTGAGCAGAGGTGGGAGGGAGGTAAACATTATGAGGAGGATGGTATGGATGATAGGAGGGCATAAAAACTACATTTTCATAAAATGGGGGAGGGGGGCAAAAGACATATTAGCTGATAATCCTTTAAGCATTTGGACTTCTCAAACCAGTAGATGGATACTTGGAGTTGCCATGGCGTTGAAGAAACTGTCTTGAATGGCAAGATGCATTGAAGAGCACACCAAAACTCTTTAATGGATGATGTTGAAACTATCCCACCAGGTGTGCCAGAGGCGGTCCCACTAGGCGTGCCAGAAACTGTTATCAATCTGAAGTTGCACCCTTTGGAGAAGTTGCTTCAAGACTCCACTTCAGCTGATACAATGGGATCACTCCAAGGCTGTGGGTGACCTATGGTTGGAGTGAACCTCCAGAGAGGGCTGGTTTCCCTGATGAATTCCCTAAAATAACACTAACTCTGAAATGGGAAAAGAGAGAGAGAACACAACTAAACATAAACTAAAATAAAAGGTGATCCACCAGAATAAATTTGTCTCCTCCTTAGCTCTAATAGCACAATGGACTGTTTTATACTAAATCTCACCATACACAACTCCAAACTGGATTTCTTTTGCATTAGTATTTCATATGGAGGTCTGTGCCATTGTAGGGTTAAAAGGGATGAACAATAGGTCTTGTCGTAGGCACAAATGATGAAACTCCACAACTTATCCCTGCACAATCAACTATGACACATAATATGACCTATAAGAAACCTACTTGCATAAAGGTAAGAGAGATAGACATAATGCAAGGGAAATCAGGTTTTACCACAAATATAAATCAACAACTCCATGAATTACACAATAACACAAGCTTGTAGAAGGCAAGAGATCAATCTTCGTTCAATTCAAAAGCTGGAAGCCATCATTACAAATCTGCATTTTGACAGGGCTACACCATCACCAAAAAGGAGAGAGTGAAATGGTCATGTTTTGACCTACATATATAGAAAATGAGAAGAGAGGACAAGTGAAGAGCACTAGAATATTCATGAATGTTACATTATGATCCTTGAGGAAGTGTGTCACAATAAGTGGAGTGGTGCATGTTTTTGCATGTCTTGCATGTTTGTGCATGCTCTTGCATGTTTTGCCATACCTTTTGCATGCCTTGCATGATCTTTAATGATTCCTCATGCCATTTGCATGTCTTTTGCATTGATTTGCATGTACTTCCACACCACCACTCTCTCCCATGCATGTTTGGTGCCTTTGTGCCCCCCCTTCCCCCTCCCAACACATGCATGCCTATATTCAAGGCCATGATGTGGGTGTGGAGTAGAATTTGGTCTTGCACATTTAAACCTTGTTCCACCACCTCCTTAGCACGTCCCACTCTTGGTGATGTGTCATTTCCCCTTCCACATAGCAATAATTCCTCAAAAAATTAATATTTCAAGTGTGCAAATTTTATATGGACCATGGGTGGCTAGAGTAGCCAACAGGTGCACCATCTCAAGGAGAAGGACTATTTTGCATATGCTCTTACTCTTGAATATAAACAACATATGCACTCATTTGTGAAAAATAGCAACGCAGATTAGAATACAAGTGCAAGAAATGTACCTTTAGTAGTTATAACACTATATTTAAAGGACTTGTATGATTAAACATGCCATTCTACTGCTATTGCGCCCGAGTGAACAAGCGGTGGTGGGTCAAGGACCCTGAGGTGAGATGGAATTGGTGTTGTCAAGACATTTGGAAAGCAAGAACCTCCATCAAACAACTAGGATGGCTGGTAATGCATCAAGGTTTTATTGTCAAAGTACAATGAGTATGGTTAGTTTGTAAATGCTCTTTGCATTGTGTTTGGAAAGAGGAGGTCACATCTTCTATAAGTGTTCAACAGCTAGAGGGTTTTGGGGATAGATACAAGATGAATTATTTTTCCAACCCTCTTGTGGAAAGGACCTATGCTAGGGGATTCTTAAATGGTTAGGGATAGCTGCAAAAGTCTATGCCATACAATTCGGTAGGCAATGACTAGTTTGCTTTCGAGATAAAGATTCAAAGCTACTTTTCAAGAAGATACCGCCCACTTGGTATGGGGAAGTTGCAACTTTCAATACAAGATTTGGCTTTTGATTCTGCAGGCTAAGATTAAGTGGTTTTGGAAGGGATGCAAATTATTTAACCATTGGGGCACAAGGCCATGTGCTTTCTTTCCTTGCCTATGAAGTGATTGTCTTAGATGATGTAAATCATTTGTTTCGAGAGAAATAGAAAAAAATAGAACAGTCATATTTAACAGAAGTGTTTTGTTTGATGAGGAGACTAAACTACTTCAGGATGATCATCTTCACATTTAACTTGAGGGGAGGATGGTTAAAGAATTTCGCAACTCTTAGAATTCTTAAGTGATAACAAGGTGCACCAAAAAGTTAGATAAGCCACCATAGTTAGGTAAGTCTAGGCTCGTAGCCAAGGAATATGCTCAAAAGGAATCAACGGTAAGGGGACACTTGCTTTACGACAAAGATTGTGACAATTTAGAGGAACATGGTATTAGCAATGCCGGTGATGTAAGGTGTGCAGGATGCAAGTCAAGTGTGCATTCATTTTTTTTGATTTGGAATAGGAAGATTACATGGAGCAGCCACGTGGATTTGCAGTGGAAGAGAAGGAGCAGATAGTTTGTAGAGTGGTTAAGACTTTGTATGGCTCATGGCTCAAAGAATGTGCCACATGCTCAGTATGCTAAGATTGATAAGCACCTCACAAATAAATAGATAGTTCAAAATCCTTCAGACCCAAACCTATATATAAAATGCATGGGGGAGACAATTTGGTTGCAATCATGTATGTTGATGATCTAATTTTCATAGGAAGTCAAGAAAGCTTGATTGACGCAGTGAAAAAGGAACAATGTGAGCCATTTGTTATGAATGACTCAGGAGTGCCGCATTTGTGTCTTGGAATTGACTTTTGGAAAATGAGAGCCTCAATTTGTCTCATAGACAATGTATGCCCAACAATTGTAAAAGTCTTGAATAGCCATATGTAAATTGTCATTAACTTCCATGGAAACATGATTGAATTTATTAGGCCCAAATGATTCAAAACAAGTTGACAAGACTTTGTATTGACAACTGGTTTGTGGGATGATATACTTGACAAGTGCTATATCAGACCTTTGTTATGTGGTCGTTTCTCTGACTAGATTTATGAGTACTCCAAATTATTCTCATAGGAATGTTACCAAAAGAATCTTGAAGTATGTCAAAAGAACAATGCACTTTGGAATCAAGTAAAAGAGAGTTGATTTGGTGCAATCTAAAATAGGGGATCCAATGAAAGATGACCTTGTCCTAGCAGCCAAAGTAAACCAACAAACTTGCTGAAGAACAATTTGCATAGGGAAAGACACTGATATAAAACATTGACCTTTTACAAATTTCGTACCAACAGTATAGTTCTAGGAGCTAAGAAAACATCAAAAACAAGAAGAATGAATAAGGTTACACTCAAAGTGGTCCCAAACTGGATCGTGATTTCTTTCTTTCTTAGTTGATCTTTTCCTCTGGGGAACTTTGTCTCTACCTTTCCTTCACCAATTGACCTTGTATGCATACTGGAGATGCCTCTTAGAAGACCCAATTTTTTTCTAAAACGTCCAACATGGGAAAACCAATCATTCTGGACCGTTACTCTACTTGTTCAACCAATGTGAGCAAAATCACTGTTTAACGCAGGCTAGTGGTTATGAAACGGTCGGTTAATGGAGATCGATGAATTTTTAACTGCTCCTTGTAGACATCGGCGGTTTGGTCACCATGCAAAGGAATACTCAATTGGAACTCTGTTTGCTGACTAAAATTGACTACTCTTTGATCCTTGGAGTTTGTTGGAATTCAGAAGTGTTATAGGAACCCTGAACATTTGCTTCTTTAATACAACAAAGGAAAACACATTGATAATTCACCATGACATACTACTCATATTTTCGGTTGATGCAAGATTGTTCGTCATACTCGGGTGCTCTTGCATCAGGTATCCTAGGTAAGTGAAAAGATCCCTGAGCTCCTGCTCATGAAATTTGAGTGAGCTCCTCTAATGATTTGTCATATTGACCGATCTTGGATTCACCTATCCAAGTGGAGTCGTCAGTTGTTCTATCCTTCCACTTGGCCTAATACTCTTTGTATTCTTTGTGGCTTTTCGTTTTGGTGATCCTAGAATCGATCATCGCCCAATGTCCTCTATCTCCTTTTCATGTAACTTTTGTCTCCAATCTGGAATTGGGGGAACTGAACCTACACCATCTCGTGGTTTTCTCTCATGGAAATGGTACAAATCCGCTATGTTGAAGATGGGTGAGATGTCAATCCCATCCGATAAATCTATCTCATAGGATTTTTTTTAAAACCATGTGAGGATCTTGCGTGGCCCAATCTTTTTCCACTTAAGCTTGTTGTATGTGACTTTCGGAAACCTTGCCTTCTTTAAATGTGCTAATAACAAGTTCCCAATCTGAAATTGTCTCTCTTCACTTGAGATCAACATGTTTCTTGCATATTTTAGTACTTTGATCCAAATTTTCCTTCACTTGCTGATGCACTTATTGCATATACGTTGCATAATCTTTAACTTCAGCACTTTTCCAACTCAAGACATTGATGTTTCACAACTTTAAAACATGTCTTAGACTAAATCCATATGCTATATGGAAAGGAGTCTTAGCTGTATTTTTGTCAATTGATTTGTTGTAAGCACACTCAGCTTAAGCTAGCATCAAATCTTACTGTTTGGTCTGGTCTCCCACCAAATATCTCTACAAATTTCCAAGACTTCTGTTTACCACCTTTGTTTGTCTGTGTATTTGTGGATGGTATGCTGAACTGAAACTCAACTTGGTGCCCAACTTCTTCCGCAATGTCATCCAAAAATGACCAACAAACTTGGTGTCTCTATCTGACATTATGCTTTTGGGCAAACCATGTAGCCTCTTACTACTACTTTGAAAAAGAAATGAGCAATATTTGTGGCATCACTAGTCTTTTTACATGCAAAGAAATGTGGCATTTTCGAAAATCTATCAACGACAACAAAGATAGAGTCATTACCCTTTTAAATTCTTGGTAATCAAAGCATGAAGTTTATGCTAATATTTTCCCAGGTTCTTTCCATTATTTGCAATGGCTTGTACAATCCTGCCTTTTAGTTTGTACCCTTAGCATATTGACATATTCTGCAACTTTGCACAAACTTCTTTACAACACGCAAAGAAATGTGGCATTCTTGAAAATCTATCAACGACAACAAAAAAAGAGTCGTTACCCTTTTAAGTTCTTGGTAATCAAAGCATGAAGTTTATGCTAATATTTTCCCAGGTTCTTTCCATTATTTGCAATGGCTTGTACAATCCTGCCTTGTAGCTTGTACCCTTAGCATATTGACATATTCTGCAACTTTGCACAAACTTATTTACATTTATACTTGTTCTTGGCCAATAGCATCTCTCAGTTTGCTATGTCCATGTCTTATCTATCCCAAAATGACCAGCCAGTCCTCTATTATGCTTCTCTTTTATCAAATAGTCCATCATTGATCCTTGTATTGCTGTCCTTTGAACAATAATTCTTCATTTAGTAAACATTACTCCAACTATGGAGACCTATCCATATTCACTGGATCTTTGCACGTTGCACATATATCTCTGAAATCAACATCCTCTTGGTATAATTCCTTCATGGATTTTATCTCAATCACCTCTTCTCTTATCTCTGTCAACAAGAGATATCTTCTACTCACTGCATCCACAAATTTATTAGATTTATCACTTCTATGCTTTAATACAAAAGAAAAGCTTTGAAGAAATTCAACTCACTTTGTATGCTTTTGATTCGACTTATCTTGGCTTTTTATAAACTACAGTACATGACGATCCCTGTACAAGACAAACTCCTTCAAAAGCAAATAATGTCACCATTTTTAAAGAGCATGCACATTTTGATAGAGCTTTTGATCATAAACTGAATATTTGCTCTTGGCATCATTTCATAGAAGTCGATCATAAACTGAAGATTGCCTTCTTGACTCAAAACAACACATAAATTGTCTCACTATCATCATAATCAACTCAGAAAACAACACATAATTGTCTCACTAGCATCATAATTAACTCGGAAGGCCTTGTTGAAATCCAATAACACTAACACTGACTAGGGTTGCCTCCTTCAAAACCCTAAAATCCTTCTCAGCTGCAACTATCCACTTGAATTGTTTTCTATCACCTCTCATTGTTTTAGTGATAAAATCACAAATCCCGTGGAAGTTTCTAATGAACTCCCGGTAAAAACTAGCTAATCCATGAAAACGCTCAACTCCAAACATGCTTTTTGTTGTTGGCCACTCCAAAATGTCTCTCACCTTTTCCAGATCCATCCCCAACCCATCCTTTGAGTCCATAAATCCCAAATAATCCAACTTGGTCTTCATAAAAGTGCAGTTTTTCATATTTATTAGAAACTTCATTTCTTTTAATCTTTGGAACACTCGTCTTAGATGCATCAAATGCTCATCTTTTGTCTTACTGATTTTCACAATATCATCAAAATAAACAATTACAAACTTACAAAGAAACGGGTTCAACATTTAATTCATGAGTGTCATGAATTTACTCGGTGCTTTTGTCAAACCAAATGGCATAACTAGTCACTCATACAAATTTTTCTTGGTTTTAAATATAGTATTCCATTCATCCCTTTCCCGAATCTGATTTGGTGATACCCACTCTTAAAACCAATGTTTGTGAAGTATCTTGCTGCACTCAAACCATCCATCAAGTCATCCATTTGAAGCAATGGAAGTCTGTTCTTGATGGCTATCTTGTTTATGGCTCTACGATCCATGCAAATATGCCATTCTCCATTTTTCTTGGGTGCTAACATTGCTGGAACTGCACATGGGCTCAAGCATTATCTGATAAAACCCTTTTCTAATAAATCTTGCACTTACCTATTCACCTCTTCATTCTCCGTAGGTGTCAATGTATAGACTGCCTTGTTTTGCAAAGTAGATTTGCGAATCCAAATCCATGTGATGGCTGATGCTTCTCAAGGGTGGCATACCATCCAGTAATTCATTGGAAACATTCACAAGATATTCATTCAACAAATCCTTTACTTACACTTGACATTTCACTTTTCTTATCCACTATCCCAACTTGCATGTGTTTGGGAATGAAAGTGATTCACTCTTTCTCTTTCTTTGCCACTTTCAATCCTGTATTCCTGAAATAATTAAAACTTTAGGACTGTTGTTCCTTTTCTCCTCTTTGTCCTTTAATGGGCTCAAGGTCTACTTCTTTCCCTCCTTCACAAGTGTATAATTGTTTGTTCTTCCTTCATGCATGGCCTTCTGGTCAAATTGCCATGGTCTACCCAAAAACATGACACACATCCATGGGCATAATATCACACTAAACTTCATCTCTATATGACTCCATTTGAAAATTGATCAAATATTGTTCATTTGCTAGAATTTGACGCCCTTTTTCGATCATGACACCTTATATGGATTTTGGTGTATTACTCTTTTTAATCCAACTTAATCTACCATCTCATTTGACACCAAATTATCCATGCTACTGCTATCAATAATGACTTTGCAGCACTTAATTACTTTGTATCGCACCTTACATGTAGATTTGCAAATGGTTTAGAAAAGATTCTTACTTTGAACCAGTTCATTCTCCTTTTTGGGTTTTAGCAATACTCTCTTCCTCATGAGAGCTTCTCAATGTTCTGATTCTTCTATATGATTGGGTAATGCAAAAAACTTTTCATTTGCTTGTACAATATGATTGCTGACCTGATTTCTTCTATTGCTGTTTTTTTGTGCTTGTGGCCACTCTTAAGCTTAGTGACCAACTTCTTGACATCTGATGCATGTGCTTCAGAATCCTCTTCCTCTTGCTATACCATATTGCCCTCTTTTTGTTGAAAGATATGGTCTTAATCTTGGTGCATGATTGCGATGAAGTGCTGGCTTCTCCCTCACGAGTATGTTGTCCTCTTCTAGCATTTGATTGATGTTGTCCCCTTGAAAATTTGCCTCTATAACTTGTAGTATTTTATTGTGTTCTTGACAAATTCTCTTTCCCTTTCTATCCAAATTGATAAGCCTCTTCCATGGTGTGCAATTAGACCATACTCAATTCATCTTGTATGTTCTTTCTTAGCACTTTTATATATCTTGCAACTTTCCCAGGATCTACCTCGTGAAGATTGGGTCCTATTGTTATCTTGTAGAACTCCTCAGTGTAATCCTTCACACTAAGCTCTCGTTGCCTAAAGTTTTGCAACCTATTCAACAAGTCCAAGTGATAATCAACATGCAAAAATTTTCCCTTCAACTTGGCAACCCTTGTATTCCAACGGGTGATGTTTTCCTTACCTCTTCTATTCCTCTCAGTTTGTGTTTCCTTCCACCATAAAGTTGTGTGACCTTTGCTTGGTTTGAGCCACTTTTGTTCTTGGGGCAACCACTTCATCAAACTCGAAGCATTCTTCCATCTCGGTGTGCCAATCTATCAATTCCCAAAGATTCAATATTCTTGAGAAGCTCGGAACTTCAATATTTATTCCTCTTCCAATTTTTGAGATAGCTCTAATGAGCCTATCTTCACCTACATCCAATTATTCATAGGCATGATCATGTTCTTCTTCAGCTCCTTGCTCTTCTTCGACATCACTCACATCATTTCTTGGTGCACAACCTCTACTTTTTTCATCTTCAACATCTAACAGTGCTTGCATAACTCTTAGCAAGTCCACAACCTAATCTAGTCTCCCTACCACATTTGTTGCTCTAACTTTGTCAACCATTCTCCTTGGAGGCACACTGACTCTCTTGTCAATCTGAACATATTGCTGTAATCCCACTTATCGTGATCCTACATAGGTGAGATATACTCCCTAAACTGGACCCAAAACTAACTTTGATACCAAATGGTGCATTCTAGAATAGGGAGTGCAACGAAGGATGACTTTATCCTAGCATCCAAAGTAAGCCAACAAACTTGTTGAAGAAGAATCTACATTGAAAAAGACTCTCGTATTTATGCAATTGACCTTTTACAAATTTTGTACCAATGGTACCACTCTAGGAGCTAAGAAAACATTGAAAACAAGAAGAATGAAGAAGGTTTTATTAAAATTGATCTCAAACTGGATCTTGATTTCTGTCTTGCTCAATTGAGCTTTGCCTCTTGGAAGAGGCATCTCTGGGACTCATATGGGGTCTCGATTGGTGAGGGAAGAAGGAAGGTAGAGAGAAAGGTACCAAGAGGCAAAGCTCAACTGAGCAAGACAGAAATCAAGATCCATTTTGGGATCACTTTGAATATAACCTTATTCATTCTTCTTGTTTTCAATGTTTTCTTAGCTCCTAGAGTTGTACCCTTAGTACGAAATTTGTAAAAGGTCAATTGCATAAAATGAGTGTCTTTTCCAATGTAGATCATAGCATACATACGCCGTGAGTACTCGCCAAAACATTAGCCGGACGAGTATTCTCCATAAAAACTTGCAGTTTTTTTTTTGATAATCGGCAAGCATTTACACAATACTCGTTGAGTACTGTGTAAATACTCGCCCGCGTGTTTACACGCATAGTAGGCGGCCAAAAAAGTAAAAAAATGTCAAGGTAAAAAACGTGAATTAAACACTCAAAAAATGTGGAAAAAACGTTGCCAAGTAAACTTTTTTTTGGCTGGGCGAGTACTCCCCAAGAATGAGTATGCGAACTATGCCCCAAATATTCCTGAAACGCTCAAGATGGGAAAATTAACCAATCTGGACCGTTACTTTGCTCGTGCAGTTGACGTGAGTGAAACCATTGCGTTATGTAGACCAACGGTTATGAAATCATCGGGGCATTTTTGCATGTTGGTTAATGCAGGCTAGGGGTTTTGCAACCGCCCCTATAGACACTGGCCATTTCATCACCATACAATGAATACTGAATTTTAATCCTATTTGTTGACTGCAACCGATTGCCCTTTGATGCTCGGAGTTTGCCGGAGTTGAAAAGTGTAACAGGAATCTCGACAAATCATTGACACAATGGAACAAAGGAAAACACACTGAAAATTCACCATGACATACCACACATATTTTTGGTTGATGCAAGATTGCACATCATACCTGGATGCTCCTGCTTTTTTATGATTTCAAGTTAATAGGACAATCATCTTCACACTGAACTTGAGGGGTGGATGGCTGATTAATATCCCAACTCTTAGGCAGATAAGAAGGTCTACGAAAGTGTTAGATAAGTCAACACAGTTAGATAAATCTAGACTTGTGGCTAAGGAATAAGCTCAGAAGTAGGGAATATACTGTCATGGGACACTTTCTCTACAACAAAGTACAGTGATATTTCAGAAAATCATGGAATTAACAACAAAATTGTTGTAAGGTGTATGAGATTTAAGTTAAATAGTGCTTTCCAAAAATTTGATTTGGAATAAGAAGCTTACATGGAGCAGCCATGTGGTTTTGTGGCGGAAGAGGAGCATATAGTTCGCACGGTGGTTACGACTTTGTATGGATTAAAGCTTGTGCTACATGTATGTTATGCTAATATCGATAAGCACCTCACAAATAGATAGATTGTTCAAAGTCCTTTAGATCCAATCCCCTCTATAAATGCACGGGGAAGACATTGTGGTCGCAATAACCTACGTTGATGATCTGATTCTCACAAGAAGTCAAGAATGCATGATTGATGAGATGAACGAAGAACTATGCGAGTCATGTGAAATGAATGATTAACTGCTGTATTTGTGTCTTGGAGTTTAATTTTGGAAAATGAAAACCTCAGTTCGTCTCACATACTAAATATGCACAACAGTTGTAAAAGTCTCAAATGGCCAAATATAAATTGTCATTAACCTCCATGGAAATAGGATAGATCTTTTTTTTGGAAAAGGAAAGCCTCAGTTCATCTCACATATTATGTATGCACAACAGTTGTAAAACTCTTGAATGGAAAAATATAAATTGGCACTAACCTCCATGGAAATAGATTGAATATTTTAGGCTCAGATGATTCGGAACAGGTTGACGAGACTTTGTATAAACAACTGATTGGTGGTTTGATATGCTTGACAAGTGCTAGACCAGACCTTTGTTATGTGGTTATTTTTTAATATAAATTTTTGAATACTTCATATTTTTCTCATTGGAATGCCATTGCAAGAATGTTACTGTATGTCTAAAGAACAATGCACTTCGGAATCAAGTGGTAGAGATTTGAATCAACTCGAAAGGAGCGGATGACTTCAAGTTGATAGGATACACAGATTCTACCCGGGGTGGATCGCTAGATTAGGAAATCCACTTCATGGTATGCTTTTAGCATGGACTTAATTACTGGATAATTTTCTTTGATCAGCAAGAAACAACCAACCTTAACAATGTCTTCCATATAAGCTGAATCGAGAGCCACTGTGAATTTTACTTGTGAAGAAATATGGCATAGGAGACTCTTAATTGATCTTCAGCTGCTACAGTCAAGTGCAATGCCTGTTGTTTTTACCAATCTAGGTGTGATTAAGCTGGCTTCCATAGAAAGAGTCTTCCATGCTTGTGCAAATCATATAGAAATCCATCAGAGAGAAGATTCAAGATGGAAAATATGAAATCATATTTTGTGCAAAACCCAAGATTAACCAGCTTACCTTGTTGATTGACATGTAATTTATGCATGGTTATCCTTACAATGTTGCTTTAAGAATTATCCAGTTTATTGACGCTAAATATTTTGTATGATTGTTTTTAATGGATATATGGTATGAAAAGGGACAATAATAAGACAATTATCTGGCTCTAAATTGTCAAGAACAAGGCCTTCCAAGTTATCCTGGATTGTTGGATTCAAAAAGAAAGGAGAAATAATCCTTACAATTTCCCGGTCATGATATGATCTTTTGGTTTATGCTATCAATGCATTGAATTCTAGCGTGGTCTCCATGGCATATTACTCTTTCCTAGCTTTTCTGGGCAGGATCGGCTCTGTGTTTTATTTATTCTTTTTCTTTGATCATGCAGATGCGTTATTCGTGGCTGTGTTCCAAAGAAAATTTTGGTTTATGGTGCAGCTTTTAGTTCTGAATTTGAGGTTAGTTTGTATTTATTATGTTTTTTGCTTGATGTTTTTAACATAATTTTGGAGTGAGTTTCAAATTTGTGTGAGCTGGTTTCTTCATTATGGAATTTTGAATATTTTATTTGAAATTATGTATAGTTTAGGACCAAGCACTACTTAAAATGAAACGTGCGCACACGCATTTAGTTGATAAAAGTCTGTCATGTATTGGAAAGAAGGAACCATTGTTGTTTTTGTTTCATTGCCAAATAATAAACATGTATTTTTTATTGATATAAACTTTACTACATTGGGAAAATACTCATTCCGCATATACTAAGGAAAAAGTAAACATGTACAGCTAAGCAACAGAACTAAATTTACATTGTAAATGAATTTTAAACTGTCAATTTCTTTTTGAGTGCTTTATAAAATAACATCATACATTTATCTACTGTATTGACATTTCCAACGAGTAAATTGACTCCCCAAACTTAAATCTGAAATCAGATTGTTCAGATTGGCGGACAGAGAGGGAACGATGAAGAGGAAACTGCTATTCTTACAGAACATGTGAAAATAACAGGCTGTTTAAGCTTTTGTTATTGTCCCATCAAATCTTCTTGAGCACTCATTCCATTATGGTAGATGCCTAGTCGACTTCTCATTTGCAGTATTTTTGTGATCTCAATGCTTGTCTGGCTTGTTTTATTTGGTGATTCTTTCCCAGAGGAATTTGGATTATACGCCTCAAATTTGAAGGCTTTTGGTCCCCACAATGTCTCTAGACTGAAAAAGTAAGGATTCACCTCTATATTCTCACGTGGGTACTTTCTTCATCATCCTCTTGGATTGTGCTTTGTTCTTCTGTCTTGGAGAGTGACTTCCCAAACTGAAACTTGCAAAACCAGGCTGCTAAGGAGTTCATCACTTCTTCCAATCTCTGCTGACAGACCTTGCACTCTTTGGTGTCTTGGTCCTTCCTCTTGGCTGATCCTCTTAGCTCTTTTACTGCAATGCACATGCTTGTAGGTTAGAGTGAAGCTCTCCCTTAGGAGATGCTGATTCAACATCCTCCTTGCTGTTTGCATTCTTTCAACAAGTGAAGAAAACATATGGCATAATATAAGTGGTGTTACAAGAAGTCACCATCTTTAAAAATTGCCCTTATCTTGGGTCTTACATTTCAACAAATGCAACATGCATGGATTGAAAACTCAATTCCATTTACAAAGTAGCCTATATCTTGCAACTTGAAACTTGCATTAAAAAAAAAATGCAACATACATTGAGTGAAACATATTCAAAGAAACATGAATGCCAAAAATATACATCCATCACAATCAGCAGTCTTCTTGTGGAGTGCTACTCACCATGGACACTTGTCACAGTGTATTAATGACCAAATGTCATGCCTATTCTTCTTGCTCAATGGAAGAACCTTTGGGCCAATGAGCATGCTGCAATATGCTCATCAACATGTTTACCAACAGCTGCCACACCCCTAAACTTGTTTGGAAAACCTGCTGCAATATTATTCCATGGGTATACAACAATTCAAAAGCATGCTACAAAATTTGCTACAGAAATACCAACAACCAGTAGTTCATTATGTGCATACCACAACCAACAAAGGCATGCTACAATATCTATGGTTATAAAGCAGCCTATACCTCCATGCTACAATCATGTGAGTTCTCAAACACATGCTCTAAACTTACATAAGCAACTAGACATGCTACATGATGTAAATCTGAATTTGCATGGAGAGGAAAAGAAAACCAACATGCTGTCACCTTTGTGATACCTTGGTTTTCAACATGTGCTTGGAACTCTCTCTGAACAGAGAGTGCCTATTCTATGCATCTTGCTAAATGCTACAAGAACTCGGTAAGGAAAATGTGCGAATCTGCATATCCACATGAACATGAGAAGGGATTAAATAATGCAGCCTCTTTGATGCAATGGGCTGCTCATATATGTGCTTTTCAAACCGAGTGTCTGCTACATATCCATCTTTAGTGTGTGAAATACCTCCACACTTGCTCATACAAATAAGGTTAGTTCCCTTCTTAGTTCTTTCAACAATGGAAACCAAAAAGTAATCTGGAGGTGCTTACATATGCATGCTAATCCACATCTTAGCTATGCAAAAATCTATCCAAGAAACTAGTAGTGAATGCTTACCATTACCCACTTGCAATGGTGATGAGGACCTCTATGGGCTGCTCGCTCTTGATAGTTTCCATCTTGGATGGATTTTCAAATGAATGCAAATCAGAAATTGAGTTTTGCAACTATCCTTCTAAGGAGTGATCTCTTACTATGTTTACCTCTTGGCAATGGTGATGGGTGCTCCTCTATGGGCTGCTTCCTCTTGATGAATTCTTCTTTAGATAGGTGGGCTTCATCATTTTCTACCTTTTGGCTTATAGGTGCTTGACCAACTACCTCTTGCTTGTAGATGCTTCTTGTTTCTTGGAATGCTCCTTGCGATTCTTTGGGTGAAGTTGTGGATGAAGCTCTCAACATTTTGCATGCCAATGCCCATTCATGTTTCAATGAGTGCAATGATTCTTGCCCATTTTCTTGGACAATATGCCCTTCTTGACCTTCTCTACATTCTGATTTGGAGAGAGGTATTTACAACTTGCATCCTTCCCCTTGAAGTACATATACTTCTCGTTTTTAGATTTCTTCTTCTAACACATGGCCACACGATGATTATTCATTCCACAAAAAAGAACACACACACATATATATACCAATAATTTTGTGCTACATGGCCTCTTTTCTTACAATTGAAGTAAACAACAAACAACTTATGTTTTCCATACCTTCTTGGGCCACCCTTTGTTCAAGTATGATGAAGTAGTAATGTGTTCTCTCCTCCTTTGGGATGCTGTCCTCTTTTGGGAGATGCTTTGCATTCTTTGCTTATGTTTTTCCCATTCTTGAAAGTCTGTCTCCTTCTTGGATTCAACTTACATTCACTCATAGTCATGGAGTGACATTGTGTTATCTCCACCTTTGTGGAGCCTCTGTCCTCTTTTTGGAGACTATTCTTTAGCCCTTTGAGGTGGCACAATGTTACCTTCCTCTTCATGAGAGATCTGCCTGTTCTTTAGAGAATCAACCTCATCATTAGATTTGACAAAAAAAATGATGATATTACCTTGCATGGGCTGCTTTTATTGGGTTAGCGGCTTGGGCTCTTTAGCTTTGTAAGCTTGTCTTGCTTCAATTATCTTGGAGCATTATCCAACTTCTTCTTTGCCACTAATGTATCCCAAACCTGCGTATTGAGGCTTTTCCTTAACTTTTAGGGGATTAGTCATTCCTTGGCCATTGATGCCTTGGTTCTTTCCATCATAACTCATTTTGGTTAGCAACTTAGAGCCAGATCCCTTAGTATGCTTCTCAAATTTACCAAAGGAAGCATCTAGATTTTGATGGGAAGAAAGAAAATATGGAGTGTTTACTTTGTATGCCTTGGTCATGGTTTGTGTATCTTTGGTAGAGGATGGTTTCCTTTGCACCGTAGTCTCTCCTCTCTCCTTCACTACTTCACCATCATCTTGAAACTTTGTCAACATCTCTTCCTTGGTTTGCAACTCATGTTGCAACTCCTCAATAATGCCCATGAGAAATTCTGTCTGTCTCATCATTCTATCTTGCAACTCTTTATTCTTATCTGCCAAGTACTACATCTTTCTTACTTCAAAGTTTTCCATTTGAATTTACTGGTTTGTATCTTCAAGCTCTTGAAACCTCTCTCTTCTAATCTTTGCCCATGGTTGAACTTTTGCAACCAAGAAACCTGCACTTCCTTGTGAATAAAGAAATATGAAAGTGTATATAACACAATGCGAAAATGTGTTAGCAAACCCTTTAAAGTCAAAAGGAAAACTTGCTCTGATACCATTTGGTCAGTAATCGTATGAATATTCCATTGTACGAATCACCAAACATGGATTTATTCGAGTATGTTCTATGTCGTAGAGGTAGAACAACACTTAAAATGTTGTTTTAAGATGCATACCAACCAGCTCTTTTAACTGTCATCTACAACATACAAATGACTGTGCAACCCTTTACATGAAATCCCCACATACTACATCCATTGCATACAGTCCTTCACATCTTAAACATGCTACTAATTCATACATGACTGCAATTCAAATGATTGTATAGAAATGCAAAACTAACATGAAGCTTTATGAACAAGTGCTATGTTAGTGTTAGTTGATGCTTGAGCTCCCTTAAGTGTTTGATATATTAGACTAGTTGCAAGGACTTGAAAACATGCAAACAATGAAATCATACACAATATGAAATTACTTTGGAGAAATTCAATGTGAGAAAACTCCAGAAGAGTGAAGCCATGCTTCTACCTGCAGTTTACAAGCTTATGCCTTCTCGGGCTTACAAGGACACCAAATTCTCAATGGCTCCTACACTTGAAATGATCTTTGCACTCTTTGGTGGATGACTTGTTTCCTCAGCAAGAGAGACTATTGAACTCAACGATTGCAGCTGTGTAGTCCTCAACTCAGATCTGCTCTGCCCTTGACTGCTTTCTCTACATTTCACAGAGCTTGTATTCACTCATTGTGTTTCCTTTGTTATCATTTGCCCATCTATGATCATACTTTGCTTGAAACCACTCATGAATAAATTCCTTGAACTCTATAGGTTCACATATACACAAGAACATCGCTTAGGCTCGATTCAGGAAGCCTAAGAGTTGGGAAACAAAGAAAAAACATCTCTATGTCCCTTAAACTTCTTGTAATTGAAAAGTGTGGTGGTGCTGCCATGCCTTATTTTGGAAATGCATGGCATTGCCGTGGGTTCTTTCTGAAAATATGTGGCTTCGTCGTGAGTACTTAGTTTGGGATGTCTTACAACTTCCAGAGGCCATAACTTTTGCATGTGGACTTGTTGTCAACATGCATTTTTTTTGAATTTAAATGATTTTTCAAGAAGAATCCAAATATGTACTCAAAGAGTAATTTTGGTTTCAGAATATAATTATTTTCAAGACTCCTTAACCCTTGTTTGACAGTCGATTGGCTTACCAACTAAATTGGAATCTTCTTGATTCAAAATTCAGATCAGGAATAAACCATGGTAGTGATTACATTGGTTTTGCAAGGAGATGCTCCTTGGTGTGCCAAGCCAAAGACAATTGGTTATGAATAGGATTGACTATAGTTGGAAGAACAACTTAGAGCCTTGAATGTTGTGTTGATGGAGACTACTAAAATGGATTACAGGGTCCCAAATAGCTTAGTGCAAATACATTATATATTGTAAGTAATGGGAGCTTCCATATTGTAGTCAAACAATATGTTGGGTATGGAATATCCAAAATTGATAATAAATGTGAGTCAAGGTAGGCTTGTAAGGAATTACATGTACACAAAGCGTTTTCCAACTGGGAAAGTGGCCTAAGGGTGAAAAGCCCAAATCCATGGATTTTCTAAAAAAATCATCGTTGGTTTTCCATATTAATAAATGGTTAGAGATGCTTGTTTGATTTGTGGGTTCTCTTTCCTTGCAATTTTTCACCAATGTACACGAGTTAGAAAAATCGCAGAGAAATTGAGTACTCGCAACAAATACTCATTAGAGTGTTGACTTGAGTATTCAAAATACTCCCACGTAGAGAAAATCCCACAGAAACTAAACTAAACATTATATATTGTTCATAGGAAGCTTGGTAGTAAGTTCTGTCATAAGGAATTGCATGTTTACTGCAGACTCTAATTTGGATTGAAAAGAATTAAATATACTAACTTATCAAACCAAGAGAAGAGTTGAAGTGCGTAGATAATGCGAGAGTAATATTTGTTCATTTATTTTATTCTTTCAGTTGAGCTTCATTGGAATGCTTCCATGGTTTTTATAGGAAAATTTTTAATTTTGTCTTTGTTGCATGACTTTCAGGATTCTAGAAATTTTGGATGGGATATCAATGGGCCAATCACTTTTAATTGGAAAAGGCTCCTGGAAAATAAGGTAATTTGGTCATGTCTTTTAGCAATGATATATCGAATGTTAAAGGCCGAAGTCTAGTAGCTGTGACTGTCTTTCAGCAGAATTATTCTAGCTATCTGGTTTCCACAGGCCTAAACAGCTGGTTTTCTGTTTTAAACGAATGTAGCAGAAGTTTCCCATATTCTTCACCTGTAAATGCTTATGGGACAGTTCTGTTATTGAATTTCTACAGAATAATTTTTTGCATTGAGTTTTTGGCTTCTATTGTGTTTACAGTATCATAGAATGCAAGCATTAGCTCTTTTTCATCTATACAGCTCACTGTTCTTATTTGTGCTAATGCTGTTTTAGTTACATTTTTAGAGTCACTTTTGCCTTTCAGAATCTCTCAACACCTGTATTTGGTTTCTTTGTAAGCAATCATCTATTTTTACTATTGTTGATGGAATGCGATCTAAATCCCAAGCCCTCAGATAATGAAAAAACATATGCTTTGAATTTCGGGTAATCTTCGAAGTCAAGCTTTGTGGCTTTTTTTAGGAATTATATTTTATTGTATAGCCTTTAGAAGCTGGTTCGTTTTGTATACAGGTTTGGGTATGGCGAATTGGGTTTGGCGGTACATTGATTTTTTCTACACTAGGAAGAGCTGTACAAAAAATATATAAAAAAATAAAAAATAAAAATATTCGAGCTTAATAAACAGGAATTAACCACATAGTATACATATAATAAACATAATAACCACAAAAACTCTATTGATAAATTGATAATGCTAACTGAATGCCAAATGTCATGATAAATATTAATTATAAAATCAAAATTAGTATTCATCGACATATTGCTCTTCATTGAGAGCGTCAACATCAACATCACTATGTGGTTCATTCGAACCACAAGCAATAACACTTCCACTAACACTCCCACTAGCTACACTATGTGGGTCCTGCGAATGGGCATTTGTACTAGTGTAGGAAAATGATAACAATGTATTTGGAAGTTTTCTTGATGAAGTTTCTACCTTAAAAGGAGTAATGCGAGGTAAGTATGCAATGAGGGGTAAATGTGTTGTTTTGTGTTTTGCTTTTGGCATAATGAGAGGCAAGTTTTGTTTAATGTTATTGAGTTTTTAGCAACTTGTAGGGTTTGTTAGTGTATTTTGTTTTTCTTTACTTTTAAGTCTAATTATATATATATATATATATATATCACAAAGAGAGAGAGAGGGAGAGGCGAAAGCCAGGTTTATAAAGTGTTTTTCTTTTTTCTTTTTTGGCGTGTGTGTTTTGCTGTGTATTCGCCCTGGGCAGTCCAGGTATGCACGGGTTCCTCAGCAGAAGAAACTGGCTGCACCAAGACTGTCCCAGAAGTACCCAGGGTGAACCCGCAAACAAATCATGCCCAGACCCAAATTGGGCCTGTAGTGGACCATTATAGGGTTGGGGGAGGGTGGTGAATTGGTAATGTAGCTTAACAGTAACTTTGACTTCAAGGGTTATTCAGCCTCCTCCTGTAGTGTAAGTTTCTTGTCTTCTCCAACGCAATACTCAAGGTAGATTCCAGCTTATTTTTTCCTCAAACTGATACTAGATAACTGCTGATTATGATTTGTAACATTAATTGTCCAAGCAGAATAGCTTTACCTTCAAATATCAAATACTAGTGACTTCATATTGACTCTTATCTACTTAATTATGTCAATAGTGTTTTCTTCACATCATATGTGTTGTTCTCACGCTGCAGTTTGCTTTGAAACCAGCCAAAATTCAAGGGTATCTATTTTGGATTTGTATCTCAAAACTTGTTCACTGATACCTATGACTTGGAATATCCTTTGGACTATTTGTTACACAGTGTCAGGCAATAAGTTTATTATAATAAGGTATTTACTCCTATATCTTAATTGCTGCAGACAAAAGAAATAACAAGACTCAATGGAGTGTACAAAAGATTGCTTACCAATTCTGGAGTGACAATGCTGGAAGGGGAGGCCAAGTTGGTTGAACAGCATAAAGTTGAGGTGATACATCCAGATGGAGTACACAAGCACTACACAGCTAAGCATATTTTAATTGCAACAGGCAGTCGAGCTTCACATCTAAATATTCCTGGAAAGGTAGGGATTTTACTGCTATAATTATCCGTCTGTTTACACTCCTCTTTGCATGTGCTAGTGTTGCAGGAATGTTTAATGCATTTGGTACTTTTCACATTTTCTATGAAGTATATTCCTATGTTCATGCAGTGGTTGGATATTAATTACCTCAGCCACTCCCCTTCTTTTTGGGCCATGTTTCCATCACAACACATTCTTTTTGACTTCACTTAGTGTGTTGTACCGTGTAGGATTTCTTCCTTAATGTTCATCCAATACACATACAGAGATAAAATATCTGTAAAAAAGTAGCTAAGCTCAATTTTTTAATTCTTTTGAATTTTTCCAAATACAGTGTAGTTCAATGTGTATTGGTAGAAAGCTTTAAAACATATGCGTTCTTTGAAATTTCCAAAGCCTTTGCAATGGTTCACATCCTCCCCTGAATATATTGCGGCAAGACATTTCCATTCAACACTATGTTACTTCTGTTGAATTTAAGAAGGCTTTCTCACATGATCCCTATGAATTTGTTATTGGAGCGACTTCAGGAGTTGGGGATTAATGAATAGGTTCTTTTTACAGGTGTGGTATTATATTATAGTTTGGAAGTTTTTATATCTCCCAACAAGATGCTTATATAAATAAGGATGTTCTTGCCTGCATGTTAGTGAGCTTGAGCAGCATATTTAGGAAACCACTAATGTGGACGATGATGTTGGTAACATGGAATCTTGATGTCTATCCGTTGTTTGCATACGATTTCATCCTTCCCTCCTTACTAGGGTATTGGCTACATGATTTAGATGCTCTTGTCACCTTTGATTGGTCCAAGCAATTTGAAGTCATTGTCAGATATATATCGTGAGATATTGTTAGCATATGGTTACCATATCGTTGGCAATTGTTAGCATGTTGCTAGGTGTTGCACTAGTTTGCAACAATTAGGTTATTTTAGGAGTCTGCTTATTCTCATGATATTAGAAGGATCTTATAGTGATCTATTTTCCCGAGGCTCTATGCAATGTAATATTTAACTGCCTATGTATTAATCTTATAACTAGAGTATTGGCTACGTGATTTTGGATGATCTTGTGAGCTTTGATTGTCCAGGCAATTGGAAGTCATTGCCAAGGTCAAGGTTATGATTTTCATCATCAATTATTCACATCTAATTATTTGTGGAAAGGTATAAATTTTCTCAAAGTCAACCATTTTTGGCACTTATTTAACGATCTAGAGCTGCAGTAATTCCACTGTATATGGTGAACTTCACAGCACTATTGAGAATACTCTTATATGACTTGCCATGCAATTCTTGAGACCAAAGGCTCGATATATACCTGCCAATGTATCTTCAACATTTTAAAGGCCACGTCTCTACTCTATTCGTAAGGAAATGTTGCATTGTGTTTCTTTTAGAATGTGCCCTTTACAGTCATTGTTTGTATTATACTTCCATTTGATGCATAACTCCTTATGAACCATAATTTGGGGACTTGGTCTCCAACCAACAATGGTGGGCAAGCATCATCAGGGATTGAATTCTGATGATCATTATAGAGTTCATATTGGTGTTCCTAATTTTTTTTTTTGAAATTTCTGAATTGTAAGGGCGGATGATCTATATGCACAAAATCACTTCTTGAAATGTAAATAATGATGCCATCTTTAGAGTGTTTGAATTGGTGCACGGAACTCTTATCATGTATGTGTTGGCCATTTTCTGGACTACATACCAAAATTTTGCCTAAGTGTGAGAGGGTGGGCATTCAAGCAAGACTTCGGGTTTTAGACAATAGAAGACTTCGGGTTTTTGGAAGAAGTCTTCGGGTTTTACAAGAGACACAACTTATTTCACTTTATGAGTAATCAGCAGTTGAAACCCCTCAACAGAAGTAATCTGGGTTGGAAAACCCGAATTACTCTTGACAGTGCAAATTGGGTTTTGAGAAGTGCTTTGCTTATGAAAGTTTTATCAGCAGAAGTAATCTGGGTTGGAAAATCCGAATTACTCTTGACAGTGCAAATCGGGTTTTGAGAAGTGCTTTGCTTATGAAAGTTTTATCAGTAGAAGTAATTCGGGTTTAGAAACCTGAATTACTCAAGATAGTGCATTTCGGGTTTCTCAGGGTGAATTACTTATCTTTTTTTATAAGTAACAAGTAGTGAAGAATCCGAAGTTGCAGACATTGGAGAACAAACAAATAGACTCGGACAAAAAGCTCGAAGGAATTCCTTCGAAAAAGTTCAAAGGACAAATTAAAAAATTCGAAGGGCAATGTACCCTTCGGAAAGGACGTTTCCAAAAAGCTCGGGTGCCCTCCAAAAAACCCGGGTGCCTTAAGATAAAAGTCCTAAGGAAACTGAAAGACATAAAACTTGAAGAAAATATTAGCAAAGGCAAAAGGAAGTTTGTGGGAGGACATCCTTCGGAAAAATTCCTTCGGACTTTTTGTCTGAAGGATTCCTTCGGAAGAATTGCAAACACAATAATCCGAGGGACTTGACAAGAAATCCGCAGAAAAGGAAATGACAAAGCCATGGGAGATAACGTAAAATTCCGAAGGACAAGAAGTGAAAATTATGAAAGAAATAGGAACAAAACAAAGGTAAAGACAAAAAGTCGGAGGAAATGAGATAGCAAAGAATCCCGAAAGAAATAGGGGGTGAACATAAAGTCAGTAGGGAAAAGATGAGTCAACAGGAGATAGTTTGAAGAAAATCCAAAGGCAAGATAGAATTCTGAAGGAATAATTGGACTTGGACAGAAAATAGACACGAATAGGTAGACCAAAATAAAAGGAAAAACCATGCAAGCAAAGGCTAGTTTCTGTTGACTGGTCAAAGCTTTAGTTGACTGGTTGTTGAAGTCAAGCTCATCTCCAGATCAACTAGTGCTTTCAAATGTTCCAACTCAGCTTCCAACGTTTCAATTGGAGTTCTAATTTTAGCATGACATGGATTTCATGCATGCTCTTGTTTATCTCATGCTTTCAAATGATCAAACAACTCAAGAGGAAGTCCATATTTGGAGGTGGGCGTAGCATTTTTGCATTATAAGAGTTTGACTTCCCAAAATTAACTACCGTTCTTTTCAATGCAAGGAATTTTCATGTAAGACAAAATAAACTTTTGTAAAGGTTGAGTTGGTTTGAGTTTACTCCCTCTCTATTTTTCAACGTCAATCTTTTGTCTTTTTTTAATTTTCTATATTAATGGTTTTTCAGGGTTGTAAAAAAAGATCCCTCTTTTGGTAAGCAATCTTCTGCCAAAGTTTGTACTGTAACCTTTTTTCAGAATCAATAAGAAGAGGTCTGTGTTTTTTCAATTTTCAGCAGCCGGTATAGTGTGTTATTGTTATAGATTTGCCTAAGTGATAGATTTTCTTTCTTCCTTTTCAAATTTGGATTTGTACCTAGTTACTCACTGATCATTTATGTAGGTCACATTTTGTGTTGGATTGTTTTTTACTAAGTTTATAGTGGATATTAGTTGCTATTTAGTGCCTTTTATTAGGTCTATTTTTACGTTTCCCTCAAGCTTAAATCATTAGATAAAACGTTTTCGTGAAATACTTATGTGTATTGATCAATTGGAGTTGAAGTTCTACCTTTTTCTTGTCTGAATCTTTGTTCTCAGAAGCTCGATTTGAGTGGATCAAGCAAATTAGGTGTATCAGCATTTTAGCTAGTATTTATTTTCAAGTTCTTTCTCCCCTTTTCTCCAAGGAGTTTGTAGCGTAAAAGTTGAGATCCTCATAGATACATCTTATAGGAACCAGCCTTCTCTGGAGGTTCTTCTTATCATTGAAGCACCCACTTTCGTAAGAAGATCCCATTGTTTCAACTGGAGCGAGGATTAGCCATTTCAGCACTTCTTCGATTTAGGGTGCAACTCTAGGTTGACAACAGTATGCTGTAGTTGATCTTGGCATGGAACAAAGTTTAGTAAAATTATTTGACTAAACATCCTCCCTTCTTAAGAACTTCTCTTGGGGTCTTTTGCGAAGTGTCCATATTAATCTTGATCAATTTAAGAACAATGTGAATCCTTCACCCTTTGGAATGCTACTTCCAATTTTGCTCCCCTAGCTAGGTTGTTCTTATCGGACTTTGGGGACCTGATGTATGGGATGAGTTATGTGGGCATACCAAGAAATTAACATTTAATAGAGCTCATCCCTTTGAGAAGCACTTCTAGTTCCAAACATTCTTAGGAGTGGTTGATTGCGATCATCTGACTTTGTTTGGATATGCACACACTAAGGACTTTTTTGTCTTGACTTGGAGCTTGTATTGACAAAACAAATCCATCATTATGCACACATGCGGTTGATGTTTAGTCCAAGTTGTGTTGAAAACAAGGGTATCATCCAAACAATCTACAACAAATTTAATAAGTTGTATTTGGAAAAATCATTGATAATGTTTTAAAGCCTAAAAGTATTTGAAGGTACAATCACCTGCTTATGGAGCCTGGAATTTTTCTTGAAGGCTACCTTCCAATCATTGCTGGTCTCGATCAGAATTTTATAGCCCAAAATTGAGTGAATTATGCTGAAGTATTTTGACCGTAAATTGCAAGAAACTCTTATCTCCCCAACCTGATGCAAGACCATCCCTAGTCATCTTGCAGATCCTGCATGTTGAGGACCACTCGTCAGTTGAAATCACTTGGGGTGTAACCATTTTGGCTTTAAAGGTATGAAAGGATGGGCAACCTTTATTCATTCAATTTGAAGTTGGAAAAATGAAGATATCCTGAAATTGGATTGGAGATCAAGAATCACCCAATGGAAGTGAGTGTGGCCAATCGTTCTCTAGTCAGTCAAAGAGTGAACTGAGATAAGATGATCCTCCTTTCTCACACGTTTCTGAAAGTGGAGAGTTTATTGCTGAGAATGGATTATGAAATTTCCAATTGGGTGGAGAAGGTGTGGTTACGCCTTTTCCCATTGGCACAAATCTCATATATATATGCTTTTATTGGGATTTTTAATTTTGCAGTAGAGGGTGTGATTGTGCTTCTTCCCAAAGTGTTTAGAGGAGGGGAAAAAAAAAAAAAAAAAAAAGTAAAAAAAAAATAAATATTTTTTTTCTTAAAGAGGGGAAGAAAGTTTAATCACGTTTTCTCTCTATATTGAAAATTGGCTTGTGTCTTCTACCCAAGGGGTTTGAGGCAAATAAAATAAAATAATTACTTAATTTTTTTGTGAAGGGGGAAATAATTTTTTTTGAAGGGGGAAAGAAAGCGTGACCCTCCGTATTGAAAAGTGGCCTAACTATAAAATTTTCCTTTGGCAGAGAAGGTGTGACCGCGCTTTCTCCCATAAACTCCCAAAGTGAAGCATAAGGAAAGTGTGGGACCCAAACTTCTACCACCACATCAAGTTTGACAAAGAAGACCCGAATTTTGAAGATCATGTTTTAGTGACGTGTCAATGTCAACTCCAAACATTTGCCAACTGGGGATCACATATATCAAGATCAGTTGGACTACATTTGGATCACATGGAACAATTGGATGATGTGGAGCTCAGTGTAACATCCCAAACTCATTTTTTTTTCCATCCAAGATACTAAAAGTTAAAACAATGACACTAAGCTTGGTTCTTAACAAACTGGATACAGCAATCTGTATGATAACAGGAACACGAGGGTTTTCATACTTCACCTTCATAGTCATAGGCAAGATAAAACCATCCACTACAAGTAGTTTAAGTGTATTACCACAAAATATTTGGGGTTACACAACTCATTTTAGAATATTCAATCTTAATCCTTAAGAGGATAGATTCTTTTCTTACAATGTGATATCATCCCAAGCATAAACTTGCCTAGTAGCAGGAATAGCTGGATCATTACATTGATTTTGCATGCATACCTACTTTTTGAAGGCTCTATGCCATTTAAAAGAGATCATTAGATTTCAGGTCTACGGATCTCATTGATTGGCCCATCTAATAGCTCTTCACACAAGTAGGGATCAATATGCCACTTGTTGAAAATACCCTACACCTTCTACTCAGACTCTTAAGAGTAAAAGAAACGGTTTAGGCATCATCTTATCTCATAACACCTTGGCCACTCGAGTTCTCCCTAATGTCAGAAAAATATTAGAAGCATCCTTTATACTATGGGCTAGTAGTGCCACAAGGGACCAGTCCAAATGAAATCAGCTAGGTTCGATACTAGAAAGGCTAAAGTTAAGACCACAGTGACCAGATTACCACTTTCTTGACTCGATCAGGTATAGCCATCTTAGTCATTATTAATTTCCCTAGGACTGAACACAAGTTTCACTTTACAGCTTGCTTTAAAAGATTAGTGACTAGCAATACGTTTAAAATCTTTGTACTTGTACTCCTGAATGTAGGTCAAATCAGAGACGTATTGCAGCATCATGGAGCAATAATGTCCTTTTTCATCTTAGAATTTCCTTAGTACTGAATGTGGAATAATATTAAGTCATGCATATAAATCAAGCATACTTCCACGCCTACACTACAACTATGCTAAATTCATACTCAATTAGTTCCTCAAAACATTTACTACATTATAGCGTTCAATTAACATATAATTCTAAGAGGCTGTTTTATGGAAACAAGAGAAGAAATAAATTAAATGGAATTACAACCATAACAAGAAACCACACACAGTCATATTATGAAAGCTATTTTCACAATTTTTATCCTACCATAATAATGATATTTAGTCGATTTACCTTATTCCTTAAATGTAACTTCAACATAAACAATTCAAAGAGTTAAATTGCAATTACAGAATTATGGATGAAATAGCATTACTCAGAACTAGATATTCAAGCAATAGTCTAAGACCAAGACTCATGCACAGGGAAAAGATAATATTCCAACATAACCTTAACAGGTACTACATACTTTCAATGGAAGGTTCTCCTCTAAGATTCAAGCATGATTATTCTAATAGATCACTCACAGATTGAGAGGAGTTAAATCATAACCATAAAAGTAATGAAACATTTTACATAAAGTCCAAGTTCTAGTTGTGTGGCTACACTTAACCATTTATAGCCCAAGAGTTGTTCGCTCAAACTCTAAATAATTAAATTCCACTTAAAAGCCAACAAGCGGTAGAAGGAGCCATTTTACCCACCCACCAAATTTAACCTTTTGAGAATTGGATATCCTGAAATTCCTTAATGAAATAGCAGTCATAAATCAAACTTACGTATCTAACTAGCTAAACTATTCCTCAAAATGGTGGGAACTGCAGCTACACCCAAGACCAAGTCATATAGAGTGCATCTTCCATCCTACAGTTATAAAATATAGAAGCCATTCAAGCCTGAAAGGAAGTCTCTACCTTAGAAACTTACCTTGTGAAAAACATTTGCAAGGAAACCTGTAGACTTAACAAGTCAAGTTTTCCTCAAGAAAGTATACTTGAAAGCTCATAGCCACCATATAAAATAATACGAGAGGGATCATATTTTCTTATGCATCATAACTTCCGCCTCAAAGGAAAGCTAGAGCCCTATGCCAAGAGAAAGCTACAGCCAAGCGAGGCCTATTTAAGTAACTAAGAGGCTATCTCTTTTGCATAAACACAGTACCTTTCCAAACTTAAAAGAGGAATCTAACATCCCTTGATGAAATGATACAAGAAGATTTCTAAAACTTATTCATCCATCCTGTTTTCAATTAAACATAGTCAATAAGCTTTGGTGGAATCCAACATTGAAATTGCTAAGTATTGTTTTGATATTAAAGAACAAAAAGGCAAGAATCCCAATAGTCCGAGAGCTTACTGGTTTGACTACAATCATTGTTTCATGAAGCAATTACAGACTATAAACCCAATTTCATAAAAACATATAATATGCATTTACAACGGCCATAAAGAAGAAGGTATTCTATTACTCCACAAGTTCAAGTTCCACAACAAGCATTTATCCAATTAGGATAAACACCCAAGCAAGGACTAGGGTTAATTTCCATTCAATATTTATTCAAGTACCAAAGCTAGCAGCTAATAAATAGTACAACAATGCATTAAACTGATGATGCTTTTACAATATTGCCTCATTTATTTCCCAATCAGAGATTTTGGAAATTTGGTTACAGGCTAGAGGTCTTCAATCAAACAAGAAATCAACTTTACGAATAAAAGAGACTAGCACAAAAGAGATTTATTGAGCATCAAACCTTCACCTGAACTGAAAATACGTCAACTGAAAGGTCAGCACATGGCTGACAAAACATATTTTTCATTCCAGATAAACATTCTAACACATTAGATTAGACAACAACATATCAAGCTTCCATAAGCAGCTATCATGCAAAAAGAGTTTTTTGAACAACCTTGCAATAACAACTCATTCTTACTCATAGCATAGTGATTCAATATGAATAAACAATTCGAAGTAGTTCCCCATGAAAAACTACCACCGCTTAAATCAACATAACCACTTACCAAATAGCTATAGCTATATAACAGATTGGACGCAATCTTATACTAATACAAGAGAAATCACAATTCAACAAATATATATTGTCCATTGTGAGCACAATGATACCAATGCATTAATTTCAAAGAGCTATAATCAACATAATGTTCACATCATTTTTCAAAGGAAGTAAAGCTACAACCATACTCACACAATATCCGAATAACAATAGTTATATAATACTACGAATCCCCACACCTTCAAGATATCACAATCAACATAATAAAATATCATTCATTCAAAAACAATCCTGCAAGGAACACTGCAGCCGTCTATGCAATACTATAGTTAGCTCTTATGCACAACTTCTTACACATCCAGGGCAAGTCCAATTTAACAAAAGTAACACAGAAGCCATGAATAAGACTCAACAACTCGATATACCACACATTAAAGCTTTTCAACAAAGAAACAACCTCATGCTTAGTGAGAAGCCAATTCAGTTTACACATGAGCCGCCAAACATATGACATACAAGTGTGTCTCATGAAACACACACACGTTTCATCCGGATTCAAGCCGACACCAACATCTAGGGTTAAGGCGAAGCTTATCATGCAAGTACACACTACTGACCAGTAGTCACTATTACTTCATTCAAATGGATCAGTAAAAGGAGTTAGTATTATCATAAAAATCCATGCTGACAGTACTAGAACCTCGTACAAATACAACCCACTCAGATTAAGTCTACTGTAACCATACAATAAGTAGCAAGGCAATAATAATACAAGTATTAGCCATAATCAACTCCTTGATGGCAACTCGAGTTGTTTGCATACCAAAATAATATGCAATCGATATTACACAACCAAAAGGTACCAAAAATTGCTTAGTGCTTAGTTACATAATACCAGGGTTATATCATTAAGCCAAAATAACCATCAACCCAGAAATCAGCATACTAAATAAAAACTTGAGTTGTTTGCATACCAAAATAATACACAATCGATTTTACACAACCAAAAGGTACCAAGAAATGCTTACTGCTTAGTTACATAATACCAGGGTTATATCATTAAACCAAAATAACCATCAACCTGGAAATCAGCAGACCAAATAAAAAACAACTGACGAGCATCATAATAAGGACATTGCTCTAATGCCATTGTAACTATCAGACAAATTATAGATATTTCTGCAATTATTAAATTCTACCCGGAGGCTCTAACCAAATCAAGATTTAACCAAAAATGGATCTACGACAGTTCACCATTCTTTTCAATAAACCAAAAATGGCAAACCCTACACCATTGTATCCCAAAGCACTGACAGCGATGTTGTTTGGGTACGGGTACGGATACGAGGACGTCTCGGGTATGTGGGTACGTCATTTTTCAAAAAATTTGATTTGGATACGTCGTGGGTATGTCTGTGTATATATATATATATATATTGTATATTACTCATTTTTTTAGTAAAACACTTGAAACTACATAGTGTGAAAATATTTGTCTATAAATGATAAAACACTTAAAAATATATAATATTCGTTCATTCATTACTTCAAAGACAAGATGTACATTCAAATCTAGAATAAATCATCTCGATTGTCCACAAAGTCATGAATGCCACTCCCATTATTTTTCAACTTTATCATTTACTGACACTTTCTCTCACAAGGGCTCATCGGTGCATTGAATCTCACGAGTGCATGCCTTAAGGGGTGCACAGGGAATGGGGTGGAACGGCTTGTGGCACTTTGCGAGAGATATTCTCATACTATTCTATCACACATACATCCCTTCATGCAGCCTTCATACCTCCTATGATGTCTCCTTGAAATCTTGAAACCCTGAAATATGGCTAAGATTGAAACCCTGAAACCCTGGAATCTGACTAACTCTGAAATATGATAGGATCCTCCAAAACCTAGAATTTGCATTATAGATCCTAGCAGTCCGAAACCCCTCTCAAACATCTTGAAAGTATATAAATAAAATATAACTTAAAGTATAAGAAACTCTTATACTTAAATGTTTATTTTATTTACATACTGTTGGGTTCGGACTGGATTTACATTTAGGGTTGCTTAGTTTTTAGGGTTTTTTTTAAGGATTTTTTGAGGTTTTTTTTAAAAAAAATTTCGCCATTTTTTTGCCGGAATCCCTCGGGCACGCTCGGAGACGTCTTGGGTACTCTCGGAGGTGTCCGTGGCCGTGCCGGACGTTTCCAGTACGTCCACGGACACCTTCGAGACGCCTCTGGGAGTACCCGGGACGTCCTTGTGCCGGAGGCGTCTCCGAACAGGAGGCGCCGGGGGGGAGGGCGTACCCCTGCAACGTAGACTGACAGTAATAAGAGAGAGCTTTACCTAGCCACTAGGGTTTGACTTTTATCAAAAATCATGCAAAGCACAATGCCATCACAATTATTCAACCAACCATATTACCAAGGAGTACAAACAAACCAAATGCACCCAATATGCAAGGCCCTCACAAAACCCCATTCTGCTCATGCATGGTATGGGTCCTTATATGCATGCCTAAGTATTCATATAAGGGCCTATTCCCCAAATATAACCACAAGAAGCTTGCAATGATGTAAAGTAATTTAACATGAAGGATTCTTTAGCAAGATGGAAGTATACTTCCCTGTAAAATGAGGCTCCAACACCCTCCATGACACTGGCTTTCATTTTCAAACTTTATTCAGCTACAAAACAGCTTGCCAAGACCAAAAATTCATGCCATAGCATCGTATTATAACCCAAGCAAGTTCATTCAAGGCATAGGGTTCCAATCTGACAGTGGAAGCATCGTAAAACAAGTAGTTTCATTCATTTCCATAACAGAATTAAAACTGAACTTCTGTCTATTCCCTTATTTGCCTCAACAACTACCACAAAACCCTTGCATTGCGCCTAACAGTTCCAAGACAAGTCGTTGAGTGCCTAGTAATGCATCCAGTGCATTCAAATGTCATCTAGAAGCTTAACCAACGATTAGGGTTTGTGCAAAATCAGTGATGCATGATGGGACATCAAATAATCATTTAAATAAATACCCAAAATCAAAGTCCGAAAGACCTTCATGGTTTTAATCATGACCTAAGTCCAATGCCAAGATTAAAGTCTAATTGATTTTTGAATATTAAGCCAAGGTCGAAGATGCATCTTGATAATATGACAAGCAGAGTTACACAATGAAATCAAGCACATAAATATAACATCCAAGTAAGTCCTTTTAACGTACAGAAAAGGTATTGCCGAATCTTGCAAATGCCAACAACATTTCTCCAAAAGTAATACAATCCTGGAATTGCTTTTTCGCAACAAGGATAGTATTCAAGATCGAACATTGAAGAATCCGAAAGGCTCAATTGGACTAGTGCCAGTGACGGCCTTAGATATCATAAAACAATATGGTCATTTTGACAATCACTGTGTCTTAGTCACGAATACAAGTGGGAACAAAATGATTATAATGATGACATTACCTTAGATCATAGTCATTCAACAAGTCAAACATAGTCAAAATATTATATCTAGCCATAATCATGGTAGCTCATTAAAACTAGATGTATTAATAAAAACAAGGAAACTACAATATTATACCTTGCATTGTTTTATCTAAGCAGAAAGAATGCCAAGTATGGTTGACTATCAAACGATGAACTTGTTGACTTTCACCGTGACCTTGAAGCAAAAACACTTCCATGACTAAATCAAGCTTATTAAAAATATGCAAATAACAAACCTTTAGCATTCAGTACCAAGTCCTAGCCGAGACTCTAATAGTTACAAAGTAATATAAGCTGCTAACACTTAAAAAGGTGTAACCATGCTGCTAACAAGTTATGCAAGATATATTTAAATCAATGTGACTTAACAAGTCATTCACAATAAGTTGCTTAATGAAATCAGATCAACGTGTACAATTGATTGTAAGTCAATGACGGACGCATACTCTAACAAGAACTCAGTTAAGCAATCATCAAATGCAGTCATATGAAATGACCTTGGTCTAACTGAAACTAATTCTTTTTCATAAGATTGAGGGTTGGAACTGGGGATATGACACTCGATTCAAATACAGTCAAAGTGGCCTAACTCCAAAATTCTCCTTTGGTACAAAAGGCGTGACTACGTTTTTCCCCATAAACTCCTAAAGTGAAGCATGAGGAAGAGAGTGTGACATGGTTTTTCCCACACATCAAGTTCTACAAGGAAGACCTGAATTTTGAAGATCATGTTTTAGTGACATGTCAATGTCAACTGTTGATAGATGCCAAGTGGAGATCATGGGTATTAAGATCACTTGGACTATATTTGGATCGCAAGGAACATTTGGATTGCATGGAACATTTGGATAACGTGGAGCTCAATTCAAAGACAAGCATGTTTCAGTTCAAGAACCAACGAGTTTGTAGCAGTTGGAAGATGAAAAGTTTTGTATTCCCAAAGTAGTGTTCTTCCCACTTGAAATAGACAAGAAGTAAGAAGATAAATAATTATCCCGAATCAAAGTTAGAGACCTCCTGGGTCTTTGGAAAACCTTTATTTGACTTGTGGAGTTTAGAAGAGTTAAATTAGTTTTTAAGGAAGTAAGTCCAGCTTCTAAGAAAGTGAGTGAGTGCAGCTTGCAATAGAGTTTGTCAAAAAGTCCAAAAGTCAAGCTAGGTGTTGATTGCATGTTTATAATTCTAGTTTGAGGATAGAATGTATAAGAGTAGCATTTTTATTTATCTTTGCCAAAATAGTTTATGTAATGAAGTTTTGAGTTAAATTTAAAATTTGGAGTGTGTTTTCTCGTAGCTAGTTGTTTGTACTTACTTTTTTGCAAAAAAACAATAAAGAATAAAGCATAGTTCCATGACATTTCTTGACGGGGGGACACGGGGATGGGGGGCCTAAGTTTGGGGATGGCAAGGGAGCGGGGGGGAGGGGGGTGACGGGCGAGAGGTGCAAATACATATAGTACTTGAAAATTAGTTATAAAAATATTTATAAAGAATAAGTATATTGCATTGAACATCAACAATTTAACATTTAAGTTTTAACTTTTTAACAATGAAGTTTCAAATTTGAACCATTGAACCAAGGAACATTGAACATTGAAAATGAAAATAAAAATATCAAATTCAGAATTTTCAAAATTTTATAATGATGATTCACGATTACAATCAAGTATCAACAATGTTCAAAAACAAAATACTAAATACTAAAAACTAATGAGTCAATGGCTAATCATCCCCAAAGTTCTCGCCAAACTCCTTATCACTAGAAATGCTAGACTCCACATGCTCAAGCTCCTCCAAACCAATATCAACCAGCTCTGTCTATGTAGCATCATCATCAATTTGTGTTGGCTCCTTTGGCTCTACATCCCATCTGGCTGCTAGACTTTCCTTGTACGTAAGTGTGTTGTAGTCAATGAGACGCAAGACGCTATGTACAACCACAAGCTTCTTTGCCCTCCTAGAGGTAAGCTTGTTCCTCTTAACGGAGTTGATGAAGTTATAAGTAGATTAGTTCCTCTCAGCAGCAGAAGAACTGGAAACCTAGGACAACAAACGAATGGCTAGATTGGTAGTCAACGAAGCAGGCCCATGCATAGTCCACTACAAAATTGGTTCCTCCTGTGCCGTTGTCTCCCTATCTATTTCAACCTCTTGTGAATATCCCCTTAGAGTGGCAAGTTTTGTCCACTCAGTTTGAATGATGTTGGCCTCTATAGAATCGTACAGTTTCTGAATGGCCTTCATGAACCCTGCCTTCACCTCAACATCTTGTATAGGTGTAAATCTACCAGGCCTTTGCACATACCACTTCGGGTTCAATGCATAGACAACCATGTGCAAGGGAGTGTTGAGCTTCTCCCATTTGTGATGAATGATCAACAGAATATGTTCTATGTAGAATTGCAATGTAGGGTCCTCTCGTACAACCTTCATTTGATCAAGCATATTTTCAATGCAGTCATACACCTCTCCAAGGGTAGGTGAATTAACATTCCCATATCTAATCACTGTGAAGACTGGAGTAATGATGGATACAATATATTTGGCATAAGCCCAAAAAACATCCCTTCACCACCTCCTTCACCCTCTTTCCCTGCTCTGTCTTTGACTCAGGCCACCGATTCCATTTTGTTGTCATAACCATTAGTTGCAATGCCTCTTGCAACTCAAGCATCCTCTCCAAGAGAATAAAGTATGATGCATACCTAGTATTTATTGCTTTCAAGGATTCCTTCTTGGAGAAGGTCTTGAAGAGTGCATGTGAACTGTGGTGGTTGCATATAAACATCTGCACATCTCTAGCATCACTAACAATTGCTTTGATCTAGCTGATTTTTCCCATGTCCTTGAGTGCATTATTCATGGCATGCACACAAGGAGCCCACCAAATATGTCTATTGGCTGCCTCAATTAGCTTCCCTGCAACTTTGCACACATGGGCTGCATCTGTCACTACTTGCACCACATTCTGTGGCCCAACCTCCTCTATAGCATTTTTGAGGATATGGAACTGAAAATCAGCATCCTTGCGATGCCCTGAATAATCAATAGCTCTAATAAAATAAGGTCCAACTGTACTTGTAACCATGATATTGATGAGTGGACAATGCCTAATGTCCATCCACCCATCCATGACGGTGCTGCATTCAGTTGTGACCCAGGGATTCTTCATTTTCTCCATTAAAATATTAATCTTGGAATAGTTACTATTCAAGATTGTTCTCCTCAATTTAGTCTCCCCTGGTGGCACATATGATGGTTGTGCTCTTATTATTTTTGCCATAGCCTCCTTATAATAAGGAGAACGAGCCACATGGAATGGAATGCCATTGGCAAATAAGAATTTGCCAATGGCATCATCTGCTTCATCCTTTGCTTACACATTGAATAATTCTGCCAGTGGATTTGAAGCATCACTAGTCACCTTGCATTTCCCCTTAGGCCTTGTTGCCCCTGAACTAGATGGATTCATTGGCCTCTCAAGAGTACTAAAAGTAGAACTTTGTCTTTGATGACCCCTCCCCCTTGGTGGCACAGTAATAGATGTAGATGCATCTTCTTCATTAGCACCTCATAATTTACATATTTCGGCCCTAAATTTTAGCTTTTTTCCCACCTTTTCACATACATCTACACCTTTGCCTCAGATAAGAAGGAGGTGAGCGTTTGTTCTAGTCATTTTGCCAAACCATTTAAGGTCACATATGTTGCACTTTCATTTCCTAGTGCCCCTAGATGTCCCAGGCTTTGTTGGTAATTTGCTTGCAAATTGTTTTTAAAGTTTCTTCGGATCAAAGGGACCCTTAGCATATTGTTGTGGGGTTTGTGAAGGGCAACTATAATTTGGACTCCAACATAACTAGTTTGATTCTCATGGTCACCTCTCCTTGCTTCTAAACTAGGATCATTAGGTGCATAATCAGAATCATTATCACTTTCAGCTTCAATTTCCACCCTTTGAGGTTGACTCTCATCCTCACGCTATGAGAACTCATAATGACACTGCAAGAAATGATAATTTTTTTTTATTTTATAAGTTTATAATTTAAAAATTAAAATTCAAACCTTGCATAATTGAAGGGATTAAGACACAAGGATTTTGTTTTTGTTTTTCTTACTTCAGGTCGCACAAAGTGCAAAAGCAGAGGATGCACAAATGGGAATCCTTGTTCTTAACCTTTGTCAAACAAAGATTTCACTTTTATTTTTCTTACTTTAGATTTGAATGAAGATTTGTAATTTAAGCATTTGATTTGAATGAAGATTTAAAAATTTAATCATTTGAATGAATCACAAATAAATTAATAATTATAAGAATTTTCAATTTAGAAATGAATCATGAGTCAAAGAACAATACAATTTACAATTGAAGCAAAAAATCAAAAATTCAAAGAATCAAATACATAGTGATAGGGCCTACCTTATGGTTCAAATGATGAACTTGAAGAGTTTCGAGTCTTCTTGGCTTCTCTATCCTCTTCTTGATCTCACTTTCCCTCTCCTTATGCTCTCTCCCCCTTACAAACTTCTCCCTTATAGCTTGTTGTCTCTACTTTCAGCTCTCTACTTCACTCAATGAAGTTTTTGTGTGATTTGGAATGAGAGGGATAGGGCTTTTTATAAGCTTTTGGGAGGCCTTGGGGGTGGGGGTGGAACTCATTAGCAATTAGGGTTAGGGTAGAGAGCTCACAAATCAATTTTTTTAAATTTTATTTAAAAAAAAAATGTTTTTTTGGCATTCACCAGTGTGAGGGACACTTGCGCGACATCTAGTCGTCCCAAGGATGTCCTAGAGTCCCCTAGACTTTCCCTTTTTGAAGGGATGCCCTAGAGACGTCTCCTCTTAGAGGGAGACGTCTCGGGGACGGCGGTGGTGGAGGTGCAGCAGGGGAACATCCCCCTGACGTTCCCACGTCTTGGGGACGTCCCCGTCCCGAAAATGTGGGGATTTTGGGAGGGGATGTGTCCCCGTGAATACTGGAATAAAGTGTTTTTGAGTGTGATTTTTTGCTTCTATATTGTGTTTGTGCACTTTGACTTGATTGAGTGGTTGATAGTTGTTTATTTGACCCTCAATCATGCCATCACAACCATTTTCAGGTCTAGAAATGCAAAATTTTGTAGATGTTAGAAAAATCATGTTTAGTACTCACATTGGTTAGTGGTGAGTAATTATATTGTGTGAGTTGTAATTAAATTCATGTAGATAGGTCCTAGAGAGATAATAGGAAAAGATAAGTTTAATGGAGTAGTCTTAGGGATTGGCATGATTCCTCCTTTGTAGGAGATGCTCGTCTATATGTATGCATTTCTCTTATTGAATATTTATGTATCGCTGACATTCCAAAATCTTATTGGGAGAATCAAATTAAATTCAACAAGCCAACAACAAGCTCTCGAACCTTTGTCCAGCTCGGCCCCCAACTTGCCTTGGCAAGTTAACTACTTGCAATGTCCAAGCTCGATTTACATCCTCGATGAGCCCTTTTTAGATTCGAGCTCAATGATCCTTGTCCTTGAATATCTCAGTTGATGAATTGCATCTCTTGTTTCCTCGTCTCGAGCTCCTTAGACCCAACTAGTTTGAATGATGGATTCAACATTGTTTTTGCTTTCCTCACTCTCGACCTTCTTAACCTGCAGTGTGAATGGTGACTTGGCTTTGACTGAACAAACAAAGTATAGCGAGTAAAAACCCTACCTCAAGCTCCCTCTCAAATGGCGTCGCTCACCTTAGTGACCAACATGGTTCTCTTTGCTTTGGATCGACAAAGACAGCAACAAACTCACATATGTCTCACCCTTGGTTGCAACTTCTTCAACTTGCATTTCCCACTTGCTCCATTGTGCACTTGTTGCCGTTCAACCGCTGTTTCCTACACAAGCACCACCTTTGCCAAGCGACAACACAAGTTTGTCCAACTCACGGCTATTGTGTCAAAGCGCTATGGTTTTAGGTTTTGTGTCATGTCATTGTATATAAAATCAATATTTATTATATGTATGTTTGTGATTTAGTTATGGCTTTTAGTGTTTTGTTTGTTAAGTTTTGTTTTAGGGTTTATGTATTTTGTTGTTGTTTTATAGTTTTAATGTTTCGGGTTTAATGCCTCATATTGAAATTTTATTAAGTGACATAAAATTGTTATTATTATAGGTAGTATTCTTTAGACCAATTATGTGTTTTCACTATAATGTTTAGGAATAGATACTAGTATATTATGCTTAGTTCTTGTCATTACGGTTTTAGATGTGGTTAATTTTAATTATTGTCTTATAGCCTAGATTAGCCTTGTTATAAAACATTTTCATTTTATTTAAGTTGTCATTAATAGTATATGTCATTTAGAGTATTGTCAAAATAAGTCAATGGTCATTAGTTAATCTATGTCGGCTTTTGAGGTTTTGTACATAGATCGTGTTTTGTGTGTTTATTATCTATAGTTAATTCTTGGCAAAGTCAAAAGTCTTGTGTTGTCACTGTATAAATATTAAATAAAGTCTATGTTAAAGGTCAGTTCTCAATTAATCTTGTACACTCAATGTAACGAATGCATTATTGGGGGAACTCGATGCCCGCGAGTTAAAAATCTGGGGGGTAAATATGAAGAAATTTAATCCATGTGACCCCTCTCCCCATGTGAGCACAAGGGGGGAATATGTTAGAAAAATCATGTTTAGTACTTGTTAGTAGTTTGCTCTGCCAAGGCCAAATTACTACGCCTACTATTTGAAAATTTTCCAGAATGGTCAATTTCCCTATACAGCTGGTCAAACTGGTGAATTATAGTCTAAAGGCATGAACAAAGGGATATGCAGGCAGTCAAGTATCACATATAGTCATGATGAGGACCTACAACAATGTTACACAATCAAGTAAGAAAGGTCTTTATCAAGATTTAGTGACAAGTACTTATGATCATGAGGAGAATACATGAACGACCCATTTATAGCGTGAAAGACAAGCATGGAGATGAAGGTTAAGGTGGCAGTGAGTTTTCTCATATGGTTCATATTTGTCAATGGACTGATCAAGCAACCATGAAGAAGAATGATGATCAAATCTGCATTTGAGCCTTCTTTGAGGTCATAGACAAGTTACAGTTCATACAAGGGCAAGACACCTATAGCAAGTTCAAAAAGCATATCTCCTACTCAAAATGTCACATACAGTTATAAAGTTAACCTACAGGCCTGTAGGAGGAATAACTTTGTAAGGTGGATAGGAGTGTCATGGAAAAAGGCATATTCAAGTTCAAAAGGCCTTATATAGGGTTAGTCATCATATGCACCTACATTCAGTCACCAAAAAGATAACTCTACAGGGTCCTTTTGGGCTGTATCAATCTTTTTCTGTATGGAACTCTAATTTGAAAAGTTTAATCACAAATGGCTAAATAGTATTGTGGTGAAGTGATTCTATACAGGACACATGGAGGGTGTGGTTATGTTTTGAAAATTGACCTATCCTTAAAACTAGACCTACAGGGCTGTAGGTTCACTTACAGAGAAAAGCAAGGGATCAAAGGTAGGAGTACAGGTTTTTTTTTCGGACTTTACATCAAGTGTTTTCTTTCCCAAGTTTTTTCTTTCTCATAACTTTTTTGGGCTAAGAGTGGGAACAATTTCCTCGGACTTTTTGTCCGAGGGAAAAGAGATTTCAAAGGACTTTGCAAGAAGTCCGAAAGAATTACAAAGGGCCGTTCGGTGAAGGGAAAAGGTGCAGTTCAAAAACCCGAAGGGTATGTGCCCTTAGGGAAGGTTCATTACAAAAATATTGAAGGTTATGTACCCTTCGGGAAAGCTCAACATAGAAGTCCAAAGGACTTTCCAACTTTTCCGAAAGAAAGGCCAATTCAAAATTCCAAGGGGCTTCTTTTTAAAATGGAACGGTCCATAATTTTTTCCCGAAGGACAGTGCATAAAACACTTAAAGGCTATGTGCCCTTTGGGAATGTACATTCACAGAATTCCGAAGTACTTTTCAGGGGCAAGTGTACCATTTCAAGTTGCCGAAGGGTATCTTCGGAAAAGTCACTTGGCAAGAATCTTGAAGGGTATCTGTCCTTCAGGAAGGTTCACTTAAAGATTTCAAAGGACTTTTACAAGAAACCTGAAGGGTATGTGCCCTTCGGGAATGTCACTTTCCAAAACTTCCGAAGGGTCACTTTTGAAGGCCCGAATGGCTCTTTCTTTCGGGAAAGTCCTTAAAACAAAAAGCCCAAAGGAAACATTTTCTTCGGACTTTTTGTCTAACAGTTGGCAAATCCCGAAGAGCCAAAAGCAAAGTCCGAAGGGTAAGTTGAGAGATAATTCCTGTGGGCAATTTGTCTGTGGGAAAATAACCAAGAAAAGCCGAAGGAACAAATAAGGAAATGAACAATTCTTGTGGGAAAATAACCAAGGAAAAATCGAGAGGCAATAAAGTCCGAAAGAATAGACAAACCAAGGGAAAATAGACATAGGAAAGTTACGGACAATTTGTCCAATGATATCAAGGAACAAACAAAGGTAAAAGCCACAAACAGATAAGTGCCGAAGAAATACATGCACAAAAGTGAAGAAACCGAGAGCAGAAGACTGGGAAATAACAAGGAATTCAATCTGAATACATCTCTCACTCATCAAGATCCTTGTCCATGCAAGCAAGGGCTATTTATAGTGGATTGGTCAAAGCTTCAGTTGACTGTTTGACGAAATCACACTTCTCCTTGGTTTTCATGCAATCCAAAGCTTTCAACGTTTTGTCATGCAATTCAAAGCTTTCAATGTTTCAGGCAGTTCAAGTGGAGTTTTCCGTCCAAGATGTGGCATAGCTTTGCATGCAAGTGGAGACCATTCGAGGTTGACTAGTCTTGAGCTGGAGTTGACTAGACAAGCTTGTTACACATCTTCCTTGTTTTCCATGCAAAGTGCAATAATCTCTTCTTCCAACTCAGCTTTCAAACAAAGCAAATGGAGTTCTTTATTTAGAGATTTGGCATAGTATTCTATGCAAAGGAGAAGTTTGACTTTCAATGGTCCCACCGTCCATACTTCTATGCCAATGATTGGAGAGGCATGCAAATTTTGTAAAGGGAAAAGATTTTATTGAATATTGTAAACATTGTAAAAGGTGTTAAGTCTCAAGTTAATTAACCAAGACTAACCCTTTCCCTTTTTAGAACTCCACTTAAGGCTATTTTGGATTTTGGAAAGCTTATTTATTGGCTTAATCAAGCCATTTAGAAGGATCCTTGAAGTTGGAAGAAAGAAATTGTAAGTTGGACTAGTGATCAATAAAGGAGTTTTTGTTTTGAATCTGAGTTTGAAGAGAAGAATAGTGTGTATTTGATTGCGCATCAGCGTATAAGTGAGATTTTTCTCCTTTTGTAGGTCCCCTCCTCACCTATCTTTCTTTATCTCATCCTTTTGTAGGTCATATGAAGAGGTTTTCAACTCTTCATCTGAAATATTTTTGCTTAAGGATAGAAATATAAATTTCATTTGATTATATGTGTGCATTGATTTCGGTAACTTCAGAGGATTTGGACAATTTAGGTGTATCACCCCCTTCTAGTTAGAATTTCTTTTAAGTTTCCCTTCTTGTTTTCAACCCAAAAAATCACAATAGACCTAATTGATAAATCTAAAAAGAACCAACCCTCTCTAGAGGTTCTTCTCATCAAAGAGTCACCCACACCCTGAGAAGTTCCAATTGTATCGGCTGGAGTGAGGGTGTGTTTTACACTTCTTCAAGCAAGGTGCACTCCAGAGTGATAAAAGCACTTACATTGGTTAGTGGTAACTATGTTGTGTGAGTTGTAATTAAACTCATTTAGATAGTTCCTAGAGAGAGATAATAGGAAAAGATAAATGTAATGGAGTAGTCTTAGGGATTGGCATGATTCCTTCTTTGTAGGAGATGCTCGTCTATATTTATGCCTTTGTCTTGTTTAATAATTATGTATTTTTGACAGACCAAAATCTTATTGAGAGACATCGCGATTGGTTCTCAAGACCAGAAGCTTGTAGGAAATTGTTGGAGTTGTTTCCCAAAACATGGACACCATGGAGACACTTTCTTCCTGGCAGTGTATATTTCAATCAGGGAAAAAAAAGCAATCTTGTGGAAGAAAACATGCAAATAGTTATGACAACTTGCAATACATGTGAAACAATTTTTGAACTATGTACTAGGGGAAGGGGACCAATTATTGGATAGGGTCCAATAGTTGTGGCCCTTGTTGTGAAGGGATTCCCTAATTATAATTAATTGATACCTATTAAATTATGCATAACTGTTTGTGTACTTTTGGTAGAATTAACCTATACATTGTATTAAGGGACTTATCATTTTTTGGATAAATAATATAAAAATATGGACTTTTGTTTAAAATATTACATATATATTAAAAATAAATAAAGACCATGTTTTAAAAAAAAATGTATATCATAATCAAAATTAAATGCACTTTTGAAAACATTACATCCTTTTGTAATATTTTTAGGTGCAAATAATTTTAAAACACCAACTTCATTATTTACGGGTGCCAAAAAGTCAATTTTGTACATCTGATTGAAGTTTTACAAGACACTCTAGAATATCCCAGGTTATATAATACTATAACTGGTGCATCTACTTTTTATTATATACTATGATATTCAAATTTCAAATATTTGGCTCCACAATCTGGAACATTAAAGCCAACCTCCTCCATTAATTGTGTGCAGCTGCATAATTGAAGTTTTATAGATTTTGTAAGCCTCCCCATTCTCACAAAATTCAAAATTTCAATTATCTTGTTGAGATACGTGAAATAATCTTGTTTTAATGACTAGCTCTGTTCTATTGCAGTATAAAACTACTGTATTTCATCTGTTTCTCCATTACATATGCTTTGTTCTTGCTTATGTGCAGGAATTAGCAATAACTTCAGATGAGGCGTTGAGTTTGGAAGAGCTACCAAAACGTGCTGTTATTTTGGGTGGAGGGTATGAACTTCTTTGTACCGTTAATATTTTCTGTAGAGATTTCTGTTGGAGATACATGCTTGTGTTTGTATGCTTGGTGCTAGGTAAAGCTAAATTTCTCCTGCCGTGAAACAGCTTCATTTTATGGTTACCATATCCTGTTGACCTCTGGTATTCATTTGCAGATACATTGCTGTTGAATTTGCTGGAATATGGAATGGAATGGGTGGCAAAGTAGATCTATGTTATAGAAAAGAGCTTCCATTAAGGTATAAATTTTTTTGTTTGAAATGTTTGTGTTTTAGATTAGATGAGTATCTCTGCCTAAATCATTATAAAGTTCCATCATCATTCTTTCTTCTTTAATTTTCTTATTTGCTATCCTGTTGTCTTTTGCGGTTAGGTATCTAAAGCAATAGAGTGAAATATCATTATCAAAGAACCAGTCTAAAGATTTACAAGTTCAGGTCTTTAGACATTGTAAATCTATGGGAATGCTACTTATTGCACCTTGGAAGAGTAAAATGCACATGAATTATGAGACTGAAGGAATTGCTGTTTGTTTCTCAGTAACCATTAGCATATCAGTCAATCATGAATCTTCTCTGGAGCTCTTTATTGGGAAATTTACTTTCTTTCTGTTTCAAAAAATGTATGATCTTGGATCCTTAGTAGAAGTGCACGATAAGAGCATAGAAAGTTGAATAAGATCATTGAAACCCCGAGTACAGACTAGGAAATGAGTATGTTTGTACACACTCGATGAGAACATGCTGAAACCAAGAGGCAATGAATTCTATGCATGTATATATAATAAACTAGTGTATGGAGTACATGAATTGAACATTCCTAAACTCATTTTAATTGAGTGTAAAATTATTGTAACATATGCTTTAAAGTATGTACACTCATATAGTTTGCATACTCGTACTCGGAAAGTACTCGTTCAGTAAAAAAAAAGTTTACTTGGTAAATACTCGGGGAATACTCACTAATACTCGGCAACGCTTTTTTCACATTTTTGGAGTGTACTGTGCGTGTAAACCTTTTGGGCTAGTATATACACAGTACTTCGTGAGTACTCGCCATGTACTATGTATATCCTCACGGATTTTAAAAAATAACCCCTGCCAGTTTTTATGGTGAATACTCGGCCAGGTAATATCTTGGTGAGTACTCACTCGGCGAGCACTCACCAAGTATGTGAACTATGTGTACACTAACTAATTATTCTACTTAGCATGCAAAACTTGAACTCTTCTCTCTAAGGGTATGCTCCTCCCAATGATGAGTTGATATTGACCACCATATTCTGCATGGTGACAAGTTTTCATTGTCATGTCCCCTTTTTCGCACAAAGTGAAAAATAATAAAGTTAATATTTTAAGTTGTGTGACTTAAATTTTATTTTATTAAAAAGTGACAACTTAATATTACTTTATTATTATTAGAAATAAAAGAAAATAGTGAGAAAAGGGGAAAAGTAAAAATAAAAGAAAAAAGGTAAAACCTAAAAGTGTAACTCTAACACTAAAAGTGACAATTAAGTCTATATATTGAGAGTTCTCTCTCATTTGTAACCATTCAAGTTTATGATCAATATATTTTATCAATTGATTGAGCTTTCGAGTTCATTAGCTTTCAGCATAAGGACGAAAACCTTTATAGTTGGTACAAGTTAGGAGGACGAAAACCTTTATAGTTGGTACAAGTTAGGAGGACGAAACCCTCATTATTCAAATTCAGATGTAGAGGACGAAAACCCTCTAATCCATTGAGGTGATTCCATTTGGGGATCATATTTGTGCTTGCAAATCAAAGTTTATTCCATTTTTGGCTTGTATTGTTGCTACAGTATTCTGTACCACTGCTAGAATGATGCGTACCATTGTTACAGTGATCCATACCATTGCTACAATGATCCATACCGTTGCTATAGTACCCTGTACTTCCAAATAAACTGCTGTACCTTGTTCTACTGGATAATAATTGGTATTTATTGATGAATTCATTTTTGTGGACTTTTATAGTTAGGGTTTGCTATGATAAATTTGTAATTTGTTTATTGAATCAATATTCTAGTTGGGTATTATCAATTTTGCATTTTTCAGTTGCATGTTATTGTCTAGGGTTTGTTTTAGCTTGTTTATTCAGAAATTTACTAGAAAGGGTTTACGACAAAATCCAAAAATGTTGTTTTTTGTCCAAAAATGAAAATTACAGTGATATCATAGCCTTGCTCTTGCTAGCATGTTGGAAAGAATTGCAGATACTATTTGATGCATACTCTGTGAATCATGGAGTTAATGAGTAAAGATGATTTAGGAATAAAGCTTTACAGAGTAGGAAAGAAGCTTGAGCAGCGGTCTCATTCAAAAAATGTTTTACTTAGTGTTTTGGAGGAAGTGGAGAACTGTTTATCCATGGTAGACCAATCACATTTTGAGACTATGCAATGGGTAGTAACTCCATCGATGTTTTTGTTGGTTAAGCCTAAGCTTTTGAGACACCCGGACAAAGAGGTGAGACTTGTAGTTATCACTTGTATTAGTGAAACTAAAAGAATATAACAGCTCCTAAAGTTCCATACAACAACAATAACATGCGGGAGATATTTCAGATAACTGTGGAAAGTTTTCAAGGTCTAGATGATATCAAAAGTCCTCCTTTTGCTAGGAGTGTCACAGTTCTAGAAACTATGGCAAAGGTCAGGACATGTGTTGTGATGTTGGATCTTGAATGTAATGATCTTACTCTTAAAATGTTTCAACATTTCCTTGCAACTGTCAGTAAGAATCATGTAGAAAATATTGTGGCTTCAATACAGACAATTATGACTTTGGTCATTAATGAGAGTGATGATATTTCCAGCATTTATTATCTGTACTATTGGCTAGTTTGGAGTAGGAAGTTTCACTAGTCGCACATACACTAGTTGAAAATGTTGTTGATTATTGTGTAGAGAAGTGGAAGCCATATGCTACAGTTGAGGGACTTACTTCTAGTGATCCATAGAGAAAGAGTTCTCCTATTGAGATTCAGGTAAAGAAAAGACAGATGTAGGTTCTTGAAAAGTGCATGATAGGTTCTATTGAATCTGGCCAAACGCCACTAACATTTTAGAAATGTCACAATGTATCTCAAAACTTAATGCTCAGTTGATTGAGAAAAATTTAGAGTTTGAGATCAAAACTGCAGATAACAGAGTACTTCAAGAGCAGCTACAAACAAGGGTGTCTAAATTGAATGAGTTGCAAGAGATAATTCTTTTGCTCAGACAACAGCTTACTGCTGAGATGGATAAAAAGTCTCCTGAAGAATTGCAGCCCTCTACTCATTACAACACAGGTAGCTGGTCGAATACCTGTAGCTGATCTGGAGAACTTCAGCATGTCAAAAATAGTGTAGATGCTGACAAGCCAGCTTGGACCAATCATGTATCAGGGGGGTGTTTTGCTGTTGAAGAGGATACAACTCTGCAGTCTCGAGTTCTTATGCATGCTGCTGAGATTCAGAAGCGTCCAGAACTTGTTAGCCTAGTTGAAGAATTTTACAGTGCTTATTGTACTTTAGCACAATGATATGATCACATCACCAGGGAGCTGCATCATGTACAATGTAGCATGGGAGATGCATTCCCAAACCAACTGTGGAATGAAATGGATAGTTTTTCCCCACAGGCTTCAGTTTTTAAAAAACAAAGCCAGGGTCATACAATGAAAGAACTTGAAGAATTTGGTACTGTTTTGGAAGAAACAGGCCATGAATCTATTGACAATAAGGAAACTGCATATAATTCAGCTTGCTCAAAAGAAATTGTAAACCAACTTTTGAACACAAAAATTAAGCCTTGTTTTGAAATGTATAAAAGAACAAAATCTCCAGCACCACAGATTGATTCTAATGAAATAGCAAAGTTGCAAAGAGACACCCTGCAGAATGACATAAGATGGAGGAAAGGTTTGTGGTGGGCTGTTTGTGCTACTGCAGGAGATGCATCTGCAAATCCACCAAGAGGACCAACAACAATGTCCTTTGCAGCTTTGAGATGTTTGAAAAATATTATAGAAGATGATAATCACTGTGAAACAATCATCAAACAGGCCATCTACCTTCCGTTGCTATTGTTAGCAATTCCACCAAAAGATTTGTCATTAAAGGCACATGACTCAATGTCAGCTATTCTCTATTCTGCTGCAGATGTTCTAGGATCATTGGTTTGTATGCTTAATAAAGCTCAACAGTTTTGTAATACTAATCAGCAGGGTGGCAAGCTCATATTCTTCAGAATAATTCCCCACTTGCTTCTCCAATGCTTTGAAGATGTAGATGGACTAGAAAATTTCATTTCATTGGCTGTAACTGATTTTATTCTGCAAACTTCAATCTGGACCAAGGATGTTTGAGCAGAATTATGGCTAAGAATCACAAATCGCCTAGAATAGCATGCTTCAAGTTTCAACACGGAATGATATGCATATGGAAGATGAGTTTGAGTGGTTGCAAAGCAGCCAATATGATTGTCTCAAAGGTGAACTTAGTATTGGTGGTCTGTTTGTTAGAGGTCTCTGCAGTGGTCATATAGAGAGTTTTAGTCTACCAGAAGGCCACTCATATCATGATGCCATTCAGGATTGTCTTGAAGTAAACCTTGGCTCCGCAATGGATGCCAAAATATGTGACAATCAAGATGGCATGAGACAAGTTGGAGAAACACACTTTTCTGTACTTATTGCTTTGAGGAGATGCTTGAGCTATGCTGTTTGGAAAGGCAAAGAAGACCTAATTGAACACCTAAAACCACAAGTGCTTTCAATGGTAGCATGGGCAGGAGTTGCTTTCTCAAATATCCAAGTTGAGGAACATTTATTACAAATGCAAGAAAAGTTGCATCATGATCAGGAAGAGAATGAAAAGCTTATTGAAGGTTCATCATCATACAAGGCACGGATCAATGAACTTCAGGGGCAAGTATCTATGCTTAAGAGGCAGGGTGATGAGTATGTAGAGGAAGCAAATGCCATGAGTCATAAGCTACAGCCTGAAACTCAGGAGAAGAATAAACTGATCATAGAAATTCAGAGCTTGGAAAAAAAAATGAGCAAATTCAAAAGACAAACCATTCAAATTTAAGCAAAATATGAATGCTCAACTCATGATCATGGAAATACAGGGAATAATTTTGCCACTTTACAAGATGAAATTTTCCATTTACATCATGAGAATTATAATCTCAGGATGCAAGTCATGATAGGGATTCAAGAGTTGCAAAACCCCAATGAAGAAATCCAGCCAGGATCTTCTAAAATCACAAGCATAAAATGACAGTCTCATTTTTCAGTATCAATAGAGTTTGAAATTATATGAGGGAGCTCTTGAAGGGAACAAAGAATTAACTGCCCTTGGATATCAGTTGGCAAAACTACCAGTAGATGTGAGAATTAGAAAGATGATGCTCTATGGTACACTCTTTGCCTTTTTGGCTTCAGTTCTTATAATAGCAACTTGCCCAAGTCATAAGTCACCATTTGTATCTCCAAAAGATGAGAAATATAATGCTGAGAGGGCCAATCTTTTACTGCTATCTAAAAAAACAGATGGTGCAAATGGTCAGAATATAGCTATTTATTGGTGGCTGTGTATAACAGGTGGATGAAGAAATTGGGCAAAGGGACTGACAAACTCCCAAGGATAATTTGGGATCCTAGCATTGAAGAGATGTGCAACCAAGTTGGAGTGTTGGATTTGCAATTGTTTGAGGGCAAACAATCTTTGGGAAGGGCAGACTGTCATCCTTTCTTTCTCCCATAAAGTGAAAAATAATAAAGTTAATATTTTAAGTTATTTAAATGACTCACTTTTTATTTTATTAAAAAGTGACAACTTAATATTACTTTATTATTATTAGAAATAAAAGAAAAGGGTGAGAAAAGAGGAAAAGTAAAAATAAAATAAAAGGGTAAAACCTAAATTTGTAACCCTAACCCTAAAAATGAAAATTCAGTCTATATATTAAGAGTTCTCTTTTATTTGTAACCATTCAAGTTTATGATCAATATATTTTCTCAATTGATTGAGCCTTCCAATTCATCAATTTTCAGCATTAGAACTAAAACCCTTATAGTTGGTATGAGTTGTGAGGACGAAAACCCTCACCATTCAGATTCAGGTGTAGAGGACAAAAACATTCTAACCTATTGAGGTGATTCCACTTAGGGATCATATTTGTGCTTGCAAATCATGATTTATTCCATTTTCAACTTGCTGTACCATTGCTACAGTATTACATATCGTTGTAGTGATCTGTATGGTGACTACAATATCTTGTACTTCTAGACAAACTATTGTACCTTGTTCTACTGGATAATAATTGGTATTTATTGCTGAATTCATTTTTGGGGAAACAGTTAGGATTTGCTGTATTAAATTTGTAATCAGCTTATTGAATCAATATGCTAGTTGGATATTATCAGTTTTGCATATTTCAGTTGCATGCTATTATCTAGGGTTTGTTTCAACTTGTTTATTCAAAAATTTACTAGAAAGGGTTTACGGAAAAATCCGAAATTGTTGCTTTTTGTCCAAAAAGCGACATTACACTACTATGTGTACACTAGCTAATCATTATACTTAGCATGCAAAACTTGAACACTTCTCTTTGAGTGTATGCTCCTACCAATTACGAGCCGAGATTGACCACCATATTCTGCGTGGTGACATAAGTTTTCAGCTCTATCCATTCAAGAGATGGAGACTGATGAGCACTTTACTTTCATATATCCCATCTACTATGATATGTAGAGGAGATACCACTCTTTATACTAATAATCGAGTAGTTATTTATCCACTTTCTTTTAGTGTCTTGATCAAAGGTTCTTGACCTTTTTCTATTTGGGAGGCTTCCATTCTCATACACAGATCTATAAATAGGAACCCTAGAGTAAACTGCCACCGCATGCAATTGATCCACACATAAGCAGGTACAAACAAGTGAGATGAAATTCCTCTTTGTGTATTACTACTAGCTCGTCTTAGGCCCTTGGTCTCATTTGAGGTGGAGTGGATCTGCTTCATTTTGGCACCAAGGGTCCTTCCCTCTTCCATAACCTAGTTTATGGAGGAAGGCACCACTTTATTCAAGGAAACTAATTGTATAATTATCAGGCCCATCTGTAATGGTCTAGACTATTGCCCCACAAAAATTTGCCAGAGTCTTGGACGGCATATGTAAAGTATCACTGTAGGAAATTAGGGGTACATAATGATAATACTTGTCAATAAAAAATCTTTCAGGTTCACCCTTTGATTCCACGCACAACCATTTTATAAAATTCATATTTAGGGAGCAATATCATTCCTCAAGTTCTTTTTCCCTTTTTGATCGGTAAATGAGGGTTGAATGGGTCCCTCACCCCTATATTAAAACTATAAATCAGTTTGCAATTTCCACATCAAGCAAAACATGACAAGGCACCCCGTTTACCACCGGTCATTATAGAAGTAAGAAGAAACATAACTAGTCCCAATGAAACTAAAACCATAGAAACCCTTAAAAAGAGATCATATAGATCAAACATCTAAAACAAATAGTGCCAAGCACAAAATCCACCAAGAAGACATGGCTAGGGCTCTGTTAACCTTGTTTGAAAACATCTTTTCCGAGGTCACTTGAGAACCTTCTCCAATGGCCTCCAAAACCTCCATTTGTAACCTCTCCAACACGGTTTTCCTACCTCAACTCTTCCAAGTCCTCGAGGTTTTACTCACAAAAATAATTTTTAATATCAATAAAGCTAAAAATTATATCATCACCTTCGAGTTAGTTGTCATAAAGTTTATACTAGTTATGTCCTTAAGCAATGATATCAAAATCACCTTAGAAATATACTTGAAAATATCTCTATGCAAGGCCATATTGCGAAAGAGTCCAAAGTTTTCATAATCTTATATTGGTTATGGGTTCTTCAGGGATCCATGTGATTTGGCTAGGTAGATATTTTATAAATTATTTAGCCACGTAAGAATGTGACTTTTGATCACAAAAGAACGTTTGGAGTATAATTTTCATTTAGCTTATTATCAACACTCCCACCTTGAATATCAATAAATGTTCTCATCAAATACTAAATAGTCATCTTTTAATTTTAAAATTTTATTCTTCTCTATTTCCAAAATATTCCTTTAGAAACCTCCATTTTTATTAAACTCGCAATTCCCTTAACCATACTTATGGAATTAGTGGGTGCAATGAAAACCAAGATTAGTTGTATTAGAAGAAGTCTTTGAAGTATTAGGGACATCTTGAGCCTCTTGTAAAATAATCCCAATAGCTCGGGCCTTTTAACAAATGATGTTTTCAATAAGTGAAGCTATACAGTACATATCTTCATAAACTTTATGATTTTTAGTTCTATCAACATGATCACTATATGGACCATGTATATATTTGGTCCTAGGAACATGAGCTCTCCATGGAGAGAAATACAGATGACATGACCATATAAATTAAATTTCAATTTAGGCATTTCTTTCATATGTGAAAAGGAACCTTTACCACAAGCGGAATGATTGGGTATAATCTTTCATTTCACGTTAGCATTTTCCACATGCGGTAGTTTTGTTGACCTTGGATGTTAGGAGGGATTCTAGGGGAGTGCTTTGCTTCCTCCTAGGTTTACCCAGCCTAGCCCCCTACAGCCATACGCTCCCCATTGAGCATTATCATATCTTGCATTGGCCCTTCCATAGTGATAGATGATGACTAATGATTCCAATGCCCTGGCATGGTCAGAGATGTTTGATGGGACTAGCATCCAGTCTTTCCGACTTTCATCAGTCCATGCTCTTTATGGGTCTTGCTCCCCAACATGGCTATTTTTATTGGTAACTTAACCACACAAGTTGGAGCTTTACTGCTTTGGGTTTACCCCTCATTTCTATTTCATGCTTTAGTTCTTTTTTATTTAGTTAATATTTGATCCTTGGGTCCTTTTACCATTGCACTTTCTATTGTAGTTGGATGTATATTGAGTCCCATTGGCCTACTTTTGGTCATTCTTGGACATTAATAAAATTTGTTTGTTTGTTTGTTTATTACTTAAGTCTAAGGATAGTTAAGCAAAAATGAACTCAGTATCTAGGAAAATTTGGTGGTTTTGACCGTACATAGAAGTTATTTTACGGCTGTAGGTTGGGCAAGACCATCTGCTCAGTTATTTCTGCAGTGAAACTAAATCCTTGTTCTTGGCCTTTGCATTTTATTTTGAGAAGAACAACCTCAAAACTAAGTTCATACTGCTAAAAGAAAATTTTCAAGCTGCTTTTGTTTGTAAGTTTTCGAACCAGAATGAGGAAAACAAAGAATCTGTCATCAGTCTGTAATTTGCACCCACACTTCTGACGGTCTCTCTGTTAAGGATTAAGATGTCTAGCGGATAAAGAAAAATAATGTTCCCTGGTGGACAAATTTACATTCTGTGCTCCTTTTATTGTAGAAAAAGAATGTTTTCCATGCTGCAGATAGAAAAGGAGTTCACTGGGTGACAGATAGAGAAAGTAATAGCCGAGGCATGCAATATTTTTAATGGAGGACAGTGTAGTTAATCTTTTCATTAATTTTATTTTAATCTTTTTCATCTTTTTTGTTCCATTTCAAAAACAGTAAACTTCTCTTTTCAAACACCCATTTCATGCCTTTTTGGAACGCATGCAATATTCAAATAGAGATTAGGAAATTTAGCTTTATATTTTTCATGGTTAGTTGATTCCATAAAAAAAGGGTTTTATTGTTTTTAACCACCAATTGAGCAGTAAGCTTAATAGTATTCAATTCTTTGTTTGGATGAATTCTATTATACTTGTTTTCCTCATTTATTTTTAAATGTTTATGGTAAAACTCTTCCTGTTTGCATTAATATTTTTCTTCTATTTGTTTTTAATTTATAAATATACTACTTTGTTCGCCACCTCGAGAATAATCTTATTTTTTTATTTTGATCTCTATTGCTATTCCCTATTCTTCTGATCTTTCCTTGTTTTTAACTCTATAAATATTCTCAATAGATACAACATGAACCAGAAATCATTACCAACAATTTAACTATCATCATGGATATAGCCAAACATCATTACTAACATTTTAACTATCATAAATGTTGAAGCTCAAATTTAATGCTTCCAATATCTCCTCCTTTACTATGTGTATCCAATTCGGCACCCGACCTTTGTCAAGTTTCCATACTAGTGTCTTCTATATTTCACTCTCTAAGTGGATGTCTCTCTATATGACTATTACAATTTTGACGCTTCCTTTTTCAATAGGAAGATTCCCAGTTGTGAAGGAATTGACTACCAACATTACTCCCATAGGTTGCATCATAGTATACATAACCGTAACTGGTGAGTACTCGCCGTGGTTTTTATTTTTTTTAAACTGAAGAGTAATTGACGGGTGGGGTCAGATAACGGGGAATTACCATCAAAGGAAAAAAATACTTAAAAGTCATCAATTTTTTTTTAATAGATATTATAGTTGCAAAATGTATCAGATAAGTCTGTAAAACGTTGGGAAAGTTTTTTCTATTAGATATGAACACAAATAAAAGTACAAAATCACATAATCATGCGAATACAATTGTGACTGTCAAGTTGTCAACAAATAACTGATACAGTGATATATACAAGAATCTACAAGACTACAAGTACAAATTACAAGAATCTATAACTTTCTCTTCCCAACGCTTTGAAAAACTAAGGGACCTTGAGAAAGTCTAGTCCTCCCACTTGGCTGCTTCTCCTCGCTCTGCCTAGAACGCCGTGGCTCCACCTCTGCCTTTGCCTCATCTTGATCTTTAATGATGTCCTTTAATCCAATGTCTCCTCTTTTTACTGTTGCACCCTCCCTAGCTTGCCTCTCATAATCAATAATCTCATCCTCTGTGAACATGGAGGCCTCCCCCTGTGCAATTCAGTTATTGTAGGGATCAATCTCATCTAGATTGATAAGCTCCTATGATGTGTTTTCCAACTTATTTGTGCAAAAACGAAGGTTGCGTTGCACAAAATCCAGGTCATTGAGGTGGTGTTGGCTCAACTTGTTTCACATCTTCATGTGAATGGCATCAAACTCGAGTTGTGCTCAGATCCAAAAGCACTACAAGTCTGAGATAAAATTTGGAGGGCTAGCCTTTGAAGATTTTGGGTATTCCTACCCCAATCTTTCCACCACGACCTTGCAAACAAGATATTCAAAACTTTGTAAGTAATTAATAATTATAAATTTGTAATTGGTAAGGTACAATTAAAGACTTAATTTTATATTCCCTAGTGACTGCGTGGATCTCTTTCGGATAGCTAATGCTGAAGAAAAGAGCCTCCCCCTAGCTTGCTTGTAGTTTTGCAACTCTAAAATATTGAGGTCCCTCAACTCAACATCAGGGGTCATACTCTCAATGCATGTTGAGAGCTCCTCCATGATCTCCCCTGTAGCATCTGTGAAGCCATTGGAGTAGAAAAACATAGGGTTAAGGTAGTATCCTACTGCATGGATGGGTTGGTTGAGTTGATTGTTCCACCTCTGATGGAATCAAATCTGGGATGATCCTCGTTATAATAGTTTTGGACGGCATCTTTGACCTTATCCATGGCCTCATAAACATAACCCATTGGGGTTTGCTCCCCATCCACCAAGCACAAAACCGTCACCAAAGGCTCTGACACCTACAAAGTTACAAACAAATTAAAGTTACAAATTTATAAATAAAATAAATAGTAAATTTAAAAATTTGAAAAAAAGATAATCGATTTAAAATTAAAATTTTAAATTTCAAGTTACCTTGACAATCTCTATAGCTCTATTTTTTAGGGCCTCCTTGAAAATTGCCTTCTCAGCCTTGACTCCATCAACTTTCTTGGAATATGACGAGTTCATCTAGGGTTGACTCTAACATCTCTGTTTCAAAGAAGTCAACAAACTGTAAATACTTTGCAACGTAAGAAAGTGTGTTGCAACCCTGGTGACACCTGCTTGAACAAGCTCTTTCCTCTTGGTGTGCTCTCTCATCAAGTTGAGAACTCAAAGGTGATTGTATATATATTTTGTAATCTCTCTAGCTTCTTTTACAACCGATCGCACTCAAACAAGTTTGGCTATGTCCTCTAAAAAAAGGTCAAAGCAATGGGTTGTGCAAGGGGGCCAAAAGACTGATGGATGTCTCTCCTTGAAAAGTCTCCCAACCACCACATATGTTGCTGTATTGTCTATGAAAACTTGGAAAACATTCTCGATGCCCACCTCTAAAAAAACTAGCTTACCATTTGAAGATGCCAAAAAGTTGATGACTATGCAGTTCTTTTCATTGGTCTATCCATTGGAAAAAATGGTGCATCCAAACTTAAGCCACACCCTCTTTTGTTCTTCTACAATTACCTTTACATCTTCAACTGCATTCTAGAGCAACCTCCCACTTATGTCTCTTGGAGAGGTTGTCTTGTACCCTTCCCTATAATTGTCAATGTAATCACTAAATATTCTCAATACGAGCTCCTCGCTACGTTGAAAGGAAGGTTGTTGAAGTATAAAAAATTTGCATATGCTTTATCTACTTTCGCATGTGCCTCCTTGTTCCATCCTGTACCTTACAACAAATGTTATACTCCATGTGTGTTTCTAGGCACAAAAAATGAGTGTATCTAGCTTGAACTCAATGAAGATGTGACATTACACTTACGTGGCCTATGAGTAAAGCCCACAATTTATGTCATAGCTATCTCTGCTTTTTTTGTCGATGTGGGAGCAATGGCCGCAGTAATAGCTACTTGCATTCTTGCCCTCTACTTTTGTTTCTTACAACAATGTAAACTCTACAATCATCTCTTATTTTACATCTTGCGTGACACTAGGACAAGGCATGACATCACTGCAAAGAATGCATGAAAGGTGGTACTTGAGGTGATTGATGTTTCCTGACATCTTCATGTAAAATGAACAAACCAAAACCATTTGTGAAGATCCAACCTGCATGGCATACTTCCAAGCAACATTGCGAGAATCAGGGGGGGCTATTTTCCCACCATTGACTGACGGATGCCATTGTTTGCTAATGGTATACCTACAAACATGTTCAAAACAAGAACAAAAAAAAAGCCTTGCATTGTAAACTTGTAAATTTGATTTTAAACATCTTGATGTAACCCTAAGACGAAATTTTGAAAACATTGAGAACGATTCTCTACAATAAATAAATTGTAATGATAAACGGAAACTATAACAGTTAAAAAATAACATTTTAAATAAAAAATTATAAAAAAATATGCATAAATTGTAAATACTAAATGCTAAATAGCGTTTCATAGAATTGAACGGAATGCATGAAATTTGAATATTAAGATTTAAAATATTTATCAAACATCTTTATAATTTAATTACAATTCTTTTACATGCTCATAAATTTAAAAAGAAAAATTAAAAAACGTACTAACTTGAGAATCGCTTTGTCGAATTTTCCTTCCAATTCGCTCTTGAATGCTCCAAATCTTGTGTGAATGCAATGAGGGGTATGTTTCAATTTATAAGACAAATCTCCATTTTTTTCAGTGTTTTATCAGTGTTTGGCATCCATTTGCAGGTCTAGATGCACGCCGGTTGTGTTTGGATGCATTTTGGATGAGTCAAGACATATACAACACGCGTACAGGGCTTTCGGCAAGTAATTGTCGGGTACTCGTTAGTACCTGACGAGGACTCTACCAGCAATTTTTAATGTTTGGCGGGTTCGAGTGGTGGTTAATCACTTTAGTATTTTTCCAGTGAGTAACCGAGTACTTGGTGATTACTCACCGGTTATGTAATCTATGGGTTGCATGATTTGTAAGAAATATTGAAATGGCCATGCTAAATTTTTTTCATTCAATTGTTTTTTCCTATAAGCAATGCTTCATGCAACAATATCATCAATACACCTACATCTTTTCTTACCATAAAAAATTACCCTACGAATGCATAACCTAGCCAATAATAGCGACTGCCAAGAGTTCAAATCATACGCATGCAACAAACTATTGTGCAAGTAATCCAAAGATGTCACAAGAATATTGCTTAGGTCTAGTGTGTTATAATTTATCATAATTACCGAGTGACCACTCAATTTGATAACCATGTGAACTCTTGTTATCTCATCAACATTTGACACACTGTCATGTAGCATCTAGATAACACAAGATGAACGCAACATTATCCCCTCTTGAATTTGACGTACTGTCTTACAAGACAGACACAATACGTAACAAATGGGACAAAGTGATCATGATGCAGTCAAGTATAGGGGTTCAATTGAATGACAACCTCATCCCTGCAGGCATTAACCCCGCCACACACATAGACATTCAAACAAACCAAAATTGAGAGTAGAGAACAAACAAACACTTTATTAATTCTTTCATGAGGAAAATACAATGATTAACTTATACACTCTCACTCCTCTCCTTACAACACACCTAACAACCCCGTAATGATCTAGACCCCACTTCTCTATCACTTTGTGCTTCCTAAAAAGCACAAACAAACTTCCACCAGGCCTTTCCTCAATCTATCCTACCTCCTTTGAATCTCCTCCTTATTTCTAACTTGTGAATTGAATCTTTGCATCTCATTGATATTTGAAAATGCTCAAAATGAGCACTCAAACATTTCTGGGCTGATACTTTTATCATGCAACTACCACAAGAAAAACCTAATTCAGGGTGGTTTAGTAACTGCCAATTAACGCACGATTTTATCATGAGCTAGAGAACTTTGTCTCAATGACTAAAACCATCCCTTCCCTATTCCAATAAGTAGTTAAGTGCTATGGACATCCATGGGTCCTATTAAATTGTCACGTTGCTAATTGGGCAAAATTCAACGTGAACACACTAATTGATTTTTTTGGTTGATGCAATATTGCTTGATTCCAAGGACACTCTTGCATCATACACTTGGTGTAAATGTTTGTGAGAATAATTCTCAAAAAATTGGTCTAGATGGTAGGACAATCTTTCTGACTTGAGAGTAAGGCCATAGTGTTCCCTTCTGCCATGCTAGGTATTTCTGTTCTTTCCAACCACCCGTTGGACCATACACCATCCTTCTTCGCTAATGTTCTCCACACCATTCCCTTTCCAGCCCTAACTGACTTTGGGCCGAACATCACTACTTAAGCTCAACATCTCCTTTGCTTCCTCGGTTGCAACTTCATCTTCAGCTTTAAATGCCTGTACTGATAACAACATCAACTGCTCTATCTTCATAGCTAAAATAAACAAACCTTCAATCTCCCTTGCCTCTGTTTTGAGTAAGAGGGGGTCTTCCATCTTCTCTGCTTGATCATACATTGTAATCACACTTGGACATTCAAGGTCCACTTTTTCACCCACCCTATTTTGGGTTGTACCCTTTGCATTCCTCTTTGTGATTAATGTGTTATCTACCACTTTGTCCTCTACTAGCAAAGCATGTTTGTCTGCACACTTGACAAGATGGCTCCTATGCTCATTCTTAGTCTTCCTTTCCCTTCAAAGGACCTATCCTTCTTAACACTCATGGTGTTAGCTCTTCTATCATACACCATCTCATTATCAAATTGCCATAGCCTCCCCAACAAAACATGGCATGTATCCATAGGAAGGATATCACTTAAGACCTTATCCAGGTACGTACCAAAATGCATATCAACTTCACAACATTTCCATAAATTGATATTGTGACCCTCCTATAACCAAGACACCTTATATGGCTTTGGGTGTGGTATACCTACTAAATTCAGCTTATGTACCATTTCAGTGAACACTAAATTATCTAAACATCCACTACCAACCACTATATTGCAAGAGTTACCTTTTGTTTTGCACTTTGTTCTAAAAGTTGTAACAACCATATATATATATATATATATATATATATAAACACCGAGATAAACAACTATGGCACAATTACTTTATCAGACTTAAGCATAGAAACCGAAGTGAGATACATAACTGTGTCATAGCCAACACAGGAAGTAGACCAAGTCCATAAATTAACAATGACTTCATTAGGAAAGGTTTTAACTACTTAGTATTCGAATAGAAATGGGTCAGTGTTGAAGCACTCACGCACTCCTATCCGCATACTTCAACATGGCCTTCCTAGCAAAGCCGTCACTAACTTATACACTTACCCAAGTACCTACACAAACTATAGAACAACAGGTACCTCATAGGGTAAATCAAAAAAGGTCAACAAACAACTGTAGGAAGTAAGACAGATTCAACAGAAGAATCATCATATTAAGCTTGCATAAGCAAGATCTACAAATTCACAAGCAACAAGCAATGGTCAAGAAAAATGACTATTTCCAAAAGCAATGCAAAGCTTTGGAACACATTACAAAGTTCACAAACAAGCAAGGGATGAGATTGACATCTTGCTGGTAGATAACTAAGGAGGTTAGATCAAGGGTTTGTGTACCGATTTAAGCCTTAGGAGATGTTTCAACAACCATGCTTATGTTCCGTTTTGGAACATCCTACCATTTTACAGTCAGGGTTAGTCTCAAGGTACAGGTCAAAACATGCTTGCTTAATAATCTTATTAAGTTTAGTCAACCTTAATAGGTTAACAAACACACATAAAAAATCATTGTTTTAATACGCATGAGTCCATGGAACTTAATGCACTTCTAATCGGTTATCATTAACCTCATTATAAAATGGATTAAACTACATATTAGATCAAAGTCATTTAGACCAAGCATTACATTATTGTCTAATATTTTAGGTTAAAACTTTCTCATTCCTATTAACGATTATAACTTAAATTATTAAACTTTATCAAAACCTTTTCATTATACTGAAATAGATTAACTTTTTATTATTCCAATGATCAATTCCAAGTGTGAAGCAAATGATCCTCAATCACAACATGCCTCGATTGGAATTACCATTTGAGTTTAAAGCATGTAATGTCTTAATCATTTACAAACTTGTTTGCTAATTGTCTTTCTCACAAGTATAAGATTTGAATACCATTATAAGTATCCTCATTTTCACGTGAATATACAAGGCTGTCCAAAACAGTCCTATCACTTCAACGTAACTCATCAACAAGTATAAGATTTGCCCTTAAACGTTGTGTTTTCCAATTCCTAGTGACTAGGTAACCTTTGTCATATGAAGGGACATCTTCAACATGTATAAGTAAGAGGCAAGAGTTACAGGTTAAGCATAGGAGTGTAGAAGTGTATGACTGAGTGATAGGCAGTAGAGAGATTGACATTGTGAACAGAAATATAGTGCTGAATCCTATTCCATGTCTATATGTATGATGTCTATAAGAAACAAAGGGAAGATAAATAGGTAGCAGAGAGTTGAGGAATTAATCTTCTGTAGAGCTCTTGTAAATAATATGTAATTAGTATAGATATTCTGCAGCTAACTCATCAACACGAATCTTATCTTAAACAAAAGTATCTTAGTTGTTTAAGCTTGCTATCCTCCAAGTAATTTGCTTAAAAATACAGTAAATGGCATGAATTGAGTTTTTATATGCTGAAATAAATTGCATATTGCTGAATGCATTAAAGAATCAAGCATATAAACTGACAAGAAGAAAAAGAAAAAGAAAAAGAAAATAAAAAATAAAAAAGCAGTGCTGGTAAAGAAAGGATTTCCTTAGATAACCTATTGGGGAAGGAAACTGATGAACTGTAAGGTCTATGCCTTCTCTTGCCACTATCCCTCGCACTATTACAAGTTAATTGCCCATCCAAGACATCCAAGAACACCTCTGAATGACAGTGCTCTTAGACCTTTTTATCCTCTACAACTTGCTCGAATTTACTCGCCTATTCTGCACTTATATGCTATAACACTCAAAAAAACACTCACCAAAAACATAATTCTTCATTTACAAGACCCCCAAGGGGTGTTTTGTATAAAAATATCAACATGTGAATCAACAGACAAAGCCCGAATGGCGTAAGCCTTGGAAAACAAGGAATTTTAAACGTTTTAGCTCATTGGAATATCTTGGTAGTTTGCTAATTTGTTGCCATGTGATGGTTTCAATTCTAGTCGAACTTGCCCTGGTGACCTGTATTCTACATGACCATTTCGACATTGATTAAACATGTTTGATGAGTTTGATCCCGGTCGAACTTGTCACCTGCTCCTTTGTCCATAGGTGCCACTGACCCCTGGGTGTCAAAATCAACACTGAACCATTCCATCTGTATGCCCAGTCCCTGAATCTTTTGCAAACTGTTGATCATGCCGAATTATGTTGTCTTGGGTAAATGAGTGTGTTTCTAGTTGCACACTTAGTCAATGGAACTAGTGATTTGAGAATAATGGCTTAGTTTGTTGATACTTATTAACTATAATGATTCAATTCGGATTAGTAAATGCCCCATTGCTGAAAGAATGAGAGGTGGTTATCACTTGATGCTACCAAGCTGATTTTCCCCACACGGGGGTTCTTAGGGTAATATATTATGGGATGTGTGGCTTGCTTCTGTCATTTCACACTTTACTGTCATGTCTATTGCTCAACAACAATTTATTACTCTAATTCACATCCATTTGAAGACAATTCAAATAGTAGTAGGATGTTTAATAAGATCTCCCAATTATTTTGAACAAGGTAATTGGTAGAGGAAGTTAGAGATCATTTTTAAAGGTTTAGACGTTTTAGGTTTTCAGTCCTGATTTTACTTACTATTGTTAAATATTTTTTTGTGCTTAGTTGACGAGATCATTCTCTGAGTTTTGTTATTTTTTTAATGGTCTAGTAGCCCTTTAATTTGAATACAAGTGCCAAAATTTTAAGTTAATCCTAATTTGTGATCAATATCTGTAAGGCGGATAGTTTGGTTTTGGAGATGGTTTGAGTGTAGACTATGTTTTCTTGTGGTACATGCCTCCCGGTTTATGGTTAGGCTGTTTTTGGCTAGTGTATTTTGAGTAATGGTAAGACACTCTCATTATCAAGTTGTACATTTTTATAAAATGTTTTACTTATACAATTGTTCCAAAGTTTTCGATCTGAGCAATATTAGTTTGACATTCTTGCACAATAAGTCAATTGTTTGGCCCATTCAAAGGGTTCTATTATAGCTTCCTTGCCATCTTATAAGTTGAGTTGATTATGGTGGCTCAAATGTCAAGTAGTGGGTATGGTTATATTAGGAGGGGCCCAAGGAGGGTTGGGGAGGAACGAGTATGCTGATTATCTGAAGACATCATATTGAAGTACCGGATATCAGACATAATGCTCTTATGACAATATTAGGATTTGGGAGAAAGAAAGAAATTATATTAATGTCTGAAAGAAATTATTCTAATGTTTGCAAATGACTAAGATAGGTCAATGGGATTTCATTCAATTACAATAGAAAAGTACCAAGGTAAAATGAATCGTACATTTATAAAGTGATTAACCCTAAACACAAAGAAAGTGTAAATATAACTAGAGGGGGTAAACCTAGATCTGTTAGACCCCCAAACACATTATCTATGAGCAAATACCAGTAGCCATGTGAAGGAAGGACCCCTCGATAAAACAAGCAGCTGATGAAGATTAAAAGTTGAAGGCCAAGATTGGAAGGCAACGTTCTCACACACTCGTAGCAATGCTTTGACTAGAAGAATCAACATGGTCATCTAAGATCATGAGAGGGATAGTTTAGGATCTGATAATCTGCATAGGGGAGTATTTAAGGCAAAATGGGGCTATGCCATGCAATATTAGAAGGAAGCAAAGTACTCCCCCTGGAAAGAAAATGGCAAATAAAGTAAAGGTGTGGGTCTTGATAAGAAAATTGTTTAGTGCCAATAGTTTGTTACAATCAATATGTCAAAAGGGGAGGCAGGGAGAAATCTTTTCATACCTCACAATTGTAGATTTTATTTGTATAAAATCTGTCTTCCAGATATAGATTTATTGAATGGGATCTAGTACCATTGTTACGAACACACACAATGGAAACAAGCGCAAGAATAAATATGATAGTTACAATGTATGAGAGTATAGTGTTTCCTATAGGAGGCACACAAGGATTTTTATGAAGTACAACCAATACCAAACCTATCTGTAAATAGGGACCCCTTGATATCCATGGTCATGCTCTTATTAGGATATAGGCTCACATATTTGGAAGTCAATTGAACATGTCACACTTGTCTATCCTTGCTAAGTACAAATATATTAGTTTTAGTACCAATTACTCAACCTCAGAGATACCCCTAGGTTTGGGTGTTTTGTTACGAGATATATCATAGGTTTTAGTGTTTTGTTGGGAGAAAACCCCTGCTCAAGATATGAAATTACCTCGATGTGGAAGATAATCATTTGGGTTTAGGTAGCCCTTGTTTACCTCATCTTGAAAGATACTCCCTAGGCCAAGTCTTTTGCAAGGAGAAACACCTTGGTAAACAAATAAGTTTACCTTAATAAAAGATATTCCCTTTTGGGTTTGGTCTTATGCTGAGAAAACCCCCTGCCAAGGGTTAACCATACCTAAGAAGATATTTCCTACATCTGGATCTTCTCTTGCAATAAACCCTCTAGTCAAGATCTACGTTACCGGATATGCCCCTGCAGGCCCCAAAGACGGAAACAAAACGCTCCCGGATATCGATAGATGGGGGAAATGCAGGGGAAACGCCCAGGGAACCTCCTTGGGCCTGCAGATAGGCCCAAATACGTCCTGGGACATATCCAGACCTATCTGCATGCCCAGGGACGGTCCCTGGGCACTTCCTGCCCAAAAAACATTTTTTTTTTCCCAACAGGATGTATCCGGGCTTATCCGTAGGCCTAGGGACGCTCCCTGGGCGTTTCCTGCCCAAAAAACGTTTTTTTTTCCAATTTTGCTTGATAAAAAGTCAAACACGGACTTAATAAATCAAAATAAAGTATGAAAACCTCTCTGCAGTTTCAGTGGCTGGCTGTGTTTTCAAATCTTGAGCCTCAGTTGATTCATCTGTATCTTCTTTATTAGGGCTGTATACAACAGCTATGAAGGTTGCTAGAGCAAGTCAGCAAGTCTTCCAGTTATTGGATTGTGTTTCAGCCTTGCCAAAATAAAGGAAATAAATGTCTGTAACATGAACAAGATGAAGGAGAGGTTGAAATCAATAATGTCTTTTTTTGGCTTGTCCTTTATGTCCCAAAAATATGGTTCTCCAGGACTCTTTTTGTGCTTTACATATGGTAAGATCAGTTGAACAGGTATAAGCTCAACTCGTGAATAAGCTCAAAGAAGAGAATGGGGCATAGTCTTCAGTTGATTTAACACCAGGCCATCTCATTGTAATCTTCACCAAACTGCTGAGAGTGCATTTTCTTTTGTCTTTATTTTTGTCCATACATTGTAACATTTGCACTATGTACTTGTAATAAGACTAATCTAAGTTCCACAATTGAATATTATGATATTTGGCATTGAATTATTAGTATGTTTTGTGGTTATTAAACTTATTATGTTTCCTCTATGCATATTATGTGGTTAATTTTGCTTATATGGATATATATTTTATATTTTTAAGTTTTCATATATATTTTTGTACGGCCATATCCAAAACGTATCCAAGCGTCTCCAAAAAAATACTCGTATCCACGTATCCAATTCTCGTACCCATACCTGTACCGGTAATGTAGGTCAAGATGTAAGACTATGTTGGCCTTGAGAAACACCTGCAGGGTCTTCTACATTTAAAGACCTTGTAGGTGCGAAGAAATCATGTAATATCCTTTCGAGTGCAATTTACTGCCTCCTACATTGCAGGTTTGCATTCTTTGAGCTTTCTTTGTTTGTAAAGGCATATTTCTATATTTGTCTCAAATTTGAGCACTCTTTTTTCCAGTTTAATGTTCCATGTTGGCTCTTCTGAGTGGTTGTAGTCCATACATGGGTGCAAAATTGAGGGATTTAAATAGGGTTAAGTTAGTTTATGGAATAAGTTTGGATTCAGGTTTTTAGCAAATTGCCTTCCTTGCTTTTCAAAAGAACTCATTCTGAAAATGATGATGATCAAGTGCCAATGTCCTACAGGTGGTGTTTGTGTCTGAAATGAAATTGTTTTGCAGTGTGGTTTATTGCAAGTTGGCATTTATCCTTTTTCATTATTTATTTTCCTAGTAATTTCCTCTTCCTTGTTTTGGCCACCCAAGGGAGCGCACTAGGTCCATATTGATAGGTTTGTTACACTAGGGACATGCTGTTAATCAACGTTTGTTATCTTTCTTCATAAAGGTCTCAGAACTGAGGATATACTTTACATTAGTTTAAATACCATATTTCTAGGATGCTCATATCAACTAAAAGTAGTTTACTCTCTGGTGTTCTTGGGAAACCTGGGATGCAACAAAGATTACAACTTCCCAGTTCCCTAGTAAATTGTATTTTTAACTGTCATGCTTGCTGGATTTTTGTGCTGGCTTAATCCGAGATTCAGCCACATATTTTTTCCTGATGTGTTTCATCCTTATGTATGTTAATTATCGTTATATCATCTTGCTTCATGTTTTTTACTATTTGCATGCATAAATCATTTAAAAAAAAGATGCAAAAATAATTTAGCCGTGCATTTTCAGCATTTATTTAGTTTGCTTCTTCATTCATAAAAACATTGAAAAGGCAAAAAACTAAAGTAATTTGTTCATTTTCAGCATATGGTGTTTTCTTTTTGTTCATTAGGAAGTGGTAGTTTAGTTTAGTTTTGTGATTTGCAAATTGTTTCTGTATTTTTGTAGCTATGTAATGTCCCCTTTTCTAGATTAAAATAATTAATAATATTATTTAAGTTAGGCTTGGTCATTTTTAATCTTTTGGACAACTTAATAATATTATTATTATGAAAATAAAAAGTATTCTTAAATACTTCAAATTAAATTTAATAATATGACTAAGTTGCTAGAAAATAATGTCGGCAACTTACGTTTTATTATTACAATAAAGTTTGGAGTTTAAGTGGGGAAAGGTATAAAAGGTGGAGAGGTCTATTTTTGGATCAGTCTATCATCTATCAATTAATTCATTTGATGTTAAGGTGGAGAGGTTTTTTTGCATTCTTAGCTCTTGAGGATGGAAACCTTCATTGGCTTTAGTATTCGAGGATGAAAACCCTCAATTCTTTTTCGGTGGTTTCATTTAGGATTCACATTGTGCATCAATTCATCATTTTTTGGCACAAGGGTCATTTTGGAGAGTGGCAGTTCAGTTTGGGACAGTTTGAAGGCAATCAAATCAAATTTGATAGCCCTACGAGGTGGGCGATTCTGTTGAACAACTTTGAGGTAGTAGCAGATCAGTTTTACAGCCCTTGGGAGTTCGGCGATCTAGTTGGCAGCTCATGGAAGGTCAGCGCAGCAGTAGGGCAGGTTCTTGGTGGATCATTGCAGCCCTAGCAGACCTCCAAAGGTGCAGCGAATGACATCAATGGTTTGATTTTCAATTGGAGCAGCAATTGGTGGGTGAATAACTCCACTTCATCCATCATTGATTCAAAGATATTTTATTGTAATTTTCAAGGCTACAAATTGTTCAAAAATCAGCCTTTTGAGGTCAAATAAATATTTTGAATATTCTTCAATTTTATGAGGGTTATTTAATGTTAGATAAATTCATTTTTTTGTGCCTAAATAATCATTTTCAGAATTTTGAAATTTTCTGTTAGGGTTTCAATAAATAAAAGTCAGAATTTATATCTCCTTTCATAGGGTTTGCTGGAAAATCTAAATTGTTTTAAATCTTCCCCAAAAAGAACATTTCAGTGGTATTAGAGCCCTCTCTTGGTGAGCTATGGGATTGGAGTTGTCTACAATGGATTGGCGACATAAGTTTTTATCGAAGGAATAATACATAGATCCTATCCAAGAGGTGTGGATGCGAATACAAAAAGAGTAGACAAAAAGCCAACATATTAAGAATCAACTTTTAAAGTAGATTTCTATCAGCTATAAAGTGCTAGAGTCATTTAGAAGAATGCGGAAGAATGATCCTATTCAGGAAGCATGGTTAGAAGGACAAGGTGATAGAGATGATATCAAACTTTTTGTTTTTGATGAATATGATAAGAAGGTTGATATATACACGTTTTATAATACTTTTGAAGAATTCTTGGAGGTATACACAAAAAACAGAAATAGAAGGTTGAAGATGGAAGATGGAAGGTCAAACCTTCAAAAGAATTCCAATGAAGAAATAGGAAGCAAGAGAATTCAGATTTGAAAGAAGTTAGTGAGCAGCCCATAAATGAATCCACCATGTAAGTGTAAGGTGAAGGATCTTCAATAGAAACATGTATGATTTTTGAAAAACAAAAGGGCTGTGTTAAAATGTTAAGGAAGAACATACATTACATGTTGAATGCCGAATATCCAAAATGGAGGATGTGTCAGCCCTAGAAGCATCTATCAATCTTCCAAGCATTGCAAAAATTGAGCCATTACCATGTGAAATTGATTTTCAGAGTAACTATAGTGACAAGCATGCAAGCAAGGAGAATGTTTTAGTTGTTGCCACTAATTTTGAAACACTGAACTACACGAATGGTTGTGTCAAGGCAAATCTCTTAAAGGCTCTTACTTCGAAATCAGAAAAAGGAGGTAAACAATTGGATTCCAGCTCAAGGTATAAAAAGGAAAGCCAAATTTCAGGTTTGTTGTTTCATACTATGGCATTTCAGATTTGTTGTCATCATGGTAAGCACTCTTATAATGTCAATTCACAATATGGAAATGAGATTACAACTCTATTTCAGTTTCGACATCATTCCAAGCATGGTGAAAAAATAAAGATAGAGCCTTTGGCTCAAAATGCATTTTGCATAAAGGTATGGAATCCAAGTGACATTTTGAGATCTATAAAGGATAGAGTTTCTGATTTCAATATCATTGTTGTGTATAATTTCATTAACCCATACAAATGGATAAGGAAAAAATCAGAATTGACCTTAGAGAAGCATAAGGCAAATATTATGAATGACAATGGGATTCAGTGGTTGAAGCACAAGAGCCAAATATCTCAGCTACAAGCCACTGATCAATAGCTGCAACAACAAAACATTCAATGTTTACAAGGTAATAAGATTCATACCAATACCATCATTGTTGGATTCAGATTTGATGGTTGGATAGAGAGTGCAACTGCTCTAACAATAGTCATATTTGCAAATGAATGTATCATAATATGGGACATGGTGATTGGTAATAAGTTGGCAAATGGTTGTCTCCTACATAAGGTCCATGGTATACCAGACAAGGCAACACAAATTTTCTTTTCCTATATGGGTTTTGATTTAGTTGCTAATATGCCATTCAACACTATCATGATATTCTCCATATATAATGAGCTGTATGTGTATAATTGGTTGTGTTTGCATCATCATGATCCGATAGTGGTAGCCAAAGATCAAGAAGATAAGTCACAAAGCTGCCTACGTATCCTAATATGGAGTTTCAGAGATATTTCTAGATATGAACTAGGTAAACATCATGTTGATATTCAGATTTTTCAGAATAAGTGTATGGTGATGTTTAGACATTATGTTGGCATATGGGACTCAGGCAAGATTCTGAATCATGAAGCGAATAGAAGCTTTGAATCTACTCTGGCATTCTTCATCTTTGGCAATTGGTTAGAAAGGGTTTTATGAGGAATCATATAGGATACATATTGTATTCTAACAAAGTTTTGAAGGATCAATCCATAGATTGTTCTTTGGAGCTGAGTTTCATATTTGAAGATGAGATTATAGGTGTGACAAAACAGAGATAGTTCATGCAGAACGCTTGATGAAGAAAGGTGGTCAGCCAAATAGATGCAATTTTGATAATCAAAATGATATGAATCAACAGGGCATGGTTGGATGGGTCTCAAACTACATTAAGGATTGCCACTCTTGGAGCAATGGGGAATGTGTAGCAGTTACAAGATGTAAGATGTTTTCCAGCCGCCACCATTCTGATTTTAGTAAGAGAACACAACACTTAAGTCATGCTTTGGGCAACATGGAAGGAACTCATAAAATTCAAAGTAATCATGGTAATCCCAATGAATGTGCAGATGTTACAAGATGTTTTTCGACCACCACCATTTTGATTTTTAGTAAAGGAATGCAACACTTCAGTCATGCTTTGGGCGTGCATGGGGTATATTTATTTGATAAGGCACAAAAACTTGTTAGTACTTGGAGTAGACAGAAGGTATGCAATGATTCCTATGCCATGGGTCTAGATGAGGTAACTTCTTATGATAACGTTTTGGCTATTGTGGGTGTGCTCAACGTAACTTTTCTAAGGTGGCCACTTGATGAGGTATTGGTAATGTCATGTCCCGGACTGAGAATATCCTCTTTGAGCAGCTATAGATCTACCGGTATGGAGAGGGTTTCTTTGTTTGATGTGGTGTGTAGTAGGTCTCACATATTGAGATCATTAATTGCAAACATTCCAGCATCTTTAGTGCCTATTGGGGAGAAAGTCAAAGCCATGTATGACTATTGCAACCACCAATCAGCTAGCATACATTCTAATCCGAACCATTTTTCGAATGGTAGTTCCTGGGGCATCATGATAAGAACTTTTGGTTTCCAAGGAACCATGTAACAACAATCTAGAAGAGGTGAGCATTGGTCATATTTATTTGATGAAAGGAAACTCAAGGATGAAGAGTTTGTGGTCACACAGTGGAGTTTTCGGCTCATTACCCTTGTTGAAGTATTTTCAAATTGTACAGGGCAGTTTCCAGCCTTTAAGTCTTTGAATTTGGAAGGAAATATCAATTTAATAGTTGTTTTACCATTGTGACGTTGATTTCGATATTCCCAGATCATGAGCTGTTGTTATCAACCATGAATAGTTGTGGATTTGTGTATTTTGGGGGAGATTTTTCTTGCATGATGATGTTAGTAAAAGATGTCCACTATTAGAGACGAACAACTCAACCATCCTAATGCTGATGGGGATGAGATGAAAAGAGGTTTGTGGTTGTTATGGACTGTTTCCAGCGTACATACACGCTGTTTTGTGCCAGGAAGTGAAGGGGCAGCCCACAATAGCATTAAGAGAATCATTGGAGCACAACGCTATAGCCATGAAGCAAGTGTTTGGGATTACAAATCCCAAAGGTGGATTTGGGATCTAGGTAGTGAAAAACAACATTGCTTGATTACAAACAATTTTAGAAAGGGCGGACTGTAATGTCCTTTTTTTTAGATTAAAATAATTAATAATATTATTTAAGTTCGCCCAGTCATTTCTAATCTTTTGGGCAACTTTATAATATTAATATTATTAAAATAAAAAATATTCTTAAATACTTTAAAGTAAATTTAATAATATGATTAAGTGGCCAAAAAGTAACATCGACAACTTATGCTTATTATTAAAATAAAGCAAGTTTGAAGTTTTGAGTGGGAAAAGGTATAAAAAAGGTGGATAGGTTTATGTTAAGCACGTTTTCTTGCATTCTCAGCTCTTGAGGTTAGAAACCCTCATTGGCTTCAGAATTCGAGGACGAAAACCCTCAATACTCTTTTGGTGGCTTCATTTAAGAGTCATGTTGTGCATCAATTCATCCTTTTTTGGCACGAGGGGCAACTTGGAGGGTGACGATTCTATTTGGGACAATTTGAAGTTGATCAAATAAGATTTGACAGCCCTAGGCGGTGGGTGATTAAGTTGAACAGCTTTGAGGTAGTAGCAGATTAGTTCTATAGCCCTTGGGAGTTGGGAGATATAGTTGCCAGGTTGTGGAAGGTCGGCACAACAGTAGGGCAGGTTCTTGGTGGATCATTGAAGCCCTAGCAGACCTTCAGAGGTGTGGTGAATGGCATCTATGGTTTGATTTTCAGTTGGAACAACAATTGGTGGGTGAAAAACTCCACTTCATCCATCATTGATTGAACTATATTTTATTGTAATTTTCAGGGCTACAAATTGTCCAAAAATAAATATTTTGAGGTCAAATAAATATTTTGAATATTCTACAATTTTATGAGGGTTATTTGATGTTGGAGAAATTCATTTTTTTGTGCCTAAATAATCATTTTTAGAATTTGGAATTTTCAGTCATGGTTTCAATAAATAAAAGTCGGAATTTTATATTTCCATTCCTAGGGTTTGCTAGAAAACCCAAATTGTTTTTAATCTGCCCAAAAAGGGGCATTTCAAGCAAACACATTTCAGTTCACCTTTTGGAATCTTTCATTTCATGAGGCATTAGTTAACAAAACGGCTCACACCAGCATTTAAAAAAATAAAAACCAACTTTTCAAATATCACTTGACACATCCGTTCCAACATCTTTGGATGATGCTCTCATATTCAACGCATTCACACATACTATGAGCTTTTCCACGTGTAGCCACCTCTGTTCTGACAGAAAACATACAAAGCGACATCGATTCCCAGTTATGGCTACAAGTCTTTCACTCAACTTCACTGCCACATTTGATAATTAGTCAATTTGAGGCATTGGACGAACAAACCAAACTTGTGGAAGCATAACTAGCCGAACAAATCCATTTCTTAGCCCACCATCAAGAAAACCTTTGCATTTGATTCTACTCTTTATCATCGGGTTTAGCCTTGTCCCATTTTATTTCACTTTTACAAATGACATTGTTTGGACGAGACCAACCCAATCGAGTCGGTTAAATACCACGAGTAATTTAGTCCGACTTTTGTCCATTTAAAGAGAGCAATATTGATCAAGAGTTATGCTACTTAGTTCTTTTAGAGTTAGAGTACTCTACAACCATTAGCGCTAGACAACTTGCTGTCCTAAACAAACATTATGAAGCAACAAAAGAGTATTGGTATAGAAGAACACACCCACTAAGATGAATAGTCTATAATCTTGATAAGGTAGTTTAACCAATTCAACAAGCCCATCCCGTTCAGTGAGCTCAACCCATTCAACCAGGTCACTAGCCACATTGCCAATCATTCCTTTTTGGTCAACCTGACCCTGGGAAATCGAGTGCGTAAGGTTGATGTTTTGCTTTCTGTGCGTACAATGATCCATCTTAGTACTGCTCTAGGTTGAGTGCGTTTAACTTTGGGGTTTTTACTAGCTTTGAGAACAAAGCTTCTTAAGGGGGAGGACATGTTGTGTATTTATGCACAACATATGTTATAGGATGTTTTTCCATTTTGTCTTAACATTATTATTAAGTTATGTTTTTTATTAGATGCTTAGAGTTAGTGAAGGGTTAGGTCATGAGTTAAGTAGGGTTTCTTGTGTGTTTGATATAAAAGGTGGAAAAAACCTAACGAATATATAATATTACCATTTCAACTTCTAATGAAAACAAAGGGCCCCCATTATGTGAGAACTTTTGTCGTACAAACAAATTTGTAGGTTCAATCCACTCTTGGGTGAGCAGGTGCCCCCATCTTTTCGTTTTATCGTTTATTCTCTTCTATATTTGCAGTTCTGTTTTCTGTTTTTATTTGGAATGTAGCAGATTTTTCTTCAAAAAATACATATTTAAGCTTGTTTTTCTTTCTGGGGGTTGACCGGTCTTGGTCAATGTTGTCTTGTTTTGTCTTATAAGAACTCTTGTAACATATGTTCTATGCTTATTGCAGAGGTTTTGATGATGAAATGCGAGCTGTTGTTGCAAAGAACTTAGAAAATAGGGGTGTTAACCTGCATCCTAATACAAGTTTATCAAAGGTACTGCTAAGGACTGTTGATTACATTTTGTCTTTGTGGTTTGTTTTGAATTAGCATTGTTATAACCATTATGTTTATGTTCCAGCTGGAAAAGACCAAAGATGGGATTAAGGTTTTCACAGATCGTGGTGATGAATTGACAGCAGATGTTGTTTTGTTTGCTATTGGTAAGTTTATTTGAGTTTGTAAGAAACTTGTACTGCATATTTCCCATTGATTTCTTTGGATTAATTGTTGATTAGCAAAATTTCAGATTCCCATCCACAAAAGATGTGATTATCTTGGGTTTGATTTAGTATGCTAATGTCATGCCTCTATTTCCATAGAATGGGGTGTGAGTCTTGAATATTTTGGCAGCATTAGGTGTTGTCCAATTGGTGTGATTTATTTGCCAGCTCATTATGCATAGTTGCTTACAATCATTATTGGATCCGCATGATTGGGTATGGATGATTCTTCCTGTTTGGTCAAAATTTTCTGTGCAAAAGATTAAAAATTGCGTAATAAACTAATGCAAACAAAGTCGCATGAAAGGGATACAGTACATTCTGGACTCTGCAATATGCTGCCCTTTATTTAGAGGAGTTTGTGGGGAAATGTTGTGTTTTTGGTGCTGAAGAAGGATCTTTGTTGCGGCTCATCCAAAAAACAAGCAAGCATCGGCACATGCAAGTTTACGATAAGTGGGGTAAATCTAGGGTGAAATGATTTCAAGTGAATATGAATGATGATGGAGTAGTAGTAATATATTTCCTAACCTCCAAGGTGGTATCCCAACTTATGGAAGTAAAGCTAGTAATTTGTCCCAGATATTATATAATTATTGAAGGTGGTGAGGTTTAATGTTAAAAGTTGTATTATTAGTATAAGAAATATTGCTTGGGATGGGGATCAATATTACATGTCCATAGAGGGAATTGAACACGTGTCATTCCTAAGAGATTGAAACACCTTTTCAGTTAGACCGCTATCATTTTTGTAATATACCAACACCATAAGATGACGACAATTATTTTTGATTTGAGGGTATCTTCATGATCATGATTGAATTTTTTTGCTATGCCACAAGAAGAATCTAATAAAGTGGGTACTCTGATATTTGGTGCTCATGATGACTCTCTCTGTAAAGAGCATATCTTATAAAGAATTTAAACATTGATCTTTACTCCTTGAATAAGAATCAATATCTAGCTCCGATATACTATTGGACTGGGCTTGTCCAGTCAAAGATTTCTTGGCTTCTATCTTAGAAATAAAGAAAGAAAATTATATCATTGCCCACATATTACCAATGCAGGTCAATGAGATTTGGAAGTATATTCAATTACATAAGAACAATACCCGGGAAAGGAAGTGGAGGATCCCCTATTTAGAATCTCTAATGAAACTATATATAAAGCCTATGCTTGGGAGGCCGAGGGGAAGGAAGGAGAGGCCCCCCAATCTAGATTCTCCGATGGAACTATATAGAGCCTAGTCTGGGAGAGCAGGCTGGCTATATAGATATAGATATGGATAGAGGCAGCCTCATCTTCATCTATATAGTCTAGTTTAGAGGGGGCCCCCTATAGATATAGATATTTGGCTAGCACCAGCTCATTTCATTTCAATATAGTAGTTCTGCCGATGGGAGGGACCTATATAGGTTTTAATGAATTCCAAAGGCAGCCACCTAGTCCACATATATTTGTTAAAGCCCATATAAGTCTGACTTTATCGATGTTCCACCTATTACCATACCAAGAGATATACATTCTACAGACAGCCATACTTGGGCTCTCACACTGCAGAACTCTACTGGGAACAGAGAACAAGTGCTCTCCGAATCGTGCATGGAACCCCTTCCACCTATACTCTATTTATGACACAGCATTCCCCATCCAATGGAACAAAGCATTCAATCGAGGGCTATCTATTCTGCATGGGGGTTTTTCTAACAGTATATCCTCTATACTGTGCAGCCTCCATAGTTCAACAACACTGTAGCAATGAAAACTACTTGGAGACAATCGCACTCTCAGACAGATTGGAGCAACCTCCTCAGGCATAAATATTTGAACCAACCTTCAGCAGATATATTTGAAGCCATATGGAGAACTTCAATGTCTAGTACTGTAAAATTTTTCTACCAGGGAATAGGGCTCCTCAGAAGCAGAGTAGCGTGGAAAGTAGATAACGGGAAAACATTCTGCTCTGGATAGATAGCTGGAATGGGCATCATCCACTTGAAACAATGGGCTTCACTGAGTTATAACACATTCCAAATAGGGCTCCCCAGAAGCAGAGTAGTGTGGAAAATAGTTAACAGGGATAACATTTTGCTCTGGATAGATAGCTGGAATGTGCATCAGCCACTTGAAACCATGGGCTTAACTGAGTTACAACACATTCTCCAAAAAAATGCTACCTACATCTGTCTGATAGAACAGAAAACAACATATTAATTTGGAATACAAATGTACTCCAAACACTTGATGAAGATCATTTATGGACCAGAACAAACAAGGCTTGTCTTGAAGGAATTGAGAATCAGATCTCTTGTACTATCAAACAAGCAGGATCAACTACTCTGGCCAAACACCATACAAGGAGAATGCTCAGTTAAGTCAGCCTATTAAGCACTTCAGCTCAGCAATCCAGCTTGCCAAAAAAAGGTGGACACAGCTTTGGGGCACTTCCAACTTGGCCTAAAGTAAGAGCCTTTATGTGGACCCTATTACATTGCAAGATATGTACAGCAGACAATCTGCAGAAAAGAATAAAACTAGGCCCAACAATTTGCCCCAGCTGTTAGAAAGCGTAAAGCAGAGGAAACTATAAACCATATTTTTTTCCTTGTTCTCTTGTCCATATTATATGGAAGCAAGTGTCTTGGCTCCTCGATCATAAATCCCTAGCATCCACAACAATGCCAGTACAAATCATCACATTGATAGGAATAAAATTTGATATGAACATCTTGCAACAAATGCATAAGATGACACCAGGATTTAGTATATAGCAAATAAAAGGGAGTGAAATGCTCGGATATTCTGAGAACATGAGTCACTCCAACTTTCAGATACTTGGTCAAGTCAAAGCTTTGGTTTGCACTACAACAATGATATATCACTTGGGATCCCCAGAAATGTATGACTTAGCTAGCATGCAAGACCGCCATCTGGCTAATAATTTGAGTACCCATTTCACTACAACCTAACATTCTTCACAATTACCCCAAGAAAAATTTGGACTCCTCCCCCAGTGGGTACCTACAAGCTGAACCTTAACACATTGGAAAGCACCTTAATTATATTTGGGCATATAATTAGCCATTTGACATAAAATTGAGCTTGGGGATGTTGAAGGTGTATCCAATATAGTCACCGAGTTGATTAAAAAAATCAGAAGACTGCACTGTACAACCCTATTGGTGTGGCATAACATAAGCACAGGCTGTCCAGTTAGAGATGACATAGCATCCTTGAACAAATTCTCTCCCAGGTGTCAACAATGCTAGACTCTCACCCCTTACATAAGAAGAGGAATCACAACGATTTGGTCAATTTACTAGCTAATCAAGCAGTGACACATAATTAAGGCTTCCGCCTAAAAGCACAAATGGATAGGGAAAGAGTGCCACCTGAGCTAAAGCATCCAATGGATAGAGATGCACCAAAGCAAACAAAATATAACACTGAGTGGACTTTGACAAAAGAAATGGACAAGGCCTGGGCTAAAAATGCAAAGAATTCAAAGAATCCGTACCAGCACTACTGCGTTGTTTATTCAATTGTGCCAGTTGACTTGGGAAACTATTTGAATGCATAAATATTAACTCAACAATTGCTCTTCATTATTAGAATCAAATGAATAAACTAGCTCTAGCTGGTATTGCAAGCTGGATATCCACCCTTCACAATAAGCCTAACACTCTCTTCGTGGACTTAGCGAGACTCAATCCAGTGCATATGGCCTTGCCAAATCAGCCTCTAAATGTAACCCATGCTTGTCAATATCTTAATGGGCTAGAGGTTTTGACTTTTCCACCTAGGATTTAATGGGACTAGAGTGGTATGAAGGAAAATATCCTGAATCTATGTCATATACTAAGCCATGTGCATTATCCACACATGCCTCCCATTGCTGACAACTAATCTATAATGGTGTGTTTTGACTGTTTTGGTCAACATCAAAACAATTAAAACAGTTATCGACATATACCACATAATAACACTAGCCACTATTTTAAGGCAGTCATTGGAATGCATGCAATTAAAATTGAAGCCGGCGCTAGGGATGAACATCACTATAATCATTTTATTTTCATTCCATTTATCTGCAACTTAGTTCGACATCTTAAGTTTTACCTAATACCACCTTTGTCTAATGTCAACGATTATTCCTTAGGAATCTTGGCCCTGTCAATATATTCTACCCCCAAACATTTAAATCCCTCACCTCATATCTTTGCGTCCACCTTTTATCCGACTTTATACTACTCACATTTGCACCATTTGTCCTCTCCTATTCATGTGCTTTCTAACCTGAACTTAGTTTGCCCAAAATGGTATTCTAAGGACAGGAAATATTCCATGCAGGCTCTTTCGCAAAAGGCAACAGATTACAAAGAGAATGAAGAGCAGTAATTGCTCTGGTTACCATCAAATACTCCCAATTAAAGGCATTGACTCTGTCAGAGAGAAAGATATTTAGTTGATTTCCTTCACAAACGCTAGCATCACAATGATGAAAGTTTTGTGCAATGTTTTGGCTGATTGGGTACCATTGAGCGATGGCGGAGATGACCTTTTCATTTCTGGGATGCAGAAGCAAACATTGAAGATTTGTGATTAATAACTTGCATCAGGCGATGTCATGCAGTAAGCTAGGGAATGATGAGCAGGATCAATCGGCAGAAGATGATGTAAAGATTAAATCCAAAGAAATATCTGCAATATTTGCAAATTATATTTATATCACATCACAATGGACTACTTCGGGCACAAAACTCTAGCCATGAGACTAAGAAGAAGCAGTACGCTGACACAAAAATCTATAAATAGTACCAAAGCTTATTGCAAATGCAAGTGTTTGTTTGCAGAAACCAAACCATCTAGAGTGTATAAGAGAAAAACAGAGAACTTAAGATGTGCCATACAATCCATAGCTGAGAGCAGCCTATTTGGGACCTGAGGCTGGCAATGACATGTATTTGATCAGGCTTAATGAAGAGGACAATGAAGGTGGGCAATGACTGAACTTCCATGGTGCAGCAGGTACAATCGTCAAGTACAAACCACCCAAGAAGGCACTCAGTTAAGTGCTTTGTTACGTCTGTTGCAAAATATAGGCTTTCTTACTTTTCCTCAGGGGAGTGCTAATTTACCACCGTATCCCAAAATTGAAACATACAAGTATGGCTGGCCTCCCTGCAAATATACTGCACGTCATTATTTACCCCGCCAACCACTGCTAGAAATAAATACCATTTACCCACACAATATATTTGGTAGTAGTGCTACTTTTAACGCCCATGGGATGCGAAGGAATGAACCAGGGCCTAGCCTCGTTGGAACGATGTACATTTGACCAGTCCGAACAATAGTAATGTTGAGACCCAAGGGGGAACAGGGGGAACTTTTCATGAAGATACCATAGTCCCTGATGCTCTCCTTAGAGCTGTCAATAAATTCAATGGTAGTATCCAGAAGCTGGCTAGGACGGTAGGGAATCATGAGACCCAGATCCCTCTATTGGGAGATTGTGTTGTGCAACTGACCAACTAGATAAAAAAAACTAGAGGAATGCATTGAGGAATTGATGAGCAATGACTATCAGTAGCTCTGCCCTTTAGACCGAGAAGGTTTTGTTTAATGATCCAATCAAATGCTTAGTGGAGGAAGTTATTTAGGAACAAGGTGAGCAAACTGGGACTCACAAGCGTCAAGCAACTCATGCATGCAACTCAAGCTCAACACAAGAGCAAGCTACATATTGGAATCTCCCAATATATCGTCACATTTCTCAAATGCCAGGGGACCCAACGGAAGGTGGAGAGGGCCTTGATCGAAAGCAAAAGGGACCTGTAGCAGATCACGCCTAATGGACAGCAACTCCTGATGGGGATATTCAAAATCAGTCTTGAAAAACTGCCCGAAGTTTTGTAATTTACAAGAGAGGGTTTCCTGTAGTACCATTTATATGCATGCTATGAATAATAGGAAATATAGATCTTTAGGTTTGGTAACACTAGGAGTGCTGTTTTCGTTGTATATAGTGTCGATGGCTATATGATTTTCTGTATACTTAGGGAAGCTGCTTATGGGGTCAAACTAAATCATTTTAGCAATACTTTCTTTGGCAGCTCATAATATTGAGAATTCTTATGAGCTGTTTGAATGTTTGTATTTTCTTTTTTATTACAATATAAAAGCCAGGAACGTTTTTTCAGAAGTACTTGTTTCTCTGGAATTGATGTCTGTGCCGATTCCAGTTTTCTCTTGAATGAAAAAGTTAATGCAGTTTATCCTATCTAACTCAAAGTTCCAGAATTCTGTTTTTGAATGATAAGTTGGGCCCCCAAACGTTTGAAGACAAAAGATGCATGGATGTATATTAAGATGGGGGCTTTATTCTATCTAATTGTTGGATAGAAGCATCTCTGTTGTAGTTTTAAACATTTGTTCAGCAGTTGTGTAATGTACCGTTTAGGGCAGAATTAGAACAATTTGGGTTTTCCAACGAACCCTAACATAAACACATGCAATTTCTGATTTTTTAATTCAAACCCTAAGCAATCAAAATTCAGAATTCTGTAGATGCCAATTTTAGGGCACAAATACAATATTTCATTTACCAAAATAATTTCTGAAAATTATAAACATCACAGATGAATATAGTACCTTCAAATCTGATTTTTGCTTGAAAATATAGGTATGAAAATTACAATAAAATACCAGCTGAAATTATAAATGATCAAATCTTTTTCCAATAGGTTCTCTGCCCTAGGGAAGGTCTCCAAGGGGTTCGCTGCTCTCACAAAGTTCCGCTAGGTGGTTCGCTGCTCTCACAAAGTTTTGCTAGGTGGTTCGCTGCCCTAGAAAAGGGTCTCCAACAGCTGCGTCCCACTCACAATTCCTTCCAATTGCTGTGCTTCCCAGAAAAGCTGGCCTAGAAGTCTGAAACTGCCAATTTCTGCTCAATTTAACCCTTGAAATAGAGTTATCCCACTGAAGATTACGGGTTTTCATCCCTACTTCAGTCTTCCAATGAAGTGTTTTGTCTCAAATGGATGCAAGTCAAGCAAAGCGTGTTCAAACTTATGATTTCAATTGATGAAAATGACACAATACTTTAAAATGAACCTCCTTCCCCTTTTTATATATTTAAAAAGTACATGCTATATAATTTCACTTAAGGGCTAAACTAGCCCATGATCAAAAAAGCCCCCTTCTCAAGTCAAAATCAGAAAATGTTTACCAAAAAGTACCTTTTTACAACTTGAATAAGAGAACCAAAGTTTTCCTTTTGATTTTTCCTTCCCTTGGCTTACGGGAAACAACAAGGAAATAGGCTGAGGGTCTTCAACCACTCATATTTGAGAAGGGGAGGTGACAATTTGATTGATCATTTTTGAATATTTTTTCTTTCTAGCTTTTTGTGACACCTAAGTTGTTATCAGGACGTTGTGAGCTCTGCAGTAGTTTCAAGATTTTGTTCTGCCGAAAGAGGTCTATTGAGTCCGTGTCTCAACACTAATGAGTAAATTAAAATAACATATATCTTCTTGTATAAACAAGTCTTTTTTTGACAAATATTGAGAGAGGAATTACAAAATACATTGATCGACCACATTTCCACTTTTAGCACACAGAATTATCTTTCAACATCATAACTTCTACTCTACCAATAACCATTTTATATATCATATGAACTTTCTCACATGATTCAGTATGATGTTTACTTATAATCGTTTGACTTTTTATGCAGGTCAGAAATCATACGAACCTTGTTTTACTTCATTCTATTTTGTTCAGTTTAGGAAAGAAAATTCATATCTCAAAAAGCAAGGGAACTTGGTGTTTTTCACATTATAAAATTCAAATTTGGAAAGTGTGGCAGTGAAATTGGAGTACAGAAACAGGGAATGGTGAAGATGAAGAAATCTAACATCAACTTATTATTTTGCAGTGAGAAGCAACCAAAATCATAACTGTAGATTTGTAAGATTCATATGACAAGTGTTTTAGGTTAAAACTTCCTTGAAGTTAAAATGGTGTGATGGAATAATCAGTTTTCAGTTCTTATTTGTTTTCTAAGTTTCAAAAACATGGATTACGTGTAATAAATTATATATTAGATTGAGTATTTTTATGTGTTTGTATATTGATTCCTTAAAGTTCCAAAACTGTGTGTCATTTTCTGATAAGCATCCAGTATACCTGATTTCAAATAATCTACTGTGAATGCAATTTCTGAAGTGGCACTGGCAGACAATTTAGGGTTGATGATTCTAAACTTGTGCGTGCTTTAATGTGTTTTACTGCTGCAGGTAGAGTGCCTAACACAAAGAGGCTCGATCTTGGAGCAGTGGGAGTCGAACTTGATCATATAGGAGCTGTGAAGGTTTGCACTCTTATTTTTTTTCATGCCCCCAGCTCATTACATCTATGAGGCCTTGCATTTCTCGGTGGATGCATATTTTGAAGGTGTTAAGAGCATCCAGGGTCAAAATGTAATTATTTTTTCTGTTTTTACTTCTCATTGATTTGTCATTTTTCAGGTTGACGAGTTCTCCCAGAGTACAGTTCCTAATATTTGGGCAGTTGGTGATGTAACAAATCGAATCAACCTCACACCTGTGGCGCTAATGGAGGGTACTTGTTTTGCTGTAAGTTGACCATTTTTCACCTGATGCTTTCCAGTCTGAGAGCATGGTTTCATTCTTTTCTTTCTTGGTTTCTGAAAGATGCATTTTTTCTTGCCATTCTCTTGTTCTGTATGTGCACTCACGACTATCATGCTTTAATGGATATTTTTTGCAGAAAACTGTTTTTGGTGGACAGCCCACTAAACCTGACTACGAGCATGTTCCTTGTGCAGTTTTCTGGTAAGTTACCTCTTCTATCTATATTTGTTTGTTGAGTTGTAGGTCATTTTTTTTTATTGTTGTTTATAATTTTGATGGTTGTGGTTGGTGGTTCAAAGGCACCACTGTGCATCCTAACAGATTTTGGATGCATTTGCCTGTTTTACTAATCAGTAAAAATATTTCTATTAAATTGAATGGCGGAAGTTGTACAAATATTAAACCAGGTTGCAGCATTATGCTCCTAACTCCTTAACTCTTAAAAGGAGATGTTAGGACTCAGGAGGATTTGACAGCCTTCCTGGCTTCTGTTCATACTGGCAATATCATAATTAGAGGAGACTTCAATGCCATTGTCAGCAATTCTAAAAATTCAGAAGGTATCGATAGAGAAACCCAATCTTAGAGGAATCTCTGACACTTCGTGTCTAGCAATTATTTTTGGAACGTGCAACCGAAACAAGGAAACTACACTTGGTGCAATAAAGGGAAGGTTTTTACTTCGATAGTGGAAATAATTGATATCCTAGCTTCCTTGAGTCAGCTGGAGAAAGACTGGGGGATAGTATTTGATGTCTTGAAGGTTTTCGGGTTGGATCATTCTTTGATACCTTTGATTATCAAAGATGACTCTACTCCTAAACTGTGCCCCTTCAAATTTGAATTACTATGGTTTAAAGATAAATCACTTTTCTCACTAATGGAGTCTTGGTGGGCTAGCTGCCCTAGGGGGGCAGAGTTGTTGATAATCAAAATGGTACACAAACTCAGAGATGTCTTAAGGAGTGGGACTTTCAAACTTTTGGAAACATCTTCCACCAGAAGAAAACACTAAGAAGATGCCTTGAAGTTGTAAATGAAAAATGAAAGGAGGTGTTCTCAGATTAAGGTTTGGAAGAGGAAAAAGGCTGCTAAGCGTGCTGGAAGAAGTATCCTAAGAAAGAAAATCTTCCGGCAACAGAAATCCATAGAAATGTGGCTAGATGAAGTGGACAGGATTACTCGGTTCTTTCACCAATAGAATTTCAAGGATTCAATATTTAGAATGGAACCAAATTGAAGAAACCGAAAATAACAGGACTGAAATGGTGAGATTCTTCCAATTGCGAGCGGATAAAGAAGAGGGAGATAATAGCGCGGTTCAGGAAGTCATCTTGCAACAAAGTCCCAAATCATCTTGTAAGACCAGAACAAGATGCTGCTAAACCCTATTACTTTGGAAGAACTAAGGATTGCTGTTTCTAAGATGGAGGAGGCCGAAGCCCCTGGTGCAGATTGCTTCCCCCCTGGGTTATATCATTCCTTTTGGGATATAGGTTCCAGTGATGTCCTTGCAGCTCTGAGTGAATCTAGGAAGTCCAAAAGGGTTATAGTTGATATGACATGTACCATTTACAACCTGACAAATATCTTGGCAGAAAGACCAAAAGCATTATTACCCTAGTTAATTTCTTTGGTGCAGGGACAGTTTGCCAAGGGAAAGCAAATCTTCAATGGTGTCATAATGATCCATGAGCTACACCATTCAATCAAGGCTGGAAAAGGAGGAGTGCTGTCAAAATTGGATGCCAGTAAAAGACTTCTTGATGACGATGCCTGAAAAATTCAAATTTTCCCAAGATTGGAGAAGATAGATTGTTGGTTGTATCTCCTCTCTGAAATTCTTATTCCTTGTAAATGGTAACCTTTCTGGTTTCTTTTGAGCAACCACTGATTTGAGTTTGGGATCTAGCAAGTGTTATCAACATCAGCCAACTAAGTCCACTATTCTCATGTATGTAAATATGCTACATAAAACACTTACGACACTTCCTAGATAGTTGTTTCACCTTGGTCACAGTCAAGAGGGATGATCATTAAGTACAAAGGGGTTTGTAGTGATAGAATCAGATCTTGGGTGATCCGGACATCCTGGGAAAGGAGAAGTCAGCAGGTCTCGTTTGCAAATTTGAAATTTTCGAGATTGTGAAACCACCAGATTATGCAGGCTGCATGAATGTGCAACCTACGGTTCAAGCAAGAGTGGTCGTGCAACGGCTATGGCGGTTTTACCATGGAGTGGCGGTGTTGCTTTACACAAAATGGCAGATTTCACCCGTGGAAAAAGCACAGATAGAGGAACGGTTGCATACATTTTCTTTCCCAAACCCCTGTTCATTTCAGCTTCTTGAAAGGTCTCTTGTGGCTTTGCATATATGTTGGTGTTTGTCGAAGGCAAGGGAAATCAGAATTGAGTAGGGTTTGGTAAAGAATCAAGGAAGTGATTCTCCATGTACTCAGTGAAGGTTCTTCTATTAGTCTATTGATTGTTTTGGTGTTGGAGTTAGTTGTGCCAGTTGGGATGTGTATCCAGCAAGGGAGTGGCATTCAGTCCAGGTTTTGGACAAGTTGTATTGTAAATATTGTCCTTGAAGGCCATTAATGGTAGTACCTTGTAATTGATAAAGAGATAGTGGCAAGAGGAGGTATCCACTCACTCTTACGGAATTTTCTTGCCTTGAGTTTCTCTAGGGTAACTTGTGTCTCTCGTCTAATGTTTTGTGACTTTAGTTTGCTTACCTTGTATATTTGTGTTTAATTCTTTTACAGTCCAACATTAGTTCAATTTAATTTATTGCACCATAAATGTATGTTTTGGATAACAAAACCACAAGCATTAACAAGTCTAGTATATATAGTACATGATTAGTATTGATGATGAGTGGCATTTCACCCCTAACCACGACTCACCTACTGATTTTTCAACATCAGTCGGTTCGGATCTCTACTTAGTTTCACCCAAGCTTCATCCTGGTCATGGATTTTGTAGTGGAATCTCCGCATGATTACAGACCAGATTGTTGTCCTTACTCAATAATAAAACAAACGGAAGAAACGGCGGATGTTGACACTTGGGGGCTTCCGCTGAGCTCTACAAGGGACATATGGTGACTTCCGCTGCATTTAGAAAAACATATTAAAACCTTCCGCAGTTGCCACTTGGCGCCCTCTGCGAAACTCTGAGAGAAACTTATTGAAAGAAGCTTTGAAACTTATAAGAAACTTGAAACGCAGATGCAGACACTTGTCGCGCTCCGCTGAGTTATAAAGGGAAACGTGGCACGTTCCGTTGCTTTTTAGAAACAAATTATAATGGGTCTCGGCAAATGACACTTGGCAGCTTCCGCTCGACTTTGAGACTTAGACAAAACTTTAGGCAAAATGAAAAACCCGCGCAAAATGAAAAATCCGCGCCCTGTGTCATGACCCTTACTGCCTCGAAACTGAAACGCGCAGGGACAAAATTTGGAGCGCACAACTGCAACTCAAATTAAAATGTAGAGTAATTTACTCTACAAAGGGAAGAGAGAATTTTTTGGCTTGTAGGACCAAAAATAGTTTGTGTTGTCCCAAAAATGAGTGACAGACTTTGGGAACAACGGGCTCCAGTTGGGGAACTTCCTTCAGTTGAAATTTGGGAACAACTGAGGGGAGTAGAGACCAGAGTCTCCAGTGTGTTGAAGTGTGCCATTGGGCTATGGAGTCGTGCTAACAAAAAAGAAAGCAAGGTGCCAAAAACGAAAACGAAAAGAAAAAATACAAAACAGAACTAAAGACTATACAAATATACACATGCACAGATAATCTTATCTGATACTTCAAGAGTTGAAGTGCTTCAAATGTTGCCCATTGTGAGGCAGAGAAAAGGGCGTGCCATCTTGATACTTCAACATAAAACTATTTTCACCGTTGAGCTCATGGATAGTGAACGGGCCTCTCCATAGGGAATCGAACTTCCTATGCATTCCCTTTGGTTCCCTTTTCTTGTCCCATAATAGCACTTGATCTCCAATCTGAAAATCTCAGGTTTTTGCTTTCTGGTCGAAGAGCTTCTTCACCAGACTTTGGTGTGCAGCAATTCGGTCCACCACCATAGTTTGCTGCTCATCCAGTTCAGTCAAGCACATGATCCTTTTGTCAATGGAGCTTTCATAAGTTTGACCCTCGATTGCCTTGGCCAATTTCAATGCTGGCAATTTTAGGGTGATTGGTATCTCAGCATTGAGCTCATAAAGAAGTTGGAAATGAGACATACCAATTGCCTTTTTTGGTGTAATTTTGTCTGCCCATAAAGCATCAACCAATGCTTTATGCCAAGTCCTTGGGTTGTCATCCACCAGCTTCTTGATGATAGTCACCGGGTTCTTGTTACTTGATTCAGCGTGTCCATTCCCTTGTGGAAAGTAATCAGAAGAGTGAGAGAGGGTGATCCCATAGTAAAAACAGAACTGAGAAATCCCCTGAAAAGTGAAACAAGCTGCGTTGTTTGTGACAATCTTGGTTGGGACTCCAAACCTGGAAATGATGTTCTCCTTGAGGAAAGTGCACACTACTTCTGAAGTAGCATGTTTGGTTGGGATAGCTTCCACCCACTTCGTGCAGTAATCTGTGGCTGAGAGGACATAATCATGTCCAGTACTTGAAGATGGGTTTACAGCACCAATGAAATCGATGCCTCATTGCTGAAATGGCTCTTCTATCACCACTGGCTTGAGAGGCAGAGCAGCGAACTTGGGTCTTCGAACAAACTGCTGGCATAATTAAAATTTTCTTACCCACTTATACACATCTTGAAAAAGAGTAGGCCAGTAATACCTAGCTCGCAGAATCTTATGGGCAGTTACAGGGGCAGAAAAATGTCTTTCACAGACCAGATTGTGAAAAGTCTTCAAAAGTTGGCTTTGCTGCTCCTTGTCCACGCAGCAAAGGAACACTCCATCAAGGTTCCTCTTGTATAGACCGTTGTCCCAGAGGACGAAATTGGCAACTTTCAACTTGATAGTCCTCCTTTCTTTATAAGATAGGTGAGCATGGCACTTACCATAAGTAAGGAAATGAGCAATATCTGAATACCACTCATTTGTAGTGGATACAAAGATGACTGTTGGCATGTCTTCAATTTCTTCGTCTTCATGCTCTGTTCTTTTGGGCTTGTTATCAACAATCAATTGGCATAGGCCTTTTCCACGCACCAGCTTTGTTGGTTTGATGACCAGATCAAACTCTTGGATTTTAGTAATCCAATTCTCTTTTTTGGCTTCAAACTCCTGCTGAGTTAGTATGGATTTGACTGTGGTATCAGGGATCAAGGCAGTAATGTGTGAATTCAGGATGAAGCGAAAATGCTTCACTGTGTTTACCACTTCATAAGCATGCTTCTCCATGTTTGAATATTTCAGCTCATGAGCTTTAAGAGGACAGCTCATGAAAGAAATGAAAAATTTCACACCTTCTTGGTTCTGCTGAACTAGAATTGCTGAAAGTGTGTGTTCAGAAGCATAGCTATACATAGTGAAATCCTTGTTATAATCTGGACATACCAGAATTGGGGCGTGGGCAATAGGTGTCTTAATATCTTGGAATGCCAATTTGCCTTTTTCAATCCAGCTGAAAGTGGCCTTTCCTTTCATCATATTTATAAATATGACAAGTTTTCTCAGCAAATTCGGAGATGAACCTTCGTAAAAAATTCACCTTTTCAAAGAAAGAGTGAACTACAGTCTTACTTGTGGGCAAAGTAAGCTCTTGAATAGACTTGACTCAGTCTGAGTCAATTTTTATACCTCTTTTGGACATAATGTGTCCGAGAAGTTTTCCTTCTGTTACCCCAAAAATAGACTTCTTGGGATTTAAAGAGATGCCATTCTGGCGGCGGCGTTTCAGCACTTGTTGCAAATGGCGCACATGGTCAGGGCGATGCTTAGAAAATACTGTTAAATCATCCAGGTATATTACAATGAACTTACCCATTTCATCTTTGAAAGCAAGGTCCATTGCTCTTTGGAAGGTGGCGCCAGCATTTATCAAGCCAAAAGGCATCCTTCTATAGGCAAAGGTGCCTCAAGGTGTGGTAAAGGCAGTCTTACGCTGGTCTGCCTTACCAACTTCAACTTGATTGTATCCTGAGAAGCCGTCTAACATTGATAACATCTCTGAACCAGTCACTCTCAGAAGCACTTGATCCATGATAGGCAAAGGATAGTTATTCTTTAGGGACGACTGATTTAAATTCTTGAAATCCACACAAAGGCGAATTTCGCCATTCTTCTTCCTCATAGGCACTATGTTGGCAATCCATGTAGAATGATGGATTGGGAAAATGATCCTAGCATTTAACATTTTTTGTATTTCAACCAAAATAATATTTGATATCTTTGGATTGTACTGTCTGAATTTTTGCTTGTAAGGCACCGAGTCAGCCTTGAGAGGAATGTCATGGCCGATTTCTTCAGGCCAGAGTGACTTCAAATCATTATAGGAGTATGCTAGGACGTCCATATACTGGCGGAGTAGATCAACGAACTTGGATCTCTCCTCAGGATTGCAACACTTTCCAAATTTCACCATCTTGGGATCTTTCTTGGTACCCAAATTTATCTGATCAAACTCCTGAGAGGAGTTTGAATCTCTCTGCTGCTGTTTGATGAATCTGTCATGCTTGTCAAACAGCGTCTCAAGGGAAACTAGGGCTTTTGGGATTTTATTCGCTTTCAGCTGCAGGAACTCTTCACCTGCATCTACACTTGATCCAGGGGCTGGTTCAAGTTGTGGAGGTTCATTATCTTCAAAGTGAAGCTGTTGAAAGCTATTTTTTTGTTCCAGGAAGGCAATTATTTGATTGTCATTATTAAACACCTGCTAATGACTGGCATTATCAGGTACACTTGGTCGAAAGACCAGCTCAATAGTGTACTTGTCTCCTTTGAAGTCCGGGTGAGGAACCAATAGAGTTGCTGAAACGACCAACGCATCAGCCCGGTCATTGAATTCCCTTGGTATGGCAGAGATGCTGAAAGCATCAAAGCGTTCAATCTGATTCCAGACTAGATTGCGGTAGTGGCGCAATCTCTCGTTCTTGGTTTGATACAAGTTTTTCACCTGACAAACCACCAGTTCAACATCCCCCTTGGCATGAAGGAGCTTGAGGCCTTTGTCACGAGCAGCCCTCAATCCAAGCAAGAGAGATTCATACTCAGCTGTGTTGTTGATGTTGCTGAATTGCAATTTATATGATGAAAAAATATCTCCTTGAGGAGGTATCAGTACAACTCTGGCTCTTGAACCGGTAGAGGAGCAGCTGCCATCGAATTCTAGAATCCATGCCTCATCAGACACTGATTTTTCTTTGGATTTTTCTTTGTTTGGAGAGGGGGATTCTTCTGTACTTACACTGCGCTCTACCAATATTTTTGCTATTTCAGTTGAACGTATTTTCAGGTTGATACCTTCAGGAGCTTCATTAGGTGCCTCATGAGCTTCCTCTGTGGATAGAAAGTAGTTACCTATGTCCGAAGACTCAAACAGAATTTGAGCTTCAGGGATTGATGATTGGGTGACCACATATTTTGCGTTTTTTTCAGGAAGCAATCTTTTCATAACGCCTTTGACAGGGATTCTCGCCTTGGATAAGTCCATGCTCAACTCACCTCCAATGTCCTTGCAGAAATTCCACCCAAGAAGAATGCCATATGATGCTGGGACATAGGCCACCAAGACAGTCATCTTGAACCTTTTGTCTAGAAATGCTGCAAATGCAAATTGGGCGTCCTTAATTTGTCCCAGCAGTGGTACTTGCTTGTTTTCCATGGAGAAACATCTTTCGAATGTTTTGGTCAGTGTGAGGCCAAGGGATTCAGCGACTTTGGTAGGCATGACATTGTCTGAAGTTTCGGAATCAATGATGCAATTGTTCAGCGGATGTCCATTTATCAGCAATGAGACATAGGAAGGTTCGGTCCTACCAGGAGCAGCAGGAGTAATGACAAGGTTGTTTGGGATAGACATGTTCCTTGAGGGATCATGAGTTACTTCTTAGCTTCTTGTCTTACAGGGATGGTTTGGTTCTTCACACATTGAACCAACTTGTTCAATTGCTCAGGATTAGACTGCAGAAATTCAAATTCAGACATTTGAATTTTGGTTTTTTTATATGGTCAATTATGTCAAATGTCTAGAAATAGCTAGGAGCAGAGGATGGGAGTTCATCCTTTTGGTTTTTAAAAGGGGAAGGATTGGTCTGCGAATTCGAAAATGGAGGTGAAGGTGCAATTGAGGTACTCACTTTTTTAGCAGTCACCGGGTCCTTTGGCTGGAAAGGCAGAGTGGTTCTGCGCTTGGCAATTGAAATTGCTAGTTGAGGTCGTTGCTCTGTCTTCTCTTTATCAGCTTGCTGGGCTGATTGATTCTTGGACCGGGTGAATACAACATATGATCTCTCAGTTGCATTACCTTCACTTCTGAGTTCGTCCTGATAATTCAAGAAACCAATGTTGGAGTCGCCAGCTAATTCTTTTTTTTCCTCAGTGGAGATTAGCATCATCTTTAGGATTTAACTCAGGCTGGAATGAGAAATTTGATTCTGCTTCAAAGTATCCCACTGTTGAATTGGTTGGAGGCGCTTCAAGGGCAAGGTTCCTCTGTGGAGGAGGAAGACGATTTGTTTGCCCTTGATTTCTGGCAGCATTGCCTTGGTATGATTGATTGAAAAAAGTCCTTCTTGGTGCATCTTTGTATAAAGGAGTAGATGACATCCCTTGTGCCATTTATTTTCTGAGAGCCAGCAACTCATTTGCTAGCTTCTGCACCATTGGATTAGTGGTGGCTGTAGGTGAGTATTCAGAAGATGAAGAGGGTTTACCTCTGTTTGGATCTCTTCTTATCTTTGCAGCGAAGATAAGGTCGTCTTCCACCTCAATGGCCAAGTCTTGAGCAACAGCAAGGTCTATGTGGCCAACAAGTCTCAACAGAAAACTCACTTCAGGTAACTGTGAGTTGATGAAGAAACATTTGAGGTTTTCAGGTGTTGGCTGAGCAATAGTAAGAATCCTGTTCCTCAGCTTGTCAAACTTTGCTATGAAATCCCTCATAGGCTCATGAGGTTCCTTTTTCATTTGTGTGAGCTGGGCCAACAGGCATGTGCATCTTCTGTAGGCTTGAACTTGGCTTCAAATTTAGCTTTGAGTGTGTCCCAGTCAGTCACTAACCTAGCTTGCAGATGGTAGAACCAGTCTGCAGCGGCACCTTGTAGTGTTTCCACGAAAACCCTGACTGCCACGTCCTCACATTCCATGCCTATCACACCACAGGCTATGCTGAAGGTTGCAACGTGTTCATCAGGATGAATTCTCCCATCACCAAAGAATTTGGGAAAATTCTTCCTTGAGCTGCGTGGAAGTTCATGTGGAGGTGGAGTCAGATTGAGTGGGCCAAAAGAGTTACTCCAGGGGCCTTGAGCTGCCATGATTTGATTATGAAAAAGAGGGATAACAACTTTGGGTGGAGTATGGATGGGCAACGCTCTACTGAAAGCAGAAAAGGAGGCTCTGCCTTGTGTTGGTGTCCTAGTACGGGTAGGAGGAACACTCATGGATCGTTGAACTTGAAGTTTGGGAGGAAACAAATTGGAATTGCCCTTCTGCACCAATTCAAAAACAGGATCAACAACACCTTGGGCTCTCTGATTTCTGGTATAGCGTGGAGTTGCCAGATTGCAAGATAAAAATGAGAAGGGACTGGTCTCTGTTTCAGCTTGAAGCTTGAGGCTTCAACTGCGTGCTCTTCCCCAGGGTAGTCGCCAAAAAGACTGTTGGGTGAATATTTTGTCAATTAGCTAACTGATATTCAAAATAGGTCTTATCAACTACAGCAAGGGAGATTAGTCGTCCAAGTGTGCAGGTTTTCTACATCAAAAGGGGACAAATCTCTCTTTTCATCAAGAGGAGGTTCCCTGTTAAATATAAGGAGGCTATATAGTATAGCTATAAGTAGAAAATAACACTCAGGGGTAGGGCAACACCATCCATCTCTCTTCTTTCAGAGATGATGCTCACAAACACAGGAGAAACCCTGGTGAAGACACTGAAGGCACTTCTCTTCTTTCAGAAGTGGTCTTGCAGCAAACTTCAGTTCTTTCCGATAATGATAGGTGACTGGTAACAAGATACAGTAACCAGCAGAATGAAGTGTAGCACAAAGTCTCCACTTCAGCTGCCCAAAGAGTGAAATACAAAAGACAATGACGGCACAAAGTCGTCCCAAGGTCTTTTACACAGAAACAAAAAATAAAGAAACACACTAAAGGCAATTGTAGGCAGTACAAAGTCTTCCCACAGTTAGCTTCAGGACACCTTGATTATCTCCATTAGCTCTGCTTATTTCATTAAATGGACAAGAACACATTCAGAAGACAGACATAGGAACAGTCTCCTAAATGATACAAGCTATGACAACACAAAGTCTAAAAGTAACTTGCTTTCTCATTCAAACAAAGAAATATGAGTAACACCCTGAGCTCAAAGTCTCAGTGATAGCCTCTCAATTTTGGCAGAATTTTGCTTCTTTTATCAAAAAGATCTCCCTCAAAACAATAAAAGAGATTACAATATATAGCAGCCAAGAAAGACTTGGCGCTTTGTTTCATGGAATAGCCCATGCTGTGCATTCAATGCCTTGAATGCATTTTCAGTTTTGCTAGGGGGCCATGCTGGAACAGGGCGACTGCCTTAACTATGGCGTGTCATTTCATCTCAAATGTCTTCTCCTGGGTCTGGATCATCTGGTGTCTGCGCAACTGTCCATTTTGTCTTTACTCCAAGGGAGACCAACAGGGGTGCCTTCAATGTTTGCCAGTCAAAATATCTGCTTTGCGGACTGTTCCACCTACTGGAATAACTACTATGTAGATATTTCGGCCTCTCCCCCTTCTGCTGCGATTTAAGCCCTCGAGCTATCTTTTCTCCTTTCTGGTTTTTCTTTTTGGCCTTGGCCTTAAGGAACTTGACGGGGTTAGTTTTGGTGATCATGCTATAGTCATAAAATATGCTAGACGTGCACAATTAGGTGAAATTTTTGAATTAGATCGTGCTACTTTAAAATCCGATGGTGTCTTTCGGAGTAGCCCAAGGGGTTGGTTTACTTTTGGACATGCTACATTTGCTCTTCTATTCTTTTTTGGACACATTTGGCATGGTGCTAGAACCCTATTCAGAGATGTTTTCGCTGGTATTGACCCGGATTTAGATGCCCAAGTAGAATTTGGGGCATTCCAAAAACTGGGCGATCCAACTACTAAAAGACAAGTGGTATAATATAACATTGCTTCGATCGATAATAAATCTCGAGAGATTCCATCTCAGTGAATATTCATTCTCAATAGATTAAAAATATTTTGATTACATTTTTTTTCTGGAAAATGTCGTAATTAGTACGAAAGCTATCTCCATAAAAACTACGATCGAATCTATGGAAGCATTGGTTTATACATTCCTTTTGGTGTCGACCTTAGGGATAATCTTTTTCAAAGGCCTTAAGCCTGCAAAGATTAACAGACACTTTATTGCCGCAAGTTTGACGTCTTTGGGTTCGTCATCGTTTGAAAGCTAACGGCTAGTTGGTTGTCCTAAATTTGACCGCTGCGGGCCCATCATCCTTCTTAGCGATTCCTTCGTGTCTTTCCCGCTTGCTTTGGCCGCTTTCCGTCGGGCTTCATCTTTTTTACTGTGTCTTTGTATTGGGAGTGCTCCGTCTTTGACATCTGTCACAGTCCGCTGCTTTGAAACTTTACCAACTTACAGAAAATGGGACCCACAACACTTCTGCCCGAGCAGCTTCAAAAGGGGAATGGGGACAGGTGGCGCTTTTCGCTGATCTTCACAAGTGACACGTGGCATTTTTCGCTGTGAAACAGGCGATGACACTTGGCAGCATCCGCTTAATTTATAGAAGCTTAAGATACCTTTTGAGAGTCTTGCGGAAGATGATGACACATGACGGCTTCCGCTGAGCTTTAGAAACACTATAGAAACATTTGGGACTCATTTGGATTCACACGGACGATGACACTTGGCAGCTTCTGCTCGACCTTAGCAACTCACCCGGGGCCCACCACAGTCCTTATTCAATAATGAAACAAAATGAATAAATGGCGGATGTTGACACTTGACGGCTTCCGCCGAGCTCTACAAGGGACACATGGCGACTTCCGCTGCATTTAGAAAAACATATTAAAACCTTCCGCAGTTGCCACTTGGCGCCCTCCGCGGAACTCTGAGATAAACTTATTGAAAGAAGCTTTGAAACTTATAAGAAACTTGAAACGCGGATGCAGACACTTGTCGCGCTCCGCTGAGTTATAAAGGGACACGTGGCACGTTCCGCTACTTTTTAGAAACAAATTATAATGGGTCTCGGCAGATGACACTTGGCAGCTTCCGCTCGACTTTGAGACTTAGACAAAACTTTAGGCAAAATGAAAAACCCACGCAAAATGAAAAACCCGCACCGTGTGTCATGACCCTTATTGCCTCAAAACTGAAACGCGCACAGACAAAATTTGGAGCGCACAACTGAAACTCAAAATAAAATGTAGAGTAATTTACCCTACAAAGGGAAGAGAGAATTTTTTGGCTTGTAGGACCAAAAATAGTTCATGTGTTGTCCCAAAAATGAGTGATAGACTTTGGGAACAACAGGACGACCCAAGGAAACAGAAAGACAAGAAAGCTTAGGACCCCAAGCATAAGTAAGCGTAATTGAATTACAATAAGGCAATGACCGAGGGAGCATCTCGAAACAACTTGAAGATGGAGCTTCTATTAAAAAATTGAAAGCTGAATGGGGAACCTTTGAATGGTAATACTATCATGATGCTAGCATGTCTAAAAGAGACTAAGAATAGGAAATAAAGAGCATCGGGGAGCCCTAGAAACAAGCTTGTCTGTTAAAGGGGAAATATTGAAGGGATGGAAAAGAGTTAGCCACCAAGGCGAAAACATGGTCTTTATAAAAAACAAGACACTCTAATCATTTTGGCAAGACTAAGGGTTTTGACATCGCATAAAGCTTGGGCTAACTATTGAAGTATGCGATATAACTTTGAGAGGAGAAATAAGTAGATAGGCATGGCATGAATAAGGGAGATATAATAGATGATTATTGGGTAATCGCTCATGAAGCACTACAAACTGACCCACCCTGACCTTAGTGCACTCCTAAGGATCTGCACTTAGGGAGATTGATGCGCTGACAAATCCTACAAGAGAAATGGGCAGTAAGAGAAAAAAGAGGTGTATAAGAAAAGGATATGGGGGGATCTATTTGAGTGTGGTGTATTGTTTTTCACCAAGCCTTGATTCTCATTTGCGTCAATCCCTTCCGCCTTGACACCGAGAGTTAAGAGGTTGAACGTGATTGAGGAAGCTTTTGAGGCATAAAGCTTCCATTTCTGTTGTTCATGCACATGCTTGATCACAATTGAGCTGGAATACATTAGTCAACTTAAGTTTTTTATTGAGGGGTGGGAAATGGGGGGATAGGCTGTCTCAAAAAGAGAAACCACCTTCCATTAAGCTTAAGCATGCAATCACAAAAGAGATTTAACTTGGCATTGTTGGCTTCAATTTTGCTGGCAAGAGGCTCAAGTTGATCTAGATTCCTCAACTAACTTCATTGTACAAGCAACCACCTTTTTCAGATGTGTCATAACAAATGAAGATTTTACTTGCTGAATCTCTGGGTGTGTGTAATACCCAATATTGTCTCCAAAGTCTTGGGCTATACCCTAAATTGACTAGATTAGGGGGTGATTGTTGCACAATTGGTGCTACTTGGTATTGCTCTTGGAGGTTTATCCCATAGAATCAATTCTCAACGATTTCTCGCCGTTTCTCGGCAGATCTCGTGGCATATTACCTTGCTGAGATACTAGGCTCTATCTCGCGAGATGAGAAGCCCTGATTTTCTCAGGCAATTTTCGCCAAGAAATATCTGTGATTTTGCACGTCTAGTGACATGATTTTGTGGAGAAGAGCCCCTAATTTTCTTATATTGGTAATTATTTTGCACGTCATGTTGTAAAGTTTGATGGGATGAAAGTTCTGTTTTTTTTGTGCCATGCCTCTTGGTAATAAGTGTCAAACATGTGTTGTTGAAACGGTTGAGTATTTGTTTTTGCATTTTGTCTCCTCACCAACCCCATGTAGATAATTTCATAAATGTCCCAATGGTCTTGAAAAGATTTAGAGGGGAGTTGATCCGGGTTGAGGCTTTATCCCAATCAAAGGAGAAGAGTGCACTTTTAAGCTTTTTTTCCTATATTAACGTCCACCATTTTGCATTTTGTCTCCTCACCAACCCCATGTAGATAATTTCATAAATGTCCCAATGGTCTTGAAAAGATTTAGAGGGGAGTTGATCCGGGTTGAGGCTTTATCCCAATCAAAGGAGAAGAGTGCACTTTTAAGCTTTTTTTCCTATATTAACGTCCACCATTTTGTTGTCCATTTCATTGATAAGCGGGGGGTTGTGGGAAATAATATTTAATTGACCCGTTTATCTTGACTCTACAAATTTTGTATACACCTTGTTTTCTATTATTGTGGGAAATCGCTGAGAAAATCCCATTTCTCGAATACCCAAAAAAAAAGAAGTGATGCATTAAAAATTGAAGGTAAACTGTGGAATGTTTTCTCGCGATTCATCATTCTTCTTTTGCATAGGCCACAGACAAAATTGCTAAGTGAAAAGCAAAAAATGTGCCCTCATATTAGTATTTTATAGTCATCTCATACATATTACAGTGCCCACAACCCTCATTCAAGTTGCAAGTTCACCGCCTGGCACCAAACCCTACATTGTGCATAGCGTCCGCGATTTGAACTTTGTGGCCCATTACAAGTTTGAAGTTTGTTCTTGAAGTTTGTAGTTTGTAATATTATTTTGCAGCTTGAGATGAAAGATAATATGTATATTTGATATTTCACGACTCTATGAGCATTGCAGTTTGTAACTTCGTAGTTTGTACTTCACATTTTTGTAGTATTGTTACTATTGTACTCTTTTTTGATCTCACATTGATAGGAAATATACTTATGGGCCTATGGCATTCTCTACATTCACTTTTCATGTCATTTAACAATGTTTTACATTTAATTTAAGTTTATTTTATGAATTTATATGTTTTTTTAAGTAGCAATAAAGTTGTCGAGAAATGCTGAGAAATTCTCGAGATCCGAGATCCAGTTCAAATTTTGCCCTATTGAGAATTCGCCGAGAACGAGATTTTGATCTATGGTTTACCCTATGGAGCTTACTAACCGAGGTGCTCAACGCTGTTGAGGAATGACTTTCTTGTTGGAGGTTCTTATATGTGGCATATTGTAGATACATATGATCATTGTTGAAGCCCTAGGTTTGTGGAATTCCTAGTATGGTTTCTAAAGCCTTAGGGCAAACCTTGATTGGTGCTAACTCACATGATAGTTGGTACACATGCAATGTTACCTAGTATTGTTGTTAAGAGGTGTGTGTCGTGGAGCTGGAAGACCTTGTTCGACAGACTAGGGTCCTTAGAGAGATTGGGGAAATGTGTGACTTTCACTTTGGAGGCTTGGGTAGACTGAATGGATATAGACAATCATTAATCACCAATACATTGTTGGTGGCTTCTTGTTTTATGAGCACCTAATTCCATGTTATATGATCCATCATGCAAGTCATCATCATTGAGCATATGTTCTTTTCTCGTATGATGAGAGGATTAGATAAGCTGGTTAGGGTGTGATGCTAGTTTACCATTGCTGATGAGCTTGGTTGGATTAACATAGGTTGTATCTTCAAGGACATCACGTTAGAAAGATGGACAGAAATGGTTTTGACTATGAGCTATTGCAAAGCCATATGGATAAAAGGTAGACAATTTGATTAATAAGGATTTCTAGTAGGATCTAAAGCAAATAAGGCTTTGTTGTCTCATTAAAGAGCATATATTTATTATTGAGTAATGAATTAGGGACACCATATGTATCAAGAGTGATTTGCCTGTAGTTTTATGTAATTTATAGGTGAGACTTGATGCCTTGTAGAAATTATCCACTTAATACCCATGTTATGAAAAAGGAGAGGTTGGTGAAGATTGAAGCATGCATGTTGCAGAATGAGTAAATACAAAGATTGGGAGGATTGTGAAGTATGTGCCAAGACGTACGTGCAATTGAAAAATTATGGAGGTCAAGGTCTAAGGCGAGAATTAGTTCAGGAAAATGTAATCTCTATTGATAGACTAGAGGTGATGAGAGGGGTGTGGGAGGAGTGCAAGGGTGAGTGGGGTTAGAAGTGGGAGTGTCTACTACTAGAACAAAGGCAGGTGGGGATTAGCCCAAGTCTAGGACCAAGGTAAGGATTTAAAAAAACATATGGCAAGTGTGGGGGTGCAAAGGGGAGAAAAAGGTTATGTATGAAGTAATGTGGAAGTGATAGGATAGTTAAATGAGGGAGGAGGTGGTATAAAGCACTGAAGATGAAACATGTGACATTAGGGTCGTAAATTGTGTGGGGGTGGTTTGGGTGGGTGAGGTTTGAGGGATCGAATGGGTGGCATAAGGGGTTTGAATGGATTGGTTGTTAATTTTTGGGTTATAGGGCTCATGCCGATATACGCTGGTTGAATTGAGGTGTTTGTTAGACACATTAATAAGGGATGATGTTTTGAGAATAACCTCAATGCTACTCAATCTCGTTGGTACGTACTTGGCGATGTGGTTGTCTCCTTGGTGTATACATGTTAATCACACTTTGGGATATTCTGGAGTTGTTTAAACACATCTTTGACAATGTTGCTCAGGGACTTCCAGTTTCAATATTTCTCTTGCCTTTTTTACATTTGAGATGCTGACTATAATTGATACTCTTCAAATCTCCCTCTATTTGGAGATAATTAAAGTGGTAGTGACAAGTGAGGTGAACCACTTGTATTAAAGCCGATTCTTATTTTTTTTTTTTGGTGTTGTGACTTAAGAGTTCATTCTATGCTATCTTCACAATACCATTTCTATTGGTAGTGACAAGTGAGGTGAACCCCTTGTATTGAAGCCCATTCTTAAGATTTGTTTTGGTGTTGTGACCCAAGAGTTCATTCTATGCTATCTCCACAATACCATTTCTATTGTGGAAGGTTCATTCTATCCCTGTTGCCTCCGGGTTACTCATATTGCATAACCAAAAAAATAATTATATGGAGGGGAAATAAGTCACAATCCATTTGGGTGGTGGATTGAGGACAAACATTATGAAAAGATAGTGGTGCGGCATGTTCCAAGTTAGGAAAATAACTAAGTTGGGTATGGTAGTGACGAGAATGGTAGAGAGGTTGGTGAGAACTAGGATGGTGGATTTTGTAGGACACTTTATTGAATGGATTGTAGGATCATGTTTAGAGAAATTTTCAAAATGTGGTTGTTTCTTTCTTGACATGGATTCTAACATACATATCATGTAATGATAGAATATAGAGAAGTGATGTGTAGTAACTCAATTGAGATGGAGATGCATCCTAAAAGTAGTGAGGGGATTGTTTCAGGTGGATCATATGAAGGATAGGTTGATTACAATTTCATGCCAATTGTTATGGGCTAAAGCACAATGGATTAAAAATGTCAATAATTATAATTATTGCCATTTAATTGGGGTAGATTGAAGGGCCTAGGATTTCTAGGATTCTAGTGCATTTGCAGTTAGAACCTTGCAGTTTAGGAAGAGCCACAAATAATGTTGGATTTTAGGGTTGAACTTGATTGGCCAAAGCTTTTTCCAATGTGGTGCTTGTCGTAGTTGAGTGTTTTATAGTGTTTCATAGTCAACCTTTGTTGTAGAGAATTTACCCCTTGTAACATTCCCCTGGTGAAGTTCATCAACCATTGGATTTGAGCTTCCTATTGTTGAGATGTTGTAGAAGCAGTTTGGTTTGATGAGGAAAATTATTGCGATAGGCTTGTGTTCCATGTTGATTTAGTTCCTTTGTGTTTATGGTTAGAAGGTAAACTATTTAATCTTGAATGATGTGGTGTTGTAGTGGGGTTAGTATTGGGAGGGTGTTGAGTTTTGGGAAGGCATTCTAGGCCTAATCTCAAAACTGGGTTGATTTTTGTTGATTTGCTAGTTAAGGAGAGGCTGAAGTAGATTGATATATGTTTGTAGATGCCATTAGATTAATGAGCCTTGAATTGGAAGAGGTTGTGGAAGAGGATCTTGGAATTGGTTTGGCTGTAGGTAATTTGAAATGATGATTTGAGTGCAAGGGAGCTGATTTTAGTCCTTGTAAATCGTCAAGCCATTTTCATATTGAGGGCTTTAGTTGAATATGTCAGGGGCCTTGATATTAAGGCCTTCTACTCATTCAGGTATCTTCTTCCATGGGACAAGTGGGAATTTGAATTTTTGCTTCCACTTGTTTGGGAAATGGTTAACTTGGGGAACGTATTATATTAGTTGGATATGTGTCACATGAGTAATGTGTTAGTTGTTTGGCATGTAAGGGAAACCACAAATGTTGAGTGAAGGGTTGATCTTTTGCGAAGCAAAGGATAGAGAGGGTTACAAAGTGGCATATCTTCGAAAATTTAGAGGTGCCAACATTTTATTAAGTGAAATATGTTGAGTGTTTTCTAGCCTAAACTTCAACTCCACTTTGATCTTCATAAATTTTGAGCCTCTTTGAGGTGCGTTTTTCTCTCATGGCTATTTGTAGAATGTACTTTTTTTTTGAAGAAATGAATATTATATTACCCTAGAGAACAAAAGATTTACATCAAGAACATTATGGGATGCTAGTGGAATCTCTACTTCATGCTTGCTCTATCCATTTCTCATGAGATAATAACCATATTTGGTCTGTCGCACCCTTGCATCTGGTCTACACTTCGTATCTGGTTCAATCTTTTACTTCAAGTTCGGTTCAACTTCTCGTCTTCATGCCTTCCTACCTAGCATCATACTCATACCCATTGTCGTCTTCTGCTGCATTGTTACACTTTGCAATTTGCAATTTGCGTTTTGCTTTTTTTTCTCTCATTCGTGATTTGCATTTTGCATTTGGGTTTCGATCTTTGATTCATGTTTTGCATCTATGTTTTGAGTAGGTGAGTTTGGCTCGACCTTGCTTTGTGTTTGAACTTGAAATTTCTCTTTGCATCTATTCTTCGCATTTGTGTCTCAACACCCTCGTTCACTGCCTCCTTTACCTGTGTTTTCCCTAACCTTAGCATTGTGCTTTGCTGCGTTTTTACCATTTGTGTCTCTGCATTCCAGCTTCCTTTCATCCCTTTGCAATCTCTTCGTCCCTCATTCTCATCACCTCTGATATTGTCGCTTCTACTCTGGTCTAGTTGTGAGTTTCAAACATGGAACTCCCATCAATGTATAAATTTAAAACTTCACATCTCTAGAAGGGCTCATTGCTGAAGAATAAATACGTTAGCCTGTGCCAATGACTCTTTGGTGTTGAAAATCTAGGCTATGAACTTCAAGACCCTTGTCTATGCTTCAGAAAGAGCTACAAGAAAAGGATTATATATTTACAAATATGCAAGAAAAGATTCCAAGCTTGAACAAGCTCTAACTACCCCTACTAATTCTCCATGTCTTCAACAACTTAATGAAGTCGTCACCAAAATTTAAAATAAACAGTTGGTGATAATTACTCAACACAAAGATTTGACGAAAGAAACCATAGCCCAATTACACTGGATAGCCAAACAGGGAGAGGAGTAAGGTTCTTGAGCACAAGTGGTAAAAGGAAAGAAAGTACCTCTAGTTTTTGAGATGGCTATCCAAGCAAAGTTTGAAGAAGAAAAGGCGCGGCAAACCAAGGTACTTAACCTCCATGTTCATGGCCTCCCTAAGCCAATTGATCCTTAACAAAAAGGGCACACATTCTTGCATGAATCCTTGGACCTTAAAGATCTCCCCCTTAACCAAGCTTGGACTTTGCCCAACAGCACTTCAATCATCTAGATCTAGTCTGTGGATGAACGCTTATAGGCTCTATGGGCTAAAATGAAGCTCGTCTCTCCCTCAAAAAATTTACCTAGATACAAATTTTCCCAGACTCCAAGTGGTGGAACTTTGGAAAGCTCGTGCTCAAGTTGTGGCTGCTAGGAAAGAGACCAAATGGGCTGTTATCTGGGATTTTAGGATCATTATTCATGACTTCCCTCCTCCTAGGTGGTCATGGCCTAGACCTTCAAAATTACAACGACCTCTAGTCTCAGTGGGTGGTGGTGGCATCTCCATTGCTTGTTGGAATTGCAATGGTGCTATATGGTTTTCTCTAGGTAATTTCTAGGATGTTATTGCTTCTTGCGATCTCATTTGCCTCAGTAAGACCCATGAAAGTGCTAAACTGGCCCATCCTCTGGTAACGAGGTACGTGTGGGTTTCGGATTCTCGTCTTGAGACCTGTAGATCAAGTGGAGTCTGTGTTTCAGGTGGAATGGCTTGCCTCATTCAGGATAGCCTTAGGTCTAGAGTTTTATTGATGGTTTCCGATGTTTACTCTAGATACATGTGGCTACAGGTTCAGAGAGGTGGTGCCAGCATCATGGACTATGTTCTCGCTAGCAGATCCTTCATCTCCCACATCCATGGCTTCCTTATTTCTTCTTAGCTCTTGCTTGCTAACCATGCCGTCTTGATGTTCATCCTCCATATTGATTCTCATCCCTTGCCCCCCTTTTCCACCACACTTCCCATCACTATACATACCACAATCTACTTTGATCATAACTACACCATTGACCATGCTGCTCGTCTCTCACTTCTTATGTCTTAATTTTACTCCTTCCCTTTACCCACCACCGATTCCGTGTATGAGTTCTTATGTCAAACCCTCTAGGAATCTGACCTTGACTCTTGTCTCCACACTATACATTACTCTAGATCCACTACTTGCCACAGAACTCGCCACATGGGCCAATGTATAGTGTTAAGTGTAAATCCCTTCACCAAAGACCTCAATTTTCCCTAACCCATGACCCTCCCTTGATACCCACCCTCTCGAAGGGAATATCATTGTCTTATCCGACATAATAAACAAGAGTTTCTTGTATCTAGACGACTTACACTCCTTGCTGATGTCCACCACTCACCTATGACCTTTTGGCACACTCTTCTCGCAAGAAAAACCACATATTCTGGCATCACCCTTGAAGCATGGGTCTCCTATGTTAATTCCCTGTATGAAATTCCAGACCATCCTATTGTTAGTACCCACACTCCACCATCCTCCTCTACTTTCTCCACTTCCTTCATCAAGAGAGTTATTTTGAAGCAATGCACCAACAAAACAACTAATTGTGAAGGTCTCAAAGCTGAGTTTATCAAATATGGTATGGATTCCCTTGCCTTTCCCCTTGCCACACTCTTTAATGAGGTGGTACGTTCTGTTAGTGTAGGGTATTTATTTTCCTTTTATTATGGTTTATTCCTACACTTGACTTGGCTTGCTTAGGTGTACTTTTGTCATAAGAGTTACTCTTTGATTATTCCATCATAGGAGTTACTCTTTGGTTATTCCATATCATAGGAGGTTGCTTATCCTAGGCCCTTTGAGGCTGATCATGGAGGAGTTACTTACCTTAAATCTCCTATTTGTACATCTCTTTGTGAGCTATTCTACATGGAGTGAGTTGGGTGATTTGAAGTGTTTGTGTTTACTCGTGTTTATATTGCAATCCTATCTCGTATTTTAGATTTTATAACTTGCAGTTATAAGCGTGCGTGTGCTTGTCTCACATTGCTTGAACTAGTGCATTTGACGTTCCGTTCAATCTTGGCGCATACTCTGGTACACTCAAGTTTCCCTCAGTCAGGGTCCCAACACATCATTCACCTTAATCATAACTCTGGAGATCTCTCTATCCATGGCAACTACATGACCATTATGATTGGGCATACATTTGCAAAACTTTATGCCGCAGTGTTAGACATGTAGTTGTGAGAGTACTTGGAGATTAGAGCTATGGTGCATGCTAGTTTCAGGAGGGACTACCAGAGTATTGATCACATCTTTACACTGGGCTATTATTGAAGCAGCGTGTCACAAATCTTCCAAATTCTTTTGCCGTTTTGTTTGCTTCAAGAAAGTCTTTGACTTGGTTTCGAGACACCTGTTTTTTTGGATGTTGAGAGATATTGGCATCCCAGATTCTTTGATTATCACCACTTGGAGGCTTCATGAGACAATTACTGGGTAGTTTTGTACTTCTCATAGTTTCTCTAACTCTGTGAAGGGTACCATTGGGGTCAAACAATGGTGTTGTCTCTCACCGACCCTATTCGACATTTACATTGATGAGTTACAAGAGTCTCTTCGGCAACATAACCATATGGATGATGGTTGTATTCTTCATGAGGTGATTATAGCTATCCTTCTTTTTTCAAGGGGTGTTGTCCTCTCACACTTTGTCAAGCTATTATAGCAACAACTTGATGCCCTTGCTCATTTTTTCGAACTTCAATAACTTGTGGTCAACATTGATAAAACTTCTTCAATATCTCCAAGCACTCTCTCTCCAGATTCTAGTTTTTTTAAAAAGGGGAACTTCTAGAGATCACATCAGTGTACACACATATTTGGGGGCCCAATTTTTTGGCCCATCTTTTAGCATGAACTCCGCCTCTCATTCACACCTTTGCAAGGGGTATGCCTCTCTTTTTGTCTTGGAATGTCAGTGTTCTTAAATCCACTTTGAGGACATCCCTTCCAAATTATGGATTTTTGATACTATCATCAAACCTACAATTTTATATGGTTAAGAGGCTTGGGGACCTAGCTTGGGAGTTGTTGACTGGGCTTGTATTGAGAGGTTTCACACTTTGATGCTATGGTACATGATCTGTTGCAAGTGGACAGTTCCTCAATGCATCGCCCAAGCTAAATTTGCTGCCCAATTGCTACATCTTGAGACTATCTTTAGGCTTACTTTTTATATTCATAAACTCAGATCTTTGTGGGACAACTTCTAGTCGTGAGAGATATCCATACTTAGCATATCGGTCTTAAGAGAAGATTGCTTCATTAGTCCTCACTAGATGCTGACAATGTTGGTACTTTGAGACTTCGTTGCACATTCTTTCTGTTAGCATCTCTACTAATAAGATACCCCCTTTCATGTACTCCTTGGATGCCCCCCTCACCACCCTAGGTAGGGGAGGGGGGAGGGTTCCTTCCTACAAAGGATGTCATCACTAGAGCTACTAGAGAAGACATCTACAGATAGTATATCCATGCCACTTGGATCTTACCCCTTGAGTTGCTCAGCCGCAAGCATGCTTTTTACACAGAGCATTTCTTACAGGTAGTGGTTGGTATTATTTGTTGCCCTCGCTATCTCTAGCGCCATTGATCCCAAGTCTTGAGGTTTCCCTTTGGCCAAATGAGAGTGTGTTGTCACTAGTTATTGGTTAAAATTGATCACCACATTCTTTGTCAAGATCGAATCTATCGTATTTTCTCCCTCAAGAAGGTGGAGACCGAAGAACACTTCTATTTCAGATGTGCCATTTACTATGAGTTTCGGTGAAGATATCACTACCTTTATAGGGACTCATGTAACACTCTATCTACTTTCTTCAGATATCTAGACCAATGGTGCCTGGCTCTTTATCTTCATGAGGTCGTCACCCTCCAACGTAGATCCTTACAGGGGAAGCCTAGAGGCTTTAGAACCCCCATATTGATCACCTTTTCCTTCCAAACCATCTAGGAAATTGGCCACAATAAACCCCCTTTGGACACCTATACCTCACACAACAGAGTTGATAGATCAGTGAGGCAACTCTTTTTTCAACCCACCATTACTACTAAGACTACTCAGATCACCCAACTTGCTCTCCTTAGCTTTGTGACTTTGCTCCTTCCTGTTGGTGTGGCTTTGCCCCTTTCTAACTACATGGATCTAAAAGTTGCCAGCCGTCCCTAGACCACAAGGGCAAACTCATTTTATGAGTTTATTTTCTACCACGGGAGGTATACTGGCCTTGGATGTTAGGGGAGGTTCTAGAGGAAGTGCTTTGCTTCCTCCTAGGATCTACAAACTTGACCCGTCTAACATTGGGTACTCAATGAGAAATATAGTATCTTTTTACATTGATCATGATGGTGCGAGAAAATCCTCCACTTTAGGGACATGCAGGGTTATTCAATGAGGTTTCTTTCCAGACTTCATTGACATATGCTTTTGGGTGCTCTTGTTCGCCCTTCATTGCTATTTATATTGGTTTCATTACCACCTATGCGAATGGCACACTACTTTAGTTTGTACTTTTATTCCTTTATTTGGCTTCTAGGATTCTCTCTTCCTAGAACTTTCTATTGTTAACTCCTACATCCTCGAGTTTCATTAACCTACTTTTGGTCATTTGTGGATGCTAATACAATTTATTTATTTATTTACTTGATGGGGTATTGGAGAAGAAGCTTGATGGCTTATTTGCATTGATTTCAGGCCCCAAAGCTAGCTAAAAGCATGTGGGAGTCTATTTGAGTGTCCTATCTTCTTGGAGGATGAAGCATAATAGGATTATATCATCATTGAATTGGAACTTTGTAGATGTGGTGCCCCTTGTCAACCATTTGAAATCCAGTAAGTTGGTGGTGGTATTTGTTGTCAACAATGGTGTAGTCAAGTGCCTAAAAATATTATGATTAGGTACGGGGAGAGAAGATCACCCTAGTGCAAACCTCAAGAGGTAACTTTGGTTGTCATAGTGGGTGAGGCACCACTTACACAACTATGGGATCCGTGTTAACCCTATTTCTTAAAGCCAAAGTTCTGAAGTGTATATGGAAACAATTATCAATTAAATCTTGTCAAAATCCGTTGATATCCCAAGCTTGACAAGAACCTCATCATTTTTCTATTGTGTGAAAGGGTGAATGATTTATTGTGCCACAATGATATTATTGGTGATTTGACAACCTTTAGTAAGTGTTGTCTAGTTAAGTGACATGATTTTGTGGAGAAGAGCCCCTAATTTTCTTGTATAGGCAATTATTTTGCATGTCATGTTGCAAAGTTTGATGGTTTGAAAGTTTTGTTTTTATTGAGCCATGCCACTTGGTAATAAGTGTCAAACATGTGTTGTTGAATCGGTTGAATATTTGTTTTTGCATTTTGTCTCCTCACCAACCCCATGTAGATAATTTTATAAATGCCCCAATGGTCTTGAAAAGATTTAGAGGGGAGTTGATCCGGGTTGAGGCTTTATCCCAATCAAAGGAGAAGAGTGCGCTTTTAAGCTTTTTTCCTATATTAACGTCCACCATTTTGTTGTCCATTTCATTGACAAGCGGGGGGTTGTGGGAAAGAATATTTGCTTGAGACGTTTATTTTGACTCTTCAAATTTTGTATACACCTTGTTTTCTATTATTGATGAGTTCTCTTGCAGGACTTGTCGACAGATCATCCTCGTTGAGTGCACGTCCTATGGAGTAAGTGGGGATCGAGGTGTCCTAGTTCATGATGCTTTGTGAGAGATTCCCTGATGATCATAAAACTATATTTGCCTCATTCATTCATGCCATTTCATCTACTTATTCATCCTCCAAGAGTTGCATTCCTCATTTTCTCTCTTCACATTTGTGTGTTTCTCCCTAACGCCATCGCATTAGCTATGGACATTTTGCATTGCTCCTCGTTGGGCAGCCCGATGTAATTTTTTGTTTGCTGGACATTTTCTACTTTATTCACCTGGCCGATGACATTGGTTAAGTATGAAATTTGGCATTTTGGGTTTTGAGTCATATTTATATGGTTCCCCTTTGTCATTTCTCATAAGCAAGATATCCAATTTGCTTTGCTTGCGCACACAAATCCACCTTACTAAGAAGAAGAGTAATTAGGGTTAAGGAGCTTAGACTTGTTTGTACAATAACTTTGAAGTTATCAAGAAGAGAAGTTGAACCAACAAGGTATACCTAGTCTTTGGACTCCCCAATTAAGGATACCAAGGTCTTCTTCTTTCCATCTTGTCACCCTAGAATATCTCTCACAAAGTGCCATTTGAGCCAAAAGGAAGATTAATGGGCTGACAAGTCAACCCAAGGTAAGTATTCACACCATATACTCTCTATTTATTTACTTTGGTGGATATACTATATTGGTATGTTATTGCCTTCTGTGCTTAGATTAGGTTATGCTTGTTTGTATATTGTTATCTTTACATGCTTTGTACCTTTAATTACACCTTAATGTTACTATCTAATGACACCCTTACAAACTTTAGATTAGATAACTTGTGGTTACCGCCTAATGACATTACCTTTCATTTTATTACTTTTGTATACACCTCTTGGTTACCATATAATGCCACCTTGGATTGAGTTAGGCCTATTCATGTCCCTTATATGTGTAGTTTCCCTTATTGTATCCCTTACAACATTTGTCGCGAATTTCGCACATGACCCTTGTCAATAACTTTTTACCGTTTTGTAGAACATTGTATTGCATGTTTATTGGATCTAGTATTGTCTTCTACCTTTTTCTATATGAGAGGATCCTTATGTTGTTTAAAATATTTAGACTACATAAATTATGAGGAACCTTACGTTAATCTTACCCCTCCATTGTGTTGGCCATTTTCATGTTTTCCTTTTTCCTAACATCTTAGCTTTTCCAATTTGTCAAACATACCTTGTTTGCCAAATTTATTTTCTGCTTTTAGCAGCCCTATAGGTTATCTTCCCATTCCCACAATTGGGTACGTCAACACCACCCAAGATGAAACCAACCAAGGTTTTTATGCTTTCCAAGGATTCATTAGCAACAACGATATTGCTGTTTCCATGACTAACACTAAGAATTCGCAAAATCCTTCCATTGATTGTTTTTTTTTCTTCCTAGAAAACCCTTCCAACATAGCCATGACCAAGTCCAACATAAACAAATGCATTCCTACCAACCCTGCGATCACCACAAGTTCTAGAGCTAGAAAGTTGCCTCATGAGGATTCTAAATTTGAGGGTGAAAAAGAAAATTACAATGAATACAATCCCAAAATGTAATTCTTCTTAAACCAAAATCTTGAACATATAGGAAAATCTCAAGATGTCCATGCAATTGTGGTTTCATCTTTTCTTAAGACTCCTACTAGGTTCAGTTCCTCTTTAGGCTTTGGGGCAAGTCAATCCATTACCTTCTCAATCCTTCCTCATCCACACTTCCAAACATAGGTACAAGTATGGCCGATGCTACATTTAGTGCCCCAAATCAATACATAAACCAACATGCAACTCAAGCATCCCAATCAGATCAAAATGCTTCAACCGATTCAACTCAAATGATTTTAAAGGTCGTGGACCAAATGGGCTATATGCAAACATCTAGTTCCAACCAATATATACAAATGGAAAATCAACTTTTGCAAATGGTCAATAGACCTCAACAAATTCAATGGGGAATACCAAATCATTGCCTTTCCCCGTGCCCCCCTTAAGGATCATCTTGGGAGTCGAATCCCACAACCACACTTTCACAATACATTCATTCAACACCTTCAAAATGAACCCTTAGCACCTCATATTACAGCCATGGACATTTGGGGAGTCACCTCAACCATTACTTATGATGGGTCTACCAATCCCACCTTTCATCTTAGGGCCTTTGGCAACCTTTACAAAGATTGGCTCAAGCTAAACACCTATGCGACTACTAAATTATTAGCAAAAACCCTCATGGGTGATGCTTTAGAATGGTACAATCGACTCAAGACTAGCTCTATCATCGAAGTAGAAGCGTTAGTTAATGCATTGGTCCGAGAATTCCAATACCATGACTTACTTGAGGACAACTTGGATAACTTCGTCAATTGTAAGCAATCCGATCATGTGCGTTTCCATGATTTCATTAAACATGGAAGTATTTGGTCCATAAAGCTAAGCATCATATGATTGAAGAAGCTCTTTTTAAGTATTTTGAAAACTGCCATAGAACCAAAACTGCAATACAAAATCAGGGAAGAAGTCTTCAATCAAGCTAAAAGACTATCATCTCATGAGACAATTTGAGATTCCTCAACCTAACCAAACATGCAAATCTTATGAGACAACAAAAAACAAAACACGCCATTGATGATGGTGTCATTGATACCTATGATTATAGCTTTGGCCATGAACTATCCATGCAATATTGCATGGTGGTCCTTGAAATGCTGCTCTCTGAACCACTTGTGGGAAGCTTTTTTAAAAAACCTTTTCCTTTTGATAATGACACTCACCAACTAGTGTTGAGGAGCTTAGAAAGAGATTTCCTGGGCCTCGATCCCAAGAACATGATCCTTCACGTCTAACATCTCAATGGTATGATACCCAATTTTTTTGTTGGTTTCATGCTAATTGGGGTTACTCACCTGAAAATTGCTGTTCTCTTCTCACCTTAGCATACAATTTCTTACTTGGCAATAATTTTGACCATGATGCTATGGCAAGAGAACACTATCAAGACTTCCTAAAAGTTTCCAAACATCATGAAAATCATACAAAGCATGATGCGCTTCACCAAGCGAATGCTCACCTTCAAATCTACTCTAATCCTGTAATGAATCACTCCAAAGATAACAACAATAAATCTTAAGATAACACCAACCTTCCCTCACCTCAAAATCCCCACAATTCAGCTTAGGCTGCCAATACCATAGAACACTATGGTCAACGCTAATTGCCCAACCCATGAAGAAAGACTAATTCACATGAATTGTATGAGGCGTATTATATCTTGCATTAATTCCAGACTCAACACTTAACACCCGCCTGTAGCCACTTACAAAACTTACAACAAAATTTTTCATGCCTATCCTACAGGTCTGACTTCCGTATCAACTCCCTCGAAAACATCAGAAGTAGACAAATCAAAAATTTCAGATGCCACCCAGCCGTAAGTGCCTCGACATGAGCTTCTGGTACCCAGATATGAACTCGTACCATAGGTACTTTGACAGGGGAAGGAACATGAGGAGCAATCCATAGAGAGATTTGGTGCCGCTCACTAGAGTCTGTGGTTGATAAAATTTACGAATTGGTGGTACTTGTTTGGGAGGGAATCGACGGAATAGCTAGTGGCATAAGAACATATCCGAGTGGAATGTACGGGAAAAACTGATGTGTTGACTTGATCTTCCTTCGTCTCGAACCTGAGATCCCTCGACTAGGTTAATGACATTCAATATTATGATTGTGACTCTCCAACGTCATAGACATGTTTGTGTTTACTCTAACGTCATGAGCCAAGCTAATGAGGATTTGAAAGTTTTCTTGCATCATTGGCTAGGCTAGTGATGTCAAACATAAATATCAAAATAGAAACTCAAATATAGCTTCTCCCAAGGCCAAATCTGATATCATTTAGTATTATGTTTCTCAATTACATTTAGTTCTAGCACACATTAGCATCGAGGAATGGGATCCCATTGAAGATCTCTTTAATCCTTTCTGGATGGATTCCTTTCGTTGAGCATGTGTACTTCTCCTAAACACCGAAATCAATTAATGTAAACCCTCTTCTACATGAATTTTTCTCAACCACCCTCTATGGGGGAAGAAGCTACCTTGCACGATTCAGATGAAAGTATTATGCAACATTGTAGAGAGTTGTCTATGCAAGTTGATCAAGTAATTGATCAAGAATTATCCACTAAGTTTCCGATCCAATTCATGATTCTCGATAAAATCTTATTTTGTGCAGATGATCCCTCTCTTTTCATTAGCATCCAAATTGGTGATATCCAAGTCAAAAGAGCCTTCCTTGAAGAAGTTTTGGGTGGTTGTGTTGCCTCTTTAGAGTTTATTAAATATCCAGGGTACTTAAAATGCAATCTTAAGACCATTTATAACATGTGCCAAGGTAATGGTTGAAGGCAAATGCCTCCTATGAGATGCATTTGGCTTCCTATCATGATGCCTCCTATGACGGTTGGGGTGAAGATCAGGGTCTTCAGCTGTCCCGTTTCCTATAACATCTTGGTTGGTCGTCCTTTGACTCATCATACGAGGGCCAAGACTTCCTCTGCATGGCAATTTGTTAAATTCCCCTACTTAGGAGCTATCTACATTTTCCAAGGTGATATGAATCCTTGGAATGTTGAGAGCAATTTCAAGAATGTGGTGTCTTTAAAATATTCACTGTTGAGAAACTTCCAAGCATCCCCTTTTGTGAGTATCATCACTTTATTTATTTCATTGATTCATTGAGAGGTTATAGTAGCCACCCTGAGCTAGGGGGGGAGTCTTGACAAACCTTATTGATTTCAACAATGATGAGCCTGATGAGATTAACTTATAAATTAAAACCTCTGATCCATCGTCACACATCATAGATCAATTGTATCTTGCCTTGCAACACTGTTCTCACAAGAGGGAAATTGATGAAATCTAAGTAATTGCAACATTCGCAATATAACCTCTTAATGATACTTCTAGTGATATTCGTGGTTGAATCTCTCCATGTGGATCTCACCTCTCGTGATTATGATGATGGTTACACACTAGATGATCCCTATTTGTTTGGCCATGCCCCAATAAAACATACAAAATTTGTACATTTACCAAAACTCCCTTCAACAAACACATGAACAAACATCCTTCAACATTAGTATTAACATGATCACTCTTTCTTTCTTTCACATGCATGATTATTTAATTTCTAGGGTAGAATCATTCAATTCCAACATTGATTCGATCCCTTATGCTAGCTCCTCTGCCATGGAGTCTATTGTTCTGAATCCGATGTTGGTTCCATCACCACTCCTGCCAACAACCAAGTGTTCGATGCAAGATTTAGGGCGCCATCATCTATCTTATTATTTGCACATGGCACACGGTCTATGGGCTTTTAGTTCATAACTATTGAGTATACAAGAAACACCTAGTGCAACAAAAGTCACAAGCAGAAGCCCTTAAAGTAGATTGTTTACAATCATGTTCGCCTTCCGTATTGAGGCACTTTCGTGATTATCATGGTACCACTACTTATTTTATGGTGGATTATGGAGCTTTTTGACAACATTTAGAGACACTTCATTGTCAGCCACCACCTTCATCTCCTCGACCAAATAGTTAGTCCCCAAAGAGAACTCTCGCTTACATTCCCAAGAAAGGGGACCATTATTTTCTTTGACATGAGTGCGCTTCCCACTCTACTGAAGAGTGTCAAGCATTTCATTATTATATCCGTAGTCATCACAGGAGAGTAATAGGCTCCCTAAATAAGTCACCATGTTTTTAGATGGAGGAACAACGTTCCCCCCAACAAGAACACCCCCTTCGGCCGAAATAATTGCTGCCTTGTATATCTTATTTGCTCTTGGAGGATCAATATCCTCCAAAATTTTACCACACTTATTTTATCTATCAAGGTAATTTACAAGGCCATCCTTGTATAGGTCTTAGAGCAAGTAGAAAATACCACGGTTAAAGCATGGTATCAATTGTAGCGAGAGATTTATGATATTGTTGACAATGTGTGTAATAATATTCTAAAACATATGTGAGCTGTCATATATTGTATCATAGATTTTATCTCATATTTTATCATGTTTTGTATATTTTATTAATATCTTAAGTGATTGCAATTTCTTGTTTTCTTTTTTCATGTATTATGTACTTTCCCTCGGGTGTATCCGGCCATTGCGTCATTTGTGGTCCTTTGGTCATTTGCTTTTCTTGCCCCTTCCTCTTGGGTGTATCTGGCCATGGCATTCTTTGTGATCCTTTGGTGATTCGTTTTTTGTTCCTTCTTTCTTGGTTTTTTCGGCCTTGTCACCCTAATGGTTGTTTTGGTAATTTATTTATCTTACTTCCCCTCTTGGGTTTACCTCACTTATATCTCTTCTCTCTTTGGTTTTCCCTCTATCTTTGCTTGTGCTGGACTTTTTGCAGGTATACACAGTTTATGTAGTGACACTGCTACCCCTCTTCATCGATTCTCATCTCCCCTTGTTGAATTACCTCCATGTACATACACTTATTATGTGATCTGATGCACATTCCCATTTACTTTCATATCCTCTTTCTCCTAGTCTATTTTGAAGCAAAACCTTCCCTATCATGGTCAACTTCTAGCATATCCTTATTGTATCATCTTACATCTTTATGGACTCCTTGCAGTCCCCATATTTCACTCACCTATCTTTCACGAGAGGCACATGTAGGTTGGAGATAATATTGCATTCTTGTCTAAAGTGTATGTCTAGGAGTATCTAAGCTTCTTGGTGTCTAGGTTCTCTTTAGCAACTAGGTGTATGCTCTTTTGTGTCAGTCATCTTAAGCACCCATTGTTGGTCTTCCAAATCTGTATGGAGGAGAAAACTAGAAAAAGGCAAAAAAGTTAAAATCCAAATTATCATAGCAAAAAAAAAAAAACGGAAAGGCAAATTTGAAAGGCAAAAGAAAGTATCAAAAGATAAATCACACCAAAAGACGTGATCAAATCATTGGCACACCTACTATCATAGTCAAAGCACAAATTCCATAGTTGGCCTCACAGAAGAGCCCGAGGTCCATTGGAGTTTGGTTGGCCAGTAGACTGGGATAGGAAGCTCTATATATATCATTAGTTCCAGTTGCCTTTTCATGACGTTTTCCTTGTTCTAGGGGTATCCTTGAATATAGGCTTCATGGGACAATAGTTATACTTCACTTGCTAGCCCAAGCTTCAAACTTTGTAGATGGGGTTTCTAGGGCATTGATGTCGAATACCCTTAGTCTCACCCATTTGATTAGAGTGTCTTATCTCCAATTAGGATTTTCACACCACCATTGGGGTGCATTGCTTTTTTTATTTTTACATATCTTATTCCAAAAATTCCCTTGATGGATATTGCTGCTAGTTGACAACATCCCTTTTCTTTACTTCCCTTTCTATAACTTATAGTTTCAGTTTTGACTGAAGATTTGCGAGTTGTGTTGTAAGACCTTGGGGAATACAACCAGGGCTTTCTCACAAATATTTTCCCTCATTTTTACGCCTTGTGGCTTTTGATTTGTGAGTTGCATAGTAAGACCTTGGGTAATACCTCCTCACAAACACTCATCACCTTCACATACACATCATCTGTGTCATCTTAGTCTTGGAATTAGATGGTTGTGTTCTGCCAGGAGAAACCCTAGTGCAAGCATTTGATTTAGTTGTCACCCATTTCTTTTTTTTTTCATTTTCACACATTGTATATTTACTCTAGATTTCATATGTACTTAAATTTGATGTTTTATAATCTTTTTCACATTGTTACTTATCTTATGTTTGTTGGATTTTTTTATCTACTTACATTTGATGTTTTACAATCCTTTTCACATTCTTACACATCTATGGTTTGTCGGATTTCTTTATGTACTTTAGATGTTATTTTTTCACTTTGCCTTTTCAAATATTTTTATATTTACATGCTCACATTTATTAGATAAGAGAATGAAACATTTTAGACAACATTATATAACCATGCTCCAATGACATATTCATTAGCAGCAACAATGGTGCTATGTCCATGACTAACTCTAAGAATTCCCAAAATCCTTCCACTTACGATTTCTCTTTCTTACAAGAAAATCCTTCCAACAATGATAGCAACATAGCCATGACCAATACCAACAGAGACAAATGCATGCCTACCAACCCTTTGGTCACCACAAGATCTAGAGCTAGAAAGTTATGTCATGAGGAATCCATATCTGAGGCTGAACAAGAAGACTACAATGAATACACTCTCAAAATGCAACTCATCTCAAACAAAAATCCCGAACATATAAAAAAATCTCAAGTAGTCCATACTCTTATGGTTTAATCTTTTCTCAAGACTCCTACTAGGTGCGGTCCCTCTTTAGGGTTTCAGGCAAGTGAATCCTTCCTCAACCACACTTACAAAGATAGCTACGAGTATGATTGGTTCTACTTTTAGTTCCCCAAATCAAATCATATACTAAAACACTAATCCAACATCTAATGCTACTCAAGCTTCTCAATCCAACCAACATGCAACTCAAGCATACCAGTGAAATCAAAATGCTTCGACCAATCCAACTTTGTTGTTTTTGCAGGTCTTGGACGAAATGGCTCACATGCAAACATATAATTCCAAACAATTCATTCAAACACAAAATTAACTTTTGTAAAATTTCTTTTGATTTTTTATGCCAAATGGACTTCTCTTTTTGTTGGAGTAGTTTAGTTGTGCAAGACCTTCTGTTCCTACTTCTCCAAAGCCCCAATGAATCTCGTCTCCCTTATTTGTTTTTGATTATTTCTAAAGCATGCTTTGTGGCCGATAGCTGGTGGAAGATATTTCGAAATTGAGATTTGTTCGACTCAAATAGATTCAAATTTAAATGGAAATGCAATAGACAACACATTAAATTGTAGGGGATCTTGATGTGTTTTAAAAGTAGTGAAACAAAGCAAAGGAAATGAACACATGATACCACAATATAGATGAAGTTTCCTTGAAATTGAGAGTAATTTACAAGAACGTGGACATCGTAAAGTGAAATGAACACTCAAAAATCGTAAAGTGAAATGATTCACTTTGGAATTTGAAAAGCCTTTTGAAAAGTGTTTCCCCGAGATGTTCATGAAGTTATCCCAAAATTTTCATAATTTTCATTTTACCTAAATCTTCATATTTTCCTATATTTGTTTATGTTTTGATTCTCAATTCTTTTTAGAGTGGTTTTGTTTGTGAAAGATAGGGGTCCCTTTTCATGATGTTGTATACATCCTAAGATTTCTTACACTTTTTGTATGGAGTCATTTCGAGCCACAGATACAAAGTTATGGCCTAGACAAGGTGTTTTTATTTTTCAATTTTCTTTCAGAACATCATCCCAAAATGCCCCTTGGACCAATTGCTTGTCTTTAGGAAGCAATGGACCCGAGTGCTTCTAGTTTTAATTTTTGATGAACATAAGAACTCCAAAATTCTTTTTTACTAAATGCAAATATTTTTGAGTAGGATTGCTAGCAAGCAAACATGTACACGTGGTGGGTCGAGAATATTCATTCGTGTTTTCAAGGCTGATAATGTCAGGATTCATTTTTGGTTCAAGAGGTTTATGAATTCCTTGGCCATCTCTATTAAGACCTTGGTAGTGTGTCACATTTTCTTCCACAACTTGAGACCAATTCCTTTGGTATGTTATTCAAAATTGCCAAAGGAATTTGATAGGTAATCAAATTGTTGGAAATTAGGGGGGCTTACCATGCTCTCACTTTTTTTTTTATCTAGGCCATATTGTTTGAAGTCTACTTTGTAATTATTTGCATTATATTTGTAAATTTATTAACATTTCTTCCTTGCCAGTCAATTCTTCATGTAGCTTGCCCATAGCTTGGTTGCATCTTTGAGGCCAACCTTCAACAACAAGGGTTTTGAATTGGGAAAGATTCTTCTGCATTTTTATATTTTTCTCAATGACAAAAATAAGGCTGTTTTTCAACCATTGGTTTTCATCCTTAGGTGTCAATATTCTTCTAGGATTATTGGTTGAATTTTTTAGGGTTCAAAAAGTAGATTTGCATCTCGGTGCTGATTAAAGTCTACTTTGTAATTATTTGCATTATATTTGTAATTTTTTTAACATTTCTTCCTTGCCAGTCAATTCTTCATGTAGCTTGTCCATAGCTTGGTTGCATCTTTGAGGCCAACCTTCAACAACAAGGGTTTTGAATTGGGAAAGATTCTTCTGCATTTTTATAATTTTCTCAATGACAAAAATAACTTGTTTTGCAACCATTGGTTTTCATCCTCAGGTGTCAATATTCTTCTAGGATTATCGGTTGAATTTTTTAGGGTTCAAAAAGTAGATTTGCATCTTGGTGCTGATTAAAAAGTACAAACTTATTTGCCCTAATCAAATATAATTTCTTAGAAGCAACCACTTCGCGTATTCTATAAGATTGATCACCCACAATAATATTGACATCACAAAATTTGGATTGATGGGCACCACTATTCTAGCTAAATGTGGTTTAGGTGTAATTGTTGCATGCATGAATAACCAAAACTAAGGCACACACTAAATCCAACATATATCATTCTAAACAATAAATCAAACCTAGCAAATGCACTATTAATTAGTAACCAATGGAACAAGCAATAACGATAATAAGCCAAAGACAATGAAATGACAAAGGAGAGTAGAATCCGACACCCCTTGGTAGAATCTCGGGATTCTGAGTCTGGAACTTTAATTTGGAAGCACTTATGGAGTTCTATGTCAAATCTAAAGTCACACTCGAAAGGGATGGATTTGGCTGTTCATGTCTAGTTGGCAACCCTGCCATGGGTGGATTCGATAGATTGCTAAATCGGTACCTACTAAAGCGATGAATTTGTTTTTTGTTGTCGAATCTATTTGACGTTTATTTTCAAGTTTTGAAAATTATTGAGGTTGTGTGCTATTGGATGTCGAGCATGTCTATATGTTTGCTTCTTTGTTTTGCCAAGCATAATTGTTTGAATGATCTTTTTCTTTGTACTTGACCTAATTTTCCTCAAATGCTTGCAAGAGTAGTTAAAAGAAAGGGTTAGCTGGGTCGGGCAACCTCATTGAGGAGTTGCAGGCACACATTTTGCATGCATAGAATTAGAGGCAATGTGGTTCTAGTGTAGTGTAAATGTAATTGTGAGAGCAAGAGCTGTGCCTTTTCTCCCTAAATGCAATGCAAACTATGTGACATTCGCCTAATTCTTATTTTGTTACAAGAGGGAGCCAAACCTTTGTGGGCAATTCCATAAGAATAAATATAGCAGTAAAGAGTGTGCCTAGACTTGAAAATAATTAATACTCCCTTGATTCTCCTTTTTACTTGTTGATACATCTACTTGAAATGATTTAAGAAGTTCTGTGTATTTAGTCTTCCGAAATGCAAATTAGAGACCTATTGGCACGCAAGTCGACCAAAGAGAAGGCAAAGAATAAACATTCATGGATCCTAACATCTAAAATATGTGAAGAAGGGCGGAAGGGCCCACAAAAAGACAAATGATGGGTTTGACAGTTTGATGAATTGGCATGGGACACATTTGACATTTTCCGATGAATTGCAAAATCCATCCCATAAGGAAAAAAAGATATAAGATGAAGATAGAAACACAAAAAATGGCCAGTAGGCACAAAATGAGCAAAACAAAGAGAAAACATAAGAACAAAAGACCATAGGATTGCACAAGAAGTAAGAGCAGATCAAAAGAACACGAAAAAGCACCACTAAAATGCTAGTTCGATCTGTTGGACCATATGCACAAGAAACACTACAAACATTACAATAGTAAACCTTGTACCAAAATAATGTGTCTAGAACCATTTCGTTCTGATATAAAAGGTTGATCCAATAAAACGTCACACACTTCTAGGGGTGGTATGCCACAAAGCAGCTCATCTCGAACCGACTTTATTGTCTAACTTTACAAGAGGCAAAATTGTTGTTTGACACGTATATTTATGCTTTGATTCGCCCAACTGATTAAATGTGGTTTGTGGTGACTTGTTGGTCGATTCAACCTCTTGATGATATCTTCCTAAATCTAGTTATGCTGATTGCCATTGTCCACTATAAAGTGTAGGGATGTTGCCTTCCCCTGTGGCCATGAGTGGAAGAGACGCTCTGCCTTCTCCAATGATCATTAGGGATTGACGTCTATGACTTGCCTTCCCTTGTCCAACTTGAAGGTTGGTGTTGGTGCTAGTGGAGGTAGGCTTGTTCGAGAGTTGGTGTTGGGGTTTGTATCTCAGCCAGTTGTTCTTCCTCGTGTGATTTTTTTGACTAATAAATTTAGTGTTTGATGGGCATACACAGAAAACAGGTGGAGACCATGGAAGCTCAAAGTCTTCTTATCATTATCAACTGCATACAGATGGTACAAAGCCTACCTTCCAAACTCTAATGGTTCAAAGACTATCAAAACTAGAAAATATTCCTACAACTAGAAGTGATTTTGCAAGCGTTTAACCTATTTTAAAAAAGAAACTGTACAACAGATTTTAATTAAGAGAAATCAAGCAAATTCCTCATAAAAACATTGTTGCTGCGTACAATTTTAATACACATTCAATTAATGCAATTAGGAACACACAAAGTTGTCCTTTGAAGGGGCAGAGAGAAAAGCGATTTGACATTCAATTTCCATCCCTTCATACAATTTTTTGTTTGTATTGGTAGTTATATGCTATTCGATAACTACCCCAACTGCCAACCAATTCCTTTCAACCATATTTACCAAGTTCGAAAATTCTGATCCGTTCGACAGGGCAAAAGAATCTGAAATTCTTGAAAAAGTTAGGGAAAATCCAATCCGAAATATATATATATATATATATATATATATATATATATATATATATATATATATATATATATGAACATAGTTTTATAAATATGCAAAACTGACAAATACAATGAAAACTGTTTATAAAATAATATAAAATGTTAATATTATATGATATTTATGGTTTCCAGGGATTTTATTGTGCAGAAAACCTTTAATAAAAGGACAAAAATAATTGGAAAAAAAAGGGCCGACCAACAAATAGGGATCTGGCTGGATTTTGTGCAAATCTGGCCAGATTTGGTAACTATGCCTTCAACTGCTTTCCAATTTTACCTTTACAACTTGACACATTTTTTATATTTACTCATTATTTGTGCAATTTAATAAATTTAATTTTATCAGGAATTTTTTAAAAGTATTGTATACAAATACTACCCTACCATGACATGGGACCACATTACATACTTTGCATGATTATGAAGAATATTAACCTCTTAACAAAATCAAATTGTAAACAATTGATTTCCTCGTTGAAAGAACTTTCCAATGCCTCTGAGAGTCTCAAAACAAAGGCTAATGCAAAAGATATGCCTGAAACATTGCATTGTTTTAATCAAGGAAGTAGGGCAATCAAGGAAGTTAGGCTTCATGTACATCCTTGCTCATTTGTAAGGTGTGTACAAGAAGTTCGACAATCACGACAATTTAAATTGTGAATCGGGTAAGTTGTGCATCATGTATATGCTCACTCATTTGTAAGGTGTGTACAAGAAGTCCTACAATCCCAACAATTTAAATTGTGAATCGGGGAAGTGGGCCCCATGTACATTCTCACTCATTTGTAAGGTGTGTACAAGATACCAAACAATCCCGACAATTCAAAATTTGGATCGGGAAGTCTAACAATCCCAACAATTTAAATTTTGTAGTTGGGAAATCGGGTCTCATGTACATCCTTGCTCATTTGTAAGGTGTGTACAAGAAATCCTACAAACCTGACAATTTAAATTGTGAATCGGAGAAGTCAGGCTTCATGTATATTCAAGACGTATAATAAATTTTCCAATCTTAGACAAATATATTTGGTTGGATTTGGCACTTGGTGGGTGGGAATATTTTTCAAAATTTAAGCAAGTGGAAATTATGGCAGTATGTGGCACATGTGAGAGGAGAGGGGTTTGACATTGTCATGGAAAGTATATTTTTTGAGTAAGACATTTTGAATTTGTGGACACTAAAAACTTTTCTTCTTTGCTGCAAATTTCATTCTTCAAGCAATTATTTTTACTATACAAGTGGTATCCTGTGTAACATTCACTTATCAAATATTTATCTTAGCTCAAGCACTAAACATCTCATTTGGATCGGAAAACATTGTAGGGGTAAAATAACTGATGGAGGAATGGGAAACAATCATTTGAGTTCATCTGGCAAGTTTTCACGATCAGATTTCACATTTTTTGGAAAAGTAGGATGAACTGAAAGCTTTTTCTTGTCAGCTGAAATTCATAGTTAATGCTGGTGAGTTATTCTGAAGAATATAATCCATGCCATTTTTGAATCATCTCCACATGTTGGGAAAGGGCCATCAATAAGAAACAATTCGATTTATCGACATGAGCCACTTCTTATTCCCCAAATTTCATGAACTTCACAATCTTGTAGCAAAGGATTATCACGAGCTTTCCAAAATCGTTTTCTCCTTTATGCTTTCATAGTTAGGATCTTAATGTTTGTTACGAGACTCCATGAATTCGAATACCATGGAATTGTTAGGAAATGAGTGACAATATAACTATAAAATTAAAATTAACACTAAGTAGCCAATACAGATACAGGGATACAAGGGTTTTTGTTTTGGGACCTGGATACATATTTGGATATGACTGTACAAAAATATATAAAAAAAATTAAAATAATAAAAAATACAGCCATACAAGCAAAATTAACCACATAGTATGCATAGTGGAAACAAAATAAGTTAAATAACCACCAAAGATACTTGTAATGCAATGCCAAATATCATAATATTCAATGGTCGATCTTTGATTAGTCTTATAACAAGTACATAGTGCAAATGTTACAATGTATAGACAAAAATAAAGACAAATTGGCATATTCGTTATTCACTATATTCATATTTGTCTTCGGCAACAATGTCTTCATCAAGAGCATCATCATGTGATTCTACTCCCACAAGCAGCTCCACTATGCAAGTTGTGTGAAGCACCGTCTAGCTATGTCTTGAGCAATGAAAGGTAGGCAACAGAGGCATCCAAGTTGATGGAGGCATCTAGCTCCGTGTTGAGTAATAGTGTAGGATTAACAAAATGAAAGAGTTTCAATCCTAATCAATTGAAAAAATGAAGATGAAAGAACAAATGTGCAATGAAAGGTAAATGTGTTGTTTTATTTGATAAAATGAGTGTGAAAGCTGCTTTTAGGGTTGAGAGTATACTTTTAATTGTTTTTTGAAGTCCATGTTTGACTTTTTATGAACTCAAATTGATTTTTTTTTTACTAAAATAATTTATTTCCTAGTGGATTAGCAGGGGATAAGGGCAGGATATGTCTGTTCCCCCTGTGGATACACTCGAATACGTATCCGGTAATGTTGAATTAACATTTGAAAAATTTGTGGGTTTTTTTTTTTGGATATGACAATGTATTAGTTTTTAATTCCAGCGTTTTGAGCCCTCTATTGGATCCACCCTAGTTCAAATGTTTACTAATTCAACTATTAGGATACTTTGTATCCATATCATATTTTTTATTGTTCGATTTGTTTATTATGCTCCATAGCACAAAAGCATAAAGTGTTGAATGATAGCAAATAATATTTGATGATAATGAAAATAGAGAACAATGATAGCAAAGAATCCCGCAATCTAAAATAAGTGGCCTCCCCAAGGAACCATATATTGTACAGTGAATTGACACGACTTAATCCATTTTGAAGCATTAAGAACTCCTTTAAACGTTAGTCCTCATTCTTGACTGTGCTTAAAGAATGAGATGCTTGTGGCTGATGTGTGATTTTGTGTTCTAGAATATATCCATATATCCATGGTGCATCATTTGTTTTCAGCCAACATGTGATGTGATATATCCATGTTGTCTCATTGTCTTTTAGCATATTGTGTTATCCCTGCCAACTTGCCTCTTGTCTTTTAAGTGTCAATATATCTTCTGCACACAAGCTTACTCCTTTGTTTTGAAGCATCAAGATCTCCTTTATAAATTAGTCCTCATTCTCAATTGTGCTTAACCAATGTCATCTTTGTGGTCAGTGTATGATATTGTGTTTTGGAATGTATCCATGTAGCGTTGCTGACATATTGGTTTTTAGCTAACATGATCAAGGTGGTTTAACCAATACTGGCTCTTACGATAATTCTCAGTGCATTCTCATGCCCTGTAGTAATTGTGGAGACACTTCTCTGGTTTGCGCTGATCTAGGTGGATCCGCACCGCTAGATTCGACTGTAGATCACCATTGTTGCTCAACTAGCTTTGCGCTAACAACAATAGACTCTTCACGGGGGTCAGCACCTACGTGTCAATTCTTGCAATCCAGTTCTACCCCTCTGTTAGCGCACAACTTCTGCAGTCTTAGTACTGTAGCTTGCAACTCACCAGTAATGACACCTGGTGATGTCACCACGTAACCACCAGAGATGATGAGTCTTACATGGAAACAATTCAACTTTCATAATAGCTCTTAGGCTCTTAGACCTCTCAACATGTATATTTATATATACATCTGTATAATTAGACAAATAAGATAGTTAGCAGCATTTAGGCTAGAAGATAACAAACATACATCTTTCTCAAGACCATGTACAGGAGGAACAAATCAATAAAATACATTCCTATTTCAGTTCTACGTTTCTCTCTTTTGCGCTATCTCTCACAAAGCTTCCGCACATGCACACAACTTCATCTAGACTCTTGTCTAGAGAACTGTCCACTGGTTCACCCCCTGGGCACCGGATTAGTGGCATCAGAGTGGTACATCTCATGCTTGTATGACCTATTGGACGCAGTAGAGTATTTGAGCCTCGACATCAAACCTTGAGATCCATTAGACTTTCTGCCGGACCGTTTGGACAAAATGCCCAAACCAATGCAAGAGGAAATTCACTCAATGATAAAAGATGAAATCTTAAAAGCACTCTGCCATGTACCATTTTTCAAATAAAGTATCAATAATAAAGCTAATATTGTTAAGTTGACAAGTGACTTAATTTTTATTAAAAAGTTATAATTTAATATTACTTTTTTATTATAAATAAAAAAATAAAGGTGATTTTCCAAATAAAGCAAGTCAACATCAAATTAGAAGATGGAAAGTTACTTTTGGGGTTTTCCTTTGGAAAAGTGTTGAGTGAGCTTATAAAAAGGCATTGGGGGGTCATTTGGAAATCATCTTTTGCCTATTATCAATTACACTTTTGCAAGTTTGAGCATTTGCTTCAGCTTTCAGCCTTCGAGGACTAAAACCCTCCGGTGGATAAGGAGACTTGAGGACAAAAACCCTCTGGTCTTGTGAGGTGGTTCCATTCAGGATCTACAATTGTGCTTTCAAATTAGGATACCATCAGAATTCAACATTAGGAGAATCATTAGGTAGATTCATCATATTTTCAGCTCCTTCCAAGGTTCGTGTTAGGGTTTCTGATCAACTCTACCAGCTAGAGCAGTAACCATACATCTCTCTATTGCTAACGTTGTCATTTTCAGCCCTAGATCAATTTTCTATAGTGATATTAGCCCTAAATAAGATTGCTACAATGATGCTACAACCATAGTAGGGTTTCATACCTATAATTTCAGACTTTTAGATGGTTTTGTCAGTTAGGGCATCTTTTTTTAGCCATCTGTACATCATCTCTAGCCAGCCATATTTCCTATGCAGTCATTTTCAGCTTGTGCCTCATCATCAGCCAACTTGGATGCCATTTCCATCCAACTAATTCATTTGTATGGTCAGACGTACAAGCATAGGTTCTACCCTTAGGTTTAGTTGTTTGTAAAAACCAAGTGGGCATAAGACTCTAGGGTTACAATTTTGAATTTTGCATGTATAATTTTTTCTAGGGTTTTAGCTAGTATATTCTATTTTTTACTTTGCATTGCAATCTGATTACAATAAAAATTTTGCACTTCGTGGGCATTCAGCTACTTAAATTATTTCTATAAAATTCCAAGTTAAAAGGGTTTATCCTTAATTTTCAGAATTCAACATTTATTTAAAATCTCATATTTATTTTTAAAAAGGGTTTGCTGACAAATCCCATAATTCGGTATTTCAACTGGAAGGGGACATTATAGTGGTATCAGAGAATTAATATTTTTGTAATGTCCCTATTTTTGAAATTAAAATAATATTATTGCTAAATTTAAAGTATTTTTAAATACGTAAATATAAAGTAATAATATTAATCTAATTTGAGTTCTACTTAAGTTGGGGCCCTTTTGAGGGTCATGGGCGCTTAAAGGTCAAGTGGAGAATTATTAAGAATATCATTTTAAAGTTTTGAGAGGGAGAGTTATCGTCTAAAAGGGATATAAAAAGAAAGTAAGTTGTCATTTGGAAGGTATGCTGAATATTGATTTGGAATCTTTGATCAAGTATGTCTAGCTTGATGACCACATATTGAGGACGCAAACCTTCAAGAAGTGTCAAGGGTTTGGGGACGAAAACCTCCATTCCTATTACTTGGGTAGCTTTATTCAATGATTGTAGTTGAGCTTTAAAATTGCATATTTACATGCAAGTGGATCTACAAAGGTGTTTTTAGACACCACCTACATTGAGGTATTTTGCAAACTCTATTGAAAGCTTGTTTTTGTAGAAATTGCAGGTCTTGGAGAGTCGCGACTTGTTTGGGTGGAGTAGAAGAGCCCTCTTGAGAGGGTTGCACTACACAGGGCCCTTGAGGGTTTGAAGGATCAATTGGCGAATTTATTTTACTTGGGCGACTTGCCTAGGGCATCACAAAAGATTATTTTGGTGGTTAATTGGTGGATAAAATATTCACAAATATTTTATATTTATTTTTGAGGTGGGGCGAGCCAATTTGAGGAGATAGTGAACCTTTTGGAGGGCTTTTAGACTCCAATTCAATAAGGTAAATTTTTATTATTATTTCTAATTTATTTGATAATAAATCACAAGGGTTTGAAGGATTTTTGGAGGGTTAAAGTAAGAGTTTAATTCTGAAATTTTCACCATTAATTTCTGAGTTGGGTGATTCACTTGGAGGAAGTGTGGCAAGGGTTTTGGGGTCTTGATTGGCTCTAAACAATTGGGCAATTATTGTTACAGATATTGGTAGAATTTATAGCCTACTTTCAACAAGTTTGGCAGGGTTACAAGTCTGATTTTTTGAATTATTTAATATTAATTATTCCTGATTTTGGCAACTTCTTTTCGAGAGGGTTTAATCATGGTTTGAGGTCTTAACTCGGGCTAATTTCTATATGATATGCATTCTGGAATTTATTTGAATTTTATTTTCAATTGTGGAGGAATTTTGAGTAGGATTTGGTGAGGGAAAGAGGGCTTAAAATTCAGCTTGGTGGCGTTGAGGCTTTGGGAGTGAAAAACATATCAATTCAATGCTTTTTTTCATATGGTGTGAGCCACAGATTGGCTAAACTTCACAAGGTACTTTTCTATTTATTTGTTGAGTGATTGGAGGTATAATAACTTCAGTTTGGTGGTGCAAATGCAACCTTAGGGCTGGCTGGTTTTATTTTTAGAATTTATATTTATTTTAGATTTGTTTAAGGGTTTGTTGGAAAACCCTCTTTTTCATCTTTGTCCTAATTTCCAGACATTACAATGGTATCAGACTAACATCTTGGCTAATTGTGGGAATTGAAGGGTTACATGACATGGAAGATATGAAGGGGCAGCCTTCTATTCAAATTGATTTCATGGAAACCTATGAAGAATACATGACCTTTCCACCCTCTATCCGAAAGGCCTTAAATCTCATTTAGTTTGTGTTATGGAAGAGAGGAAGAGGCGGTCATAGGATGTATCGACATAGACAAAAGGGAGTATAGGATGCCTTTGGGGGATTTGTTAATCCCATATTTGATGGTTCTACAGGTATTTCAGCTAGTGCCTCTGTTGACAAGGTAGACACATATCTCTCACTATGTCCCATGGAGGAAGGTGTGGCCATGAAATCTGCCATATCATACTTAGAGAGGGTTGCCTATGATTAGTGGCACCATGGGTTGGTAACCCAAGAACACCATGTCATAAATACCTATGACGAATTCAGTAGGTGGTTCATTGGGAGATTTGATTGGGGTAATCCCAAAATTTATATTGAAGAGTTGGCACACTTGCATCAAGCGGAAGAAAAATCAAAATTTCCATAGGTTAAGCAAGAGGAAGTTGTTGAACAACTTTATGAGCAATCCAAGGATCAAGAAGAAAGCTTGGAAAGTAATAAGGCAATCACAAGAGAAAGGTATGTTAGAAAAGAAGGTTTTTGCATTGTTTCTAATCACAGTTCACCTTATTTGCATAAATTCAGATTTCAAGAGGAAGCTTGGAAGAAACAATTAACATTTGGGAAGGAAGCACAAGTCCTAACAAGATTGGACAAGGCAAAGGGGCCCTTTGATAAAGTAATGCCAAATAGAATAGAAGAAGATTCCATTTTACAGTTGGAAGAAGGAAGATCAGATTTGTGTTTGGGTAAGCAATGGAATGGTCATCTTGGTCAGTGCTCATTGATTTCTCTTCATGCTTGGTTCCTTCATTATCTTGGTTGCAAAGTTTGTGCTATCACTAAGGTTGAGGTAAAGGACACTCAAATGGGAAAGAGAATCCTTCCAAGTGAATGAACATGACAAGTATCCATTATGGATGTGGGATCCAGGGGAATGCTACAAAAATAACATTGCTACTATGTCATATTGGGCCAATATAAAGAAGGGTATAGACAAGGGTTATCATGGTCTTAGGATCATAGTGACTGCTGTCTTTTGCATTTTCAGTTTGTTTCCATTGAGAAATTTTGTTTACATGGTGTGCATGGTTACTGGGAGATTGTACTTCTCACATCCCAACACTATGGGAATGATTCAAGTGTGTAGTAGCAGATTTCCAACTAGTAGAAAGAGAAATTGGAAGGAGAAAAGGACATTCTTTAGCCAGGATAAGATTAAACTAAATCATAAAAAGGAGGCCCATATCATGTTCGTGAGGCATGGTGATATGATTATAGAAGTGTTGCTAAACACTAATATTTTTTCTAACAGGTTTGCTCGATGTGTAGGTTCATTAATGACATCACTTGCCATGACCAAAAGCAATGCAAGGGGTGAAGTTGAGTGCATGGAGTGCATGAAACCCCTCTTAGATTGGGAAAAGGCCCAAGTAGTAACAGCCGGTTACAGGGTATGATTTTGAATGAATTTTGGTTGTCTTTCCTTCTGCAAAGTTTTGAAATTGTCTTCCTACATTTATGGCTAACATCATACAGAAAGGGCATATTTTGTGGCATAGTACAGCCAATGGTTGAGCACATGAGGAACATTAAAGGTACCCTCCAAAGGGGATTGCAAAGTGGCAAAAAATATTCTCAAGGGATGTTGTTCAAAGCATTTGATTTGGTCAATTGTTTGCAAGTTGGGAAAGATCTGCCATGGCATGTAGAGGCTACCAAAGAGTTGTTGAAGGGTGGCCACCCTATTATGCAAACAAGGGACAAAGATCAAATGAATTTTTCCATTTGGGGCACCAAGGTATCACCTTCCAAAACATTTCCTTTTAGCAACTCTAGCTTTCTTTTCATGTTGTTGGAGCTCATCTTGGCATCCTTGAAAAATATGGACATGGAAGAATATTTAAGGTCCATCATAGATTGGACAAAGGCTCAAATCATGAGCAGCAATTGGCAAGGCAAATTGGTGAGGAAAAATTTGTCTTTTTCCTTTCCGAAAAATTTAGAAAATTATTGGCAACAATCTTGGCCATTGACCCCCAAAAAAGGGCACACTGTTTGTATAGGGCAGCCAACTAAGAGGCCTGAAATTTTTGTTGGAAGGTGTGAACATTTTGTTTCTAAAATTTGTGAGTTGTGTCATTTACTACAACCACCTATCACATTCAGAAAATTTAATTTTTGAGGATCCGTACCCTTCAAACCAAGAGGAATTAGTGTACTATTTAATTCTGATTTTTTAAAATCAGAAAACTCAATTTTTTTGACATTCCAAAGCCCCTTTATGAGAGCTATATGACTGATTTCATTGCATATTTCCAGCTACTCATAAGTTCTGAGAGTGACATCTTTTGGGATCATGGTTTGCACAAGGAAATGATGAAATATGTAAGGAAGGAACAATAGTGTATTTGGTTGCATCTTGAGCATTCCCTTGATGACCACTTGATCACTTGCACGTAAGCCACGAGAAAGGGGAGCCTTGGGTGGACTTCACTTTGCACATGATGGAGGTGAGACATTAGCAAGGTATGTTGCTCAGAGTGATTCATTTGGTTAATTTTTTGCAAGATTGGGAGGTTCCCTCATGGCCTAAAAGAACTAGTAAGGGTATTGGTGTATTTAACTACATCATGTCGCATATTACTAGGGGACTTGTTTACTTTCCTTGAGGATAGTACAAACAAAATGCTACATACAGGGCAGCAAGAAGGCACTTTCCGGGGGCAACAACTGGCTTGGTATGGCTATGGACTCCATCATGCATCACCCGGTATTGATAGAATTGTTGGCATGGGGACATGGGAAGTCAATGGATAACTCTTTTAACACTTGGAACACTTGGGGGCAGCCTTTAAAACACAGGGTCATATTTCAGTTCGGAGGTTCTTTTCCATGGGAAGGGATTACAAGAGGACATTGCATCATAAGGTGTATTGGGACACTTCTTTGGATATTGCAATTGCTTTAGGACAAACAATTTTGGGCGGGGAGGATTGTAATGTCTCTATTTTTTAAATTAAAATCATATTATTGCTAAAATAAAAGTATTTTTAAGTACTTGAATATAAAGTAATAATATTAATCTAATTTGAGTTCCACTTAAGTTGGGGCTCTTTTGAGCGTCATGGGTGCTTAAGGGTCAAGTGGAGAATTATAAAGAAGATCCTTTTAAAGTTTTAAGAGGGAGAGTTATCTTCTAAAATGGATATAAAAAGAAAATAAGTTGTCATTTGAAAGGCATGCTAAATATTGATTTGGAATCTTGATCAAGTATGTCAAGCTTGATTACCACATCTTGAAGATGAAGACCTCCAAGAAGTGTCAAGGGTTTGAGGATGAAAATCTTCATTCCTATTATTTGGGCAGCTCTATTCAAGGACTGTAGTTGAGCTTTAAAATTGCATGTTTATATGCAAGTGTATCTACAAAGGTATTTTTGGACACCACCTACATTGAGGAATTTTGCAAACTCTATCGAAAGTTGGTTTTTGGAGAAATTGCAGGTCTTGGAGAGTGGCGACTTGTTTGGGTGGTGTAAAAGACCCCTCTTGAGAGGTTTGCATTACATGGGGGCTCTTGACGGTTTGAAGGATAAATTGGCGAATTTATTCTACTTGGGCGGCTTGCCTAGGGCATCACAAAATGCTATTTTGGTGGTTAATTGGTGGATAAAATATTCACAAATATTTTATATTTTTTTTTGAGGTGAGGCGAACCAGTTTGAGGAGACAGTGAACCTTTTGGAAGGTTTTAGACTCTAATTCGGCAAGGTAAATTTATATTGTTATTTATGATTTATTTGATAATAAATCACAAGGGTTTGAAGAATTTTTGGAGGATTAAAGCAAGGGTTTAATTTTAAAAATTTTGCCATTAATTTTTGTTAGGTGATTCACTTGGAGGAAGTGTGGCAAGGGTTTTGGGGCCTTGATTGGCTCTAAACAATTGGGAAACTATTGTTGCAATATTGGTAGAATTTATAACCTATTTTCAGCAAGTTTGGCAGTGTTACAAGTCTGATTTTCTGAATTATTTGATATTAATTATTTTTAATTTTGGTGACTTGGTTTAGAGAGGGTTTAATCATGGTTTGAGGTCCTAACTTGGGCTAATTTCTATATGATATGCATTATGAAATTTATCTTAAGTTGTGGAAGAATTTTGAGTAGGATCTGGTGAGGGAAAGAGGGCTTCAAATTCAGCTTGGTGGCATTGAGGGTTTGGGAGTGAAAAACATACCAGTTCAGCTATTTTTTTCATACGGTGTGGGCTATAGTTTGGCTAAAATTCACAAGGTACTTTGTTATCTATTTGTTGAGTGATTGGAGGTAATATAATTTCAGTTTAGTGGTGCAAATACAACCCTAGGGTTGGCTGGTTTTATTTTTAGAATTTTGATTTATTTTAGATTTGTTTAGGGCTTTGTTGGAAAACTCTCTTTTACATCTTTGTCCCAATTTGGGGACATTACAATTTTGCAGATACTATCTGATGCATACCTTGTGAATCATGGGGTTAATGAGTAAATATGATTTGAGAATAAAGCTTTATAGATTATGGAAGAAACTTGAGCAACCACCTCATTCAAAAAATATTTTACTCAATATTATGAAGTGACAAACTGTTTGTCCATGATAAGACAGTTAGATTTTGAGTCTGTTTTATGGGTAGTGAATCCATCAATGACTCATTTGGCTAAGCCCAAGGTTTTGAGAAACCCAGATCCAAATGTGAGACTTGTAGTTTTCACTTGTATTAGTGAAATTACAAGAATAAGAGCTCCTGAAAATCCATACAACACCATGAGGGAGATTATGCAGAGAATACTGTTGCCTCAATGCAAACAATTATGACATTTATTTTGAATGAGAGACGATATTTTCTAGTGACTCCTATCAGTTTTATTGACTAATATGAGAAATGATTTATGTGAAGTTTCACCAACAGCACGTGCATTGACTAAAAGTGTGGTTGATCAATGTAAATAAAAGTTGAAACTATACTTAACAACATAAATGATAGCTGAACTGAACAAAAACTCTTGGAAAGATAATGACAAAAATGATCTTAGAAGACAAAAAAATTGCTTCTCATACAAAGAACCTTGGGAGCCAAGCCACAATTGTCTAGTCAAAGGACATATAGAAGTGTTGCCAGATGAAGAACTAAAAGAAGTGTTAGGTGTAGTAGAACCTCAAAAGATTGCTAAGGAATAAATCAAGAAGCAAGAACAATCAAATTCAAAGCCACAAGACATCATTGAGTAAGAACAAGAGGGATCCAACATGCAAGGTGAGGGCAAAAATCCTTTGTTGGTATAAGATGTTTTATTGACTTCTAATTATTTCATGTATATCAATGAAGTCAAGGAGGAAAAGACATCACTCGCTGAATGCAAAGAGCCAAAGATGGAAATATATGTGCCAATCCATGAGCCATCAAACGATCTTCCAAAAGGTGAGTCATTGCCGTATATGATTGAATTTCAGTTTAGCCATGTTGATAAGCATGCAATTGAGAAAAATGTTGATCCTAACTTGGAAATTTGGAGTCACAAGGATGGAGGTGTTGAGGATATTTTAACAATTGCTAATTCGGCAAAGGAAGATGAACACTTTGATTACAGCCCAAGGTATGTAAAGGATGGTTATATTTCAGATTTGTTGCTTTATACTATGTTGTTACAAGATTCTTGTCATCACTAAAATTATTTTAAAAATGGTGACAGGGTCAAGGATACAACTTGCAACATAGGGCATATAGATTCTTTGATTCAAGTTCAAAATTGTTTTGACATATAAGATCCGGGTGATGTTTTGAGATACAAGAAAGATAAAGGCTTTGATGAGATCAAGATTACGATTTTTAGTGGATTCTTCATCCCATGCATTTGGATAGAAAGGAAGTTCATGAGGAATCATATAGAGTATGTTGTGCATTTTAACGAAGTTGTGGAGGATCAATGCTCACGATTCATAATTCACTCCTTGGAGTCAAGTTCTACACTTGAAGACAATGTTATAGATGATGGCCTAATGAGCATAATCACAACGGGATGCTTGATGCTATATGATGGTAAGAAGAATGCGTGTCATTTTGATGTTCAAGATTTTATGACTAAGCATGGCGTGGTGTTTTTGGAATCAAGTTGCATGCTAGTTCACGACCCTTGGATGTGTGAAGGAGAATTCACGAAGGATGAGATACTACAAGATGGCTTCACCATTCCTTGCATCACGAAGGCACAAAAACTTGTCAGCACTTGGGGTAGGCACAAGGTGTGCAATGACTCTTATGACATGGGTTTAGGTGAGATATCTTCTCATGATGATATTTGGTCTACTTTGGATAAGCTTTGCATGATGATTGATTTTGCACTTCCTTGATTGCCCTTGAGTAAATAGTACCATCAAGAGTTGAGGAATTGTGTTGGATATATCCTTCCTATTGAGGAAGTTATAAGCACCGCGAGAAGATTTCAAGGGGAAGTTCTCATGAATACCAGAGTAGCGCAACATAAGCGTGGTGGAGTAACTCCAAACTTGGATATTTGTGTAGAGGATCACCAACAAGACATGAAGGGAATGCATGGTGATGGGATACTACTGTCAAAGTGATAGAGGAAGCACACCCAAGGCAACTATTAACCAAATTTCCACCATTAATGCTACTGTCATCATCATTATCACCCACCACACTATTCCAGTTGCACTCATACGAGTGGATATGCAGTTTTGCAGCTGCTGTGCCAGTTTTGATAAGTTCAGTTCACAAGCTGCTGTTATCAGTCATGAACAGCGGCACGTTTGCTCATTTTAAGAAGGTTTATGCCTCTTTCGATAAATATAATCGATTTGTGACATTATTGTCTCATTCATATATCTGCCGTGTCATTCAGAGAGTACTGGAACACTGTATAGATGAAAAGATATAGAGCATTTTGATGGATGAGATCATGCAGTCTTCCTGCACTCTAGCACAAGGCCAGCATGGAAATTGTGTGATATAGCACTTCCTTGACCATGGTAAATCACTTGAGTGTGCCTCTGTAATTAAGAAACTAGCTGGACAAATAGTTCAAATGAGTCAACAAAAGTTTGCTTCTAATTTCATAGAGAAATGCTTGCAATTTGGAGGGCCAGCTGAGCGACAGATAGTGATTTTGGTGAGATGCTTGGCCTAACGGGTGAAAACAAGCCCCTCTAGGGAATGATGAAAGATCAATTTGCAAGTTATTTTGTACAAAAGGTTTTAGTAACTTGTGATGATCAACAACAAAGTGTTCATCCTCAACAAGGTATGTTTCATGCATGGGAATAACATAAAGTTATGCCAGAATAATCAGTTGTTTTGCAAATTGGGTTAATTGATCCCTTACTCCATCTTTATCCCAAAGGACCATATAAAATTGTGCCAGTGAGACTAACTGGGAATCAGTTTTGGAATTGCAAATTCCCAAGGATGAATTGGGATCCTTGTTTTTGCAGGTCAGTTGAGGCATTGTTTGAAGACAATCTTTGGGAAGGATGGACTTTCATGTTCTCTTTTTCAAATAAAGTAAAAATAATAAAGTTATATTTTTAAGTTGTCAAGTGACTTATTTTTTATTAAAAAGTGACAACTTAATATTACTTTATTATTATAAAAAATTAAAAATAATGGTGACTTTCCAAATAAAGCAAGTCAACATCAAATTAGAAGATGGAAAGTTACTTTTCGGGTTTTTCCTTGCGAAAAGTGTCAAATGAACTTATAAAAAGGCGTTGGGGGGTCATTTGAAAATCATCTTTTGCCTAGTATCAATTACACTTTTGCAAGGTTGAGCGTCTGCTTCAATGTTTAGCCTTCGAGGACGAAAACCCTCCGGTGGATAAGGAGACTTGGGGATGAAAACCTTCTGGTCTTATGAGGTGGTTCCATTCAAGAACTACAATTGTGATTTGAAATCAGGATACTGTCAAAATTCAACATTGGGAGAATCATTAGGTAGATTTATCATATTTTTAGTTCCTTCCAAGGTTCATGCTAGGGTTTATGACGAGCCGTACCAGTTAGAGAAGCAAACATACATCCTTCCATTGTTGACGTCATCATTCTCAACCCTAAATCAATTCAATATAGTGATATCATTCCAAAATAAGATTGCTATAACGATGCTATAGTCGTATTAAGGTTTTAGACCTATCGGTTTAGACTTCTGGACATTGCTGGCAGCTACAACATCATTCTTCAGCCATTTATACACCATCTCCACCCAGTCGTACCTCCCATTTAGTCACTTTTAACTTGTGACATCATCAGCCAGCTTGGACGCCATTTCTAGCCAATCAATTCATCTGTACGGTCAGTCGCACAAGCACAAGTTCTACCCTTAGGGTTTGTTGTTTGTAAATTCCAAGTGGGCATAAAAATATAGGGTTACAATTTTGAATTTTGCATGCATAATTTTGGCTAGGGTTTCAACCAATATATTATGTTTTGTACTTTGCATTACAATCTGATTTCAATAAAAAGTTTGCTCTCCATGGGTGTTCAACTACTTTAATTATTTCTATAAATTCTAATTTAAAATAGTTTATCCTTATTGTTTAGAATTCATTGTTTATTTAGGATCTTAGATTTATTCTTAAAAAGGGTTTGTTGACAAATCCCATAATTCGGAATTCAACTGGAAGAGAACACTACACACTCATGGAGCATTGGAAATTTCTGTTCCACTAGTTTGCAAAAGTACTTGAATGGGCAATTTCATTGACTTCATCATCAGGTAAAGCTTTTGGTGAAGTCCCCCCTAGGTTTCAAGTATTGCTTAGATGTTCATGTGTTTGAGGGTAAAATTAATGCAGATGCAATAGATACCTAGTTCGATCAGTTAGAGTCGTATTTTTCCACATGATTTTTCTGATGAAAAGAATAAGATTGCACTTCTTAAAGTCTCTTCCCCTGTCAAGAAGTACTCGCAAGCACATTCTTTGTAGAGAGACTAGACAAAAGTCAATCCTAAAATACATTGAGATAACTTCCAAAGCCTTCAAGGGTGGATATTACCCCTAAGATGTCTATGACGATTGCTACATGCAATGGTCACAATTGTTGCAAGGACCTGACTAATTAGTCCAAGCGTACACCGACGCTTTCCATATTCTCTATGCAGGACTAGGCTCGTTTGAGACAGAGCAACATCAAGTCCTCAAGTATTGTAGTGGCGTATGACTATTTGTTCAGTCCAGACTGAAGTTGGTTAAAGTCAAGATGATGGGTAAGGCCTATTGCTATGTGACAACTATTGAGGAGCTCAAGCAGAAAGGGAAGAAGGAAACACCCTTTGCGCCAAAGAATACACCTGCTTTAGATAAGTCCAAAGCATCTAAGCCAGGTAAGTGGTGTGATAAGCACAAAAGCAACAACCACTCCAATGCAGAGTGCCTTGCATAAAAGACTTTGCTTATGTGGACAAAAACAAAGGATGGAGTCAAGTTCTCGGATGGAATCATTGACGAACATCCTATCGTTCTAGTCAACACTGCACAAGCAATCCCCTTAGTGCCATACGTTGAAGCAGGTTGCCTTTTCCATTCATAGATGTGGGTACAAGGGCAACAACTAAATTTTTCGATCGATGGTGGTAGCATGAATAACCTCATTTACGCAACAACCGTTAAGTGACTGAATTTGCCAACCATCCCTCATTTGTAGCCTTTCAAATTGGGATGGTTGAGTCCCTGCAACAACCAAGGTATTCACGTCATTCTTAAATTTTTATTTTCATATGCTATTGATCTATTCAAGGAAGAATTAGTTTGTGATGTAGCCCCCATTGATGTCTGTAATGTACTCCTTGGACATCCATACATGCAATCACAAGTGTATGTACAACACCATTCCTTGTAGTGTAGTTGTATCAGTAGGTAGTAGGAGATACCGGATTCTTGAAGTGATTCCATGCTCAACACATGTTGCGTCAACTCTGAAGAAGATTGTGCCATAAAGATATGCATACTTTGCCTTTTGCACTTCACCGCAAACTAATGTACGATCTCAAGTGCCAAAGACAGATCAGATTTTGGAAACCATGTTTACATATAACTATACTATGCTTGTATACAGAGTTGTTAGAACAAGTCAGCTCCCACAACAAGCCAAATGGTTCACCAGGAAACAACTAGAGTCCAAGGTTCCACGCTTGCTTCCTAGACTTAACGCAAATTCTTGCTTTACAAGAAGGGGCGATTGATCCAGGTGGATTAACCAATAGTGGCTCCAATGTGAATGCTCAATCCATTCTCATGGTTTGCAGTAATTGTGGAGATGCTTCTTTGGTTTGTGCTGATCTAGGTGGAGCTGCACCACTAGATTTGGTTGTAGATCACTGTTGTTGCTTGGCTAGCTCTGCACTAATCACAATAGACTCTTCACAAGGGTTAGCACGTATGTGTCAATTCTTGCAATCTAACTCCACCCCTGTGTTAGTATTGTAGCTCGCAGCTCCCCAGTAACCACAATTGGTGATGTCATTGCATAACCATCAAAGAGGATGAGTCATACATGGAAATGGTTCAACTTCCATAACAGCTCTCGAACCTCTCGACATGTAAATTTATATATACATCTATAACGTTAGACAGATAAGTTAGTTACCAACAATTAGGCTAGAAGATAACAGCCATATATCTTTCTCAAGAGTATACCATGTACAGGATGAACAGGTAAATAAAAATACATTTCCTGTTTCAGTTCTACATCTCTCTCTCTCTTTTCCGCTATCTCTCTCACAAAGCTTCCACACATACACACAACTTCATCTAGACTCTTGTTTGGTGAATTGTCCACTGGTTCACTGGCTGGGCACCAGTTTATAGCATGCGATGTGTTTTGGAACACAGCTGTATACCCATGCTGCCTCATTCTCTTTTAGCATATTGCTTTGTCCCTTCCAACTTCCCTTTCGTCTTTTAAGTGTGGATTTGTCTCCTGCATACATGAGCTTACCGTGGAATTTGAGCTAGAGAAATGTCAATACCATATCTTTAACTTCAAATGACCTGGGATGCTATTAGCATGCAAAATTAAATGTTATACAGCTTTTGTGTTTCTCAACATTTTGTTTCTTTCAAAGAATAAAAGTACGATTTTACGTGTTATTTATCTTTAAGTTGTATTCATGTCCTGTGCATGAGAAACAGTTAAATTTGCAGAGGTCACGATTTCTACATTTAATATGAAACCAATGCAACTTCCCCTGCCGGTGGTTGGTGAGTGTTATGTGCTTCATTATTAACAAGATAAAGCCTAAAGTTTGAGCTGATATGGGCCACACAATTTTATTGAATTGCTGCCGAGACTTCTTAGCAAATACTTTCGCTATAATACATAAATTCTAATTTTCTTTATTCTCAAATGTGATTTTCCACATCACAAAGATTACAATTATGACTGGTTTAAGGATAATGCTTGCTGTCCCAGTTTTATTTCCATTGTAAGCATCGCATGCAAGATCTGACACAGAATATAGATACTCTACAAATGCTATTTGGTTCCTTTTATTTCAGTCAATTGCTCATTTTCCTACTCATGAGGGTATATACTTGGCCCTGTTGTCAATGAGGACCTTTATTAAAATGTTTTCATTGCTGACACAAATGCACATTTTTCCAACTGACTGAAGCCTGCTCGGGTCTCTCTTCTAAGTTTGTTTTACATGTGCTTCTGCAGTATACCTCCTCTCTCTGTAGTTGGCCTTACAGAGCAACAAGCAATAGAGCAAGCTAAGAACGATATTGCTATCTTCACTTCAGCATTCACACCCATGAAAAATACCATTTCAGCGTAAGTCAAATGAATGCTATTTTGTGAATAAGCATTTGGTTTTTTTTGCTTTTATATTGCTACGATGCAGGGATTTCTTGGCTACTGAATGGAACTTTAATGACCTATGTAAATTTAACATTTAATTGGCACAGATCTATTGTTAACTATAGTCATTTTGCAACTTGTGTGGTATATATGGCTATGTAAGTGACATTGTATTGTTAATATAGGAGAGCGATTGAAATCAGAGAGAAATTTAGGTAGATTTTGATTGCACTCTTGAATGTAATCTTTGATCTGTTAAAGGTTTATTGGTTCCTTTCTAGGCCCTGAATTCTCAACTAGCTACCTTCTTTCTATGAATGTGGTATTTATATTTTAATCTTATATAATCTTCATCATAAGTATGAATTTAGTGTTTCCATGAGGCAATGTTTAAATGCTTTGACCAGTCATTTAGTAACCTTGATAGTGCAAGTTACGTGTGTGTGTGTGTAATTCAATATGAGAATTTCTAATATGAGCTCAGTGATGTTCAAATGGTAACAAGATTTTTTATAGAACTTTCCTTTCAATAACAAAGAACTTGGTTGCAAGTGATTCATTGTGTTCAGTATTTCATCCTAAATGTCTATTTTTATATGATAGTTATTATTCTTAACATTTATCAACCATATAGACAAGTTCCCACTCAAATCTGTCATGGTCACCTGATGCTTACATCAGATCTCACTTTCATTCCCAACCTAGGGTTTAGCACTGAAATCAGCAAAAAATTGATTGGCACAAAGGACTGCCCTTGAGGGAAGGCCATAACCTCCTCTCAGGGTCTTCTCCCTCCAAGCCTAAACCAAAATTTTTGGACAACTGTTTTTTGACGACTCAGATCATCAAAGAAGTACACCAATTCCTATAACATCATGCACATAGGACCATAACTAGGCCAAACTTTCCTACTAAAAAAGACGATGGTTGCTATCTGCAAATGGAGACCCCTCCAAAGCATCCTTATCCATGGAGGAAATGGAGAATAGGCTATGGCTTCTCAAGGAGCAAGCACTGATTTGTAGATTCAGGGGAGCTTTCTGTGGACCCAAAATATTACGGATTTTGATTCAAGCGAATTAGAAACCTTCTGGATTTGTAGAAGTTTTAATGATGCCAATAGGGTATTTTTTGACTGTTTACTCTTTTAAGCAGGAAAATAATCAAGCCTTTAGAGGAGGCCCGTGGTTCCTTGAAGAAATCAGGCCTTTTCATGAAACATTGGTCCTCGGCCTTTAATCCTAGCCCAGTCCCTGTTTGGGTAAGGCTCCCACTTCTTCCAAGCGAATACTAGCAAAACTTATCACTCAAGAAATTAGGGAATGCAATAGGAGAATACATAACTGCCTCCGAGTATGGTAAAAATTTGGGGTTCTGAACTATGCAAGGATATGTGTCAGTCTGGAACTATAAAAGTCTTTACCTGAGAGGATAGTACTGATTATGAAATGGTCATTTGGAAAGGGTATGTCCTACACAAGCCAATTAAGAACAACAGACTAACATTAAGAATGACCAAGCAAGCTAGCAAGAAAAAGGGGAATTATCACAACCTAAACAAAATGATATCAAAAATCAAATCCGGTTTCCAATACCAAAACTCAGAAAGGAAAGAACACATTTCAGCGAGCAAATATGAGGAAAGGAAAAGAGGAGGAGCTAACACAAACACCAAAACAAAGCAGGCTTGCAAATCCTTTTGAGGTTCTAGAAGATCAATAAAATGAAGAGAAGAAAGAAGGTACCCAAGGAAGAACAAAGAAGTGCAACATTCACACGATAATCTCCTGATGTAGAGTTAAATAAAATAAGTCACAAAGGCAAAGCAGCTGAACAAGTTCAATTTGCATTCGTCGTGGAAACCATGAGATCCAGATCTGTGGAAAATCTCAAGTATTCAAGTATATGAGGAATAAGCATTTTAGCGTATGTCTGGCCATCTGATCAATGATCCAATCGGACCGGTCTTGGTATGCTGTCAACTCTCATCCATCTTTTCCATGGGCTGCTATGAATTTCAAGAAGCATGCTGTGTTGTCAATATCTATATTCCACCCACCAGGAACAATTGAATATTTTTATAGAGCAGCTTGTGGAATGGATCATTAGATTCAAACATGCCAATCTAATACTAATGGGAGACTTCAATTCAATACATTCCCTTGGGATGGTGGAAGAGGGGAGGGGTGGAGGGCAGGCGTAGGGGGCAGGGTGGCTAATGGTTTGGGGAGGAGAATTTAATCAAAGGACAGCTAATGCTCTTCTGAATTTAGAAGCTGACATATCAATGGTGGATCTAGACTACACACAAGGGCTGTTCACTTGGAGCAATAGAAGGCAACTATTTTACTGGGTACCGCCCTGGTGGCCCCCTTACCTGTACCAGTATGGTTCTGGAGCTGGTATTGGTCTAGGTACCTCTCTAATGCCTCCCACGTTCTTTTATTTATTACCCTAGGTAGCAAACTGTCATAATAAAAACCTGTTCTGGTTTGGGTATGACAGTCATAATAAAAATTGAAAAAAACAAATATTTAAAAAAAATTAAAAACATAATCAGCTAATGCTATTCTCAAACTAGAAGCTGATACATCAGCTGTAGATCTAGACTGCACACAAGGGCTGTTCACTTGGAGCAATAGAAGGAAACCATGTTACCTGGTACTGCCCTGTAGGCCCCCTTACCTGTACCGGTATGGTTCTGGAACTAGCATTGCTCTGGGTACCTCTTGGATACCTCCTGGGTTCCTTTATTTATTATCCTAGGTATCATAGTGTCATAGTAAAATCAAAAAAATGTTAAAATATTACAACAACAATAAGAAATATGAAAAAAACATAACTAAAACCGTTGCTAGTCCTACTGCATGTGGTTCTAATGAACCGAGTGCGGATTTGGATGCTCTTGATGAAGAGCAATATGATGATTTGTTCACATGGTTCTTGAGTTTGACTATGACCATTAATTATTTTCTTATTTTGAACAAATAATATAAACATGTGATATATGTTATGACTCATTTAATATTTTGAATTGTCAATTATTAGTAGTGTATTGTTAACTTTATTGATTATTTTAAGCATATAACATTGATATTTTGGTTAATTTTTGTAGACTTTTTATATATATTTTTTATTTTTAATAATCTTTATATTTTTTGTACAGACGTACCCAAGACCTACCATAGGTTCAAAACGTAATGGTGAACCCCCATAGCCATACCCCTTACCTATACTTGAATCAGTAACTCAGGAAAGAAAGAAATTATATAAGCAGAAAAAATAGATAGGATATGGATTTTAGGTCAATGAATTTCTTCTACCGAACAAATTCCTATGAGTGTCGGTGATACTACTTTCCCTGATCATAGGCTTATCTCTTTGGGCATCAATGTCCAACCTACAATCCAAAAAAAAAGCCCCAAACCAAAATTGAGATGATGTGGTTCTTCCATCCAACATTCAGACAGAAAGGTGAGAAATGGTGGAAAGAAGTTGTCTCCATACATGTACACGAAAAATTCACGTTTATGGGGACGCTCACTGAACTTAAACATGGAAACATTTTCACTCTGATGTCGGACACCAAAATGCTACCTTCCCAGGTCCAAAAGCAAATTAGAGATGAGGGCTTCTCTCAAGTCATGGCTAACAACGATTATGAACAGTGGATCTAGCACGGGGACTGAAATACTAAGTTCTATTATAAATTAGTGTTGAATAGGCAGTATATTAACTGACTGCGGAAAATAAAAAGGGCGGATGGTACATTTATTTCCAACCTTGATGAAATTATGAAATATGCCATTGACTTCTTCTAGGGAATCCTTACCGAGCTGCCTAAAACTCAAAAAAAAAGAGCCCAGAAAGAACTAGTTGGAGGCATTCCAAAATATGATAGGAGGACATTAATAGAATTATGCTATCAGCTTTGGAGGAAGAACTAAAACATTGTTTTTTTTAGCCAGATAAGGCTCATGGTCCCGATGGGTTCTTGTTATCTTATCAATTGTTTTTTTGTGATTTAATAAAAGGAATCCTTTTGGCCTCAATTAAGGAATATCGAGATGACAAAAAAATGCTTCGAAAGTTGAATGTTATGAATCTGGTTTTTATTCCAAAGCTTGCATGGGCTGATAAATTAGATCACCATTGGCTAATTTCCCTTTGTAATATGGTCTATATAATTCTTTCCAAGTTGATTGCCTCAAGGACCAAACCTTTTCTCTCCACAATCATCCCCGAGGGCCAATCGTCTTTTGTCCTAGGTCAACAAATCATGGACAACATAAATGGTCAGACATTCTAATCAAGCTTGATATCTCCAAAGCTTTTGACAGGTGTGGTTGGGATTTGATTGATTCCACGGTTCAAGCTTTTGGGTTCAGTCAATCTATTATTTCCTGGATAAGCAGCTATCTTCAAACTCCCACGAACAGTTTATAAATAAATGGGTTTCATGGGAACCCTCTTCTTTCCTCAAAGGGCTTTTGTCACAGGGATCCCTCAAGCCCATACCTGTTGATTATTATTGGGGAAACTATGTTGGATTCTAGTTAATGCTAAATCCAAAGGTAAGCTTCATGGGCTTCCTAGGGTGAGCGAGGGTAAAATACACCAACTTCCATTTTGCGGTTGATACCCTTCTTTTCTCCATATGCCTGAAGTCCAAAAGATTCTGCAAATATCCGCTTACTTCTGGACAGCAAGCAAAAACAAAAACAAAAAAAGAGAACCCCATTTCATTTTTGTCCACATCCCAGTCGTGTACAAAAGGGAGTTCCATTTCATTTTTGTCCACATCCCAGTCGTGTACAAAAGGGAGTTCCATTTCGTTTTTGTCCACATCCCAGTCATGTACAAAAGGGAAACTCTCAATATAATGTAGTTTCAAGAGGGCGAACTACCTATGAAATATTTGGGCTTGCCATTATATATTTAAATCAATAACGGCCATTGGGACTCCATCATCAGTGAGATAAAGAGGAAATTGTCCCAATGGATTAACAAATGGCTTTGTTTTGGTAGTCGAATATTTGTTTTGGCTGTCTTTCAGGCGATTCCGATATATTTACTCACTCTTCTTCCAATACCACAATGGATTGAAAAATAGGTTATAGGAAGTCAACACACTTTTCTATGGTGGGAAGTTGATCACACATTCAAGCATCTGCTTGTCTTATGGGCTAAAACATGCACTCCCAAACAGGAAGGGCAACTAAACATTTGGGATATCAAGCACTTAAATCAAGACCTGGCTATGGGGGCATCATGGAGATTCTGGGAAAACCCTTCATCCATTTGGAGCAACATAAAAATAACTGAGTATCTTCTTCAGCAAATGGATGAGTCTCTGACTGCTACTTGGAGAATTGTTCTCTCTATGACGATGAAATATATAAAGAGTGAAATGGAACTTATGCTGGGACACAAACATGGAAAGTGGGCGATGGGGAAATAATTCTCTTCTAGGAACATGGTTGGAATGGTTTTCCCATCCCACTTTCCTTGAATTGCAGCAAAATATTTTGATTGAGGGATACCATAAAAGAGCTGACTACACTCATTCATGAAACAGAAACCAGTCCAGCTGTGATATGAAAAAAATTGTACTTGTTTGTTCAAATCACCCAAATCAGATTAGGATGTTGTTGATGGAGTTTTCCAATTGACCCATTTTTCACTCCAACTAAAAGGATAAAATGATATGGCCTCTCACTCAACGCAGATATTTTACTGTTTCCTCAGCTTATTAAATTATTCACCATTAGGATAGGCTCATAAACAATACAAATGGGAAAAATCTGGCACCTTCTCCTTTGGACAAAAATGAAAGCTTTTATCTAGCTCATTCTGTATGGTAAAATCCTGACCAGCAACAACTTAGAAAAAAAGGGTGGATTGGCCCCAAAATCTGTCCCAATTGTCATCAAAATTGGTTGTCATGCAAATCATACCCTCTGTATCCAAAGGAGCATGTAAAATTAACTTCTTTTGATGATCTTGGAATTTTAACCTCTGTAAAAGCGTCCCATTCGTTGGATCCTTAGCATCATTACCCTACATAGTTGAATACTCTTCACCCTTGTGACAATTTGTATGGTCTTGATAATTCCGATGCCACCCTCCCAGAATTACTCTTCCCCAGTTTATTGGACTGAAAGTCATCGGTATGTCCCTCGGTGTATGGGACATCAACCTGGGTCTGGGACTGTGATCAATCAATCAAAAGCAAAAGCTAAAAATTCAAAGATAGGTGGTATGGTGAATGCTATTCACACCATTGACAGAAGTCTTAAAAATTTAAGTGATGATATTGACATTCGTGGGTTTCAGAATCCTGTTCTTGATTGAACCATTGCAAACATGGAAACATGCATTTGGTATTTTGTAAATGTATTTCAACAACAACATACAAGGATTGATACTATCGAGAAGCTTTTCTTCTGAGATCCGTCTTGATAGATAGAGATTTTAATAATGTACCTGAGACCAAAAACATTCTATGGGACCCCAAACCAAAAAGTATAACCAAAGGAGTGAAGAAGACGATTTGAGATGCTGGACCCTAGAGCAGAACAGAATAAAGAATTGGGATAGAATAGATTTTGGCAATATATTTACCCAAAATAAACAGATTAAAGAACAGTTGGCAGCAGTTCAATGTAAATTCAGAGATCTGGGACACAATCAGACTCTTGAAAATGATGAACATGTCCGTGTCCATCAATTGTCCGCTGTTCAGAAAAAGGGAGAGATCTACTGGTAACAGAAATTAAGAGATTAGAGGATAAAGCAGGGTGATTCAAATACACAATTTTTACGCTCTTCAACACAAAATAGACAGCATGCTATCATGTTTCAGTGAGTACAAAAAAGAATGGATACCACATCATCGATGCTTCGGAAAAGAAACAACGCACTCAAACGAAACTTTTCTAATATACCTCTGAAAGGGATGATGAAAGGGATAAAAAGAGATCTTGAACCCATTTAGTGAGGAAGAACTGAAAAGAATTGACTCCTTCAATCCTTGAAAATCTCCGAGTCATGATGGTTTTCTGCTCTACTCTACCAAAAATTTTGGTAAACAATTAATAGTGACTTGGCAGCCCTTATAGACGAATCCAGAAAGAATATGCAAATTATTAACAAGTTGAATTGCACAAAGCTTGCTCTGATATCAAAAACTGCACTTTTCAATAAGATGAATCAATATAGACCCATTACTCTTTGCAATATGGCCTAAAAATTCTTTCAAAGCTCATTGCATCTTTGTTAAAATCTCTTCTCCCAAAGCTGGTCTCCACAACAATATGTGCTTTTGTCCCAGGAAGGCAAATCATAAATAATATTGTAGTTGTTTGGGAGATAATTCATTCATTAAAAACACAAAAAATACCTGGTATAATTATCAAGTTAGATATCTCCTATGCATTTGATAAATGCAGTTGGAATCTTATGAATAAACTCTCTATGCATATGGGTTCAGTTATCTTGTCATCTGATGGATTAACAGTTGTATGTGTACCCCTTCATACACAGTCTCTCTTACTGGAGAATTGGGACAGCCCTTCACTTCTTCTATGGGTCTCAGACATGGTGATCGTCTCAGCCCAAGCTTATTCATTCCCGTGGGGGAAAATCTATGCAGTGAAAGAGCAAGGAAAGATATATGGAATACCTACAAAGGAAGGAGGTACCAAATACTTAAGATTTGACTTTGGAAATGACACTCTTTTGTTTGCGACTCTTTTAGAAAGGGAAATGTTTCAGCTTAACCAAGTTCTTTATAATCATTAAGAGGCTTCAGGACAGAAAATAAGCAAAAATCAAATCAAATATTTTCTTTCTAAACATTCCTACGAGAATAAAAGGAGAAATTCTTGAAATTTTCAATTTCAAAGAAGGAGAATTTCGTACCACCTATTTGGGATTTCCTCTTCATCTAAAATAGTTCCCTAAATTATGGATTAGCATCATAGAAAAATTGCGAAGTTAAATATCTAGGTGGACAAATAACTCTGTTTTGCAAGTGCAATTCAGATGATAAAAGCAGTCCCACAAGTTGTCCCAATATATTTTCTCTCAGTTCTCCACCTTTTGCTAAAAAATGAAGGCCAGATAAATTAAATTCAACGGAACTTTCTTTGGAGAAGAACAGATGAGATCTTCAAGCATCCTTTGGTTTCGTGGTCCAAATATCACCTCTAAAAAAAAACAATCAAGGATTTAATGTCAAAATTTAAAAAATCTTGAATCACCATGAAAGCTGCTTGGAGACTTCAACTATGCCTCGGAGCACACTTCTAATTGATAATACAAGTGAATTATTCAACTACGCCTGAGCAATCAAATGGCTAGTACCTTCAAGCATATTTATGGAGTACTTGCAAAAGTCAAAGATCACATTAGCTGGAAGATTGGAAAGGGAGACAAAATCAGGTTTTGGGATCATAGCTGGAATGGTCATACTCCTCTTTCTAAATACAGTGATCACAGACTTCAACAACATTTAGAATCTAAGGGGTACATCACAAGGCATCAAAATGCGGAACACCTCTATTCTGGATGGGATTGAAACTGATTGCATGGATCATACTCATCTGCTTCGAGATGAGATGAATGATAGACTCATTCTCCTCTCTGATGCTAAAGATGAACTATTTGGCCTATCAAATGCTCAATGATACTAATAAGGGAGATGTTACAGTTGCTTCTGCCTATCAAATACTCAATGATACACCTTAAAATACTAATGAAAAATGGAACCAGATTTTGAACAGTCACACATGGTGAAAAATCAAACATCTCCGTAACTAGTGGGGCATCAAAGAATCCTAAGTGCAACTCAGATTCAATTCCTTATCTTTTTCTACATTGCTCCTATGTAAAATTTTATCTGGGAAGAATTTGATGCCATTCTAGAAAATCAAGACAAGAAATTGACTTCAATTGGAGACAAATGTCAACTGAAATGCCTATTCTTAATCACATAGCTCAAATAAAACTAGGTCACATAGTGTGGCAAATATGGAAGGAAAGAAATGCCAAAATATTCAATGATGAAGTCACTCATTCTATTCATATAATTTGGGTAGTCAAGGACAATATTCGCAGCAATGGGTATGAGTTTCTATTCTGGAAAAACATGGATGATAGACTCTTCAAGTGATTGAGTCAATTGGCATAGAAATAGAATATTCCATTTCATTATAGAATGCAATGGATCTCTATAAAGCCAAATGCTAAATGGATTGCCTTGCAAACGGGATGGCACAAACTTAATTTTTACGGTGCTGCTACAAATAGTCCTGGTCAAGTGGGAATATGTGGGATCAGATGAGATGATCGTGGTAAATATATTTGTACCTCCCTCAAGGAAATAGGCAAACGAACCAATAATTTGGCCAAATTGCTGGCTTGTTTTCACTAGATTCATTGAGCCATCAGCAACATGATTGAAAAACATAAGGTGGAAGGTGAATCTAAAATAATAATCAACACTATTCACTTTGTCTACAACCTTAGAACTCATCCAAATGGAAAAGGGAAAAGTCAAATTAACTAGAGGATTTTCAACATAATTAATACCACAAGTCACTTATTTTCAAAACTTTAAGAATGCAATTTCCATCATAAAACAAGAGATTGTAATAAAGCTGCTGATAAATTAGCTAATATGGCGATCTCTCACTTCAAGAACAAAGTGCTTTAAATGCACGTGTATCCAGCAACTCCGCTTGAACAAATTCAAAACATAGTGGCTTTAAAGCAGGTTACCACGAAAATGGAAGGAAATGATTAATAACATCAAATCTATTAATTATAAGTAGAATGGCTTCAAAGGTTTCTTAGCACAATGATTTGAAAACTTCTGTTTATAAGTAGGCCCACTTCAACTAGATAAAGTTAAAATGTAAAGTCAATGTCCTTATGTAATGTCCCCATCCGGTTGAAATAACAAATTATGGGATTTGTCAACAAACTCCTTTTAAGAATAAATCTGAGATTCTAAATAAACCCTGAATTTTGAAAATTAAGGATAAATTCCTTTTTAACTTGAAATTTTATAGAAATAAAAGTGGCTGAATGCCCACGGAGAGCAGAAGTTTATTGAAATCAAATTGCAATACAAAGTACAAAACATAATATATGCTAAAACCCTAGCCGGAATTATGAATGCAAAATTTAGAATTTTAACCCTAGATTTTTATGCCCACTTGGCATTTATAAACAAAAAACCCTAAAGGTAGAACTTGTTCTTGTACGGTTGGCCATATAGATGAATTGGTTGGCTGAAAATGACGTCCACGCTAGATGATGATGACATCACAAGCTGAAAGTCATTGAATTAGAGGTATGGCTGGCTTGAGATGATGTACAAATAGTTGAAGAATGATGCCCTAGCTGCCAACAATGTCCAAAAGTCTGAAACGATGGTTTTGAAACCCTAGTACGGTTGTAGCGTCATTGCAGCAATCTTATTTAGCGCTGATATCACTGTAGAGAATTGTCTTAGGGCTGAAAATGATGATGTCAACAATGGAGGGATGTATGGCTGCTGGTATGGCTGGTCAAAAACCCGAGCACTAATCTTGGAAGGAGCTGGAAATATGATAAATTTGCTTGATGATTCTTCCAATGCTGAATTTTGACAGTATCTTGATTTGAAATCACAATTGTATTTCCCAAATGGAACCATCTCACAAGACTAGAGGGTTTTCATTCTCAAGTCTCCTTATCTAGCGGAGGGTTTTCGTACTTGAAGGCTGAAAGCTGAAGCAAATGCTCAAACTTGCAAAAGTGTAATTGATAATAGGCAAAAAATGATCTCCCATGAACCCAACACCCCTCTTTATAGTTTTATTTTCACTTTTGCCTTTTCTCACCCTTTTCTTTTCTTTCTAATAATAATAAAGTAATATTAAGTTATTACTTTTTAATAAAATAAAAAGTAAGTCATTTAGACAATTTAAAATATTAACTTTAATATTTTTTACTTTTTTTTTTGAAAAATGGGACATGACAGTCCGTCCTTCCCCAAAATCGCTTGTCCTCAAGCAATTGCAAACTCAACTGCTCTAACTTTTCCCAACTGGCGTTCTCTGGATCCTTGGGAACTTGAAATTTCACGTTTTAAATTCTCATGTGATGTAGTATGTACCTTTGACTACATAACTTTGGCTGCCCTTGAGACCTCCATACATCCATTTGGGAGACCAACAACGTTATTGGCCAAGGATGAAGTAGCAATACAAACATTTGCTTCATATTTGATCAAGAATAATTTGAATGTGTTGATAAGTGCATTTTCTTCTTTTACTAAATCCACGACATCTTTATCAAATAAATGCTCTCGCAATCTATTGATAAATGTAAATTGCCCTGAATCTTGAATGTGATATATGCCTCTATCTATAGGTGCTTTGAGTCCTAATATTAAAGCATGAAATATCACAAGCACCTTCACTGTTGTACCTCCAAAAATATGGTGAAAATCAGACTGTGTATAGACTGGAAACAAGTTACAACAGTCACAAACCACCTGGAATTTCACTTGAATCAGAACTATGGTGGTTGACACGTTTGTTCCCTTCAACTGAGACCTTCTGCCCACATCATCCAGTGATGAGACCCCCATAAAATGTGCAAACTTGCAGCTGTTCATGATTAATAACAATAGCTCATGATTTGAAATTTTCAAAACCGGCAACATGACACTGGCACAACAACTGTAAAACTGCATATCCTCTTGTATGAGTGCAACTGAAATAATGTGGTGGCTGATAATGGTGATGACAACAACATTAATGGTGGAAATCTGGTTCATAGCTGCTTTGGGTATGTTTCCTCTACCACTTGACGGCAATATCTTATCACCACACATTCCCTTCATGTCTTGTTGGTGATCCTTTGCAAAAATATCCAAGTTTTTAATTACTGCACCATGCTTATGCTGCACTACTCTACTATTCATTTGAACTTCCCCTTGAGATCTTCTTGTGGTGCTTATAACTTCCTCACTAGGAAGATTACTCTTGATAGTACTCTTTACTCAAGGGCAATCTCGGTAGTGCAAATTCAAACACCATGCAAAGCTGATCCAATGTAGACCAAATATCATCATGAAAAGATACCTCACCTAAACCCATGTTATAAGAGTCATTGCACACCTTGTGTCTACCCCAAGTGCTGACAAGTTTTTGTGTCTTCGTGATGCAAGGAATGGTGAAGCCATCTTTTAGTATCTCATCCTTTGTGAATTCTCCTTCACACATCCAAGGGTGGCAAACCTGTATGTAGTTTGATTTCAAAAACACCACACCATGCTTAGTCATAAAATCTTGAACATCAAAATGACACCTATTCTGCTTACCATCATCTGGCATCAAGCATCTTGTTGTGATTATCCCTATTAGTCCATCATCTATAACCTTGTCTTCTAGTGTAGAACTTGGTTCCAATGAGTGATTAATGAATCGTGAGCATGGATCCTCCACAACTTCGTTAGAATGCATAACATACTCTATATGATTCCTCATGAACGTCCTTTCTATCCAAATGCATGGGATGAAGAATTCACTAGAAATAGTAATATTGATCTCATCAAAGCTTTTATCCTTCTTGTATTTCAAAAGATCACCCAGATCCCATGTGTAAAAATAATTTTGAACTTGAATCAAAGAATCTATATGCTCTATGCTGCATGTTTTGTCCTTATTTCTATGATCATTTTTAGAATGCTTTCCATGATGACAAGAATCTTGTAATGTCATAGTATGAAGCAACAAATCTAAAATATGACCATCCTTTACATACCGTGGGCTGTAATAAAAGCATTCACCTTCTTTTGCCAAATTAGAAATTGTTGAGATATCCTCAACACCTCCATCCTTGTGACTCAAAATTTCGGAGTTACGATCAATATTCTCCTCAATTGCATGCTTATCAACATGGCTGTCTTGAATTTCAATTTATACGACAATTACTCACCTTTTGGAAGATCGATGGGTAGCTCATGGATTGGCACATCTATTTCCATCTTCAGCTCTTTGCATTCAACTAGTGATGCCTTTTCCTTCTTGACTTCATTTACATACATGCAATCATTAGAAGTCAATAAAACATCTTCTACTATCAAAAAATATTTACCCTCGCCTTACACGTTGGATCCCTTTTGTTCTTGCTCAATGATGTCTTGTGGCTCTGAATTTGACTGTTTTTCTAGCTTCCTAATTTCTTCCTTAGCAATCTTTTGAGGTTTTGACTTTTCCTCTTTCTTTTTTGTTATCAACAGTTATAGCTCTTCAATTTTCTACTCTACTTTCTTTGTTCACTCTTGGCTGAATTGTTGTAATTCAGCCAACTTTGATAATGTTAAGTTCTCATCAATTTCTGCTTCCTCAACCCTTTGAGATTCTACTGCATTTTACACTTTTTCTGGTTTTTCATTTGGCAACACTTCTATGTGTCCTTTGCCTAAACAATTGTAGCTTGGTTCCCAAGGTTCTTTGTATGAGAAGCAAAGTTTTTGTTTTCTAGGATCATTTTTGTTGCTATCTTTTTGAGAGTTCTTATTCAGTTTAGCTATTATTTCTGTTAAGTATGGTTTCAACTTTTCTTCACATTGATAAACTACACTTTTAACTAGTGCATGCATTGTGGGTGAAACTTCCCACACATCCTTTCTTACATGAGTCTAGAAAACTGATAGGAGTTGCTATAAAATATCGCACTCTCATTTAGAATCAATGTTATAATTGTTTGCATTGAGGCAACAATATTTTCTGCATGATTCTTATTAACAATAGCAAATAAATGTTCAAACATTTCGAAAATAAGATCATTACATTCAAGATCTAACATTAGAACACAAGATTTGAATTTTGCAATAGTTTCTAAAATTATAACCTTCTTAGCAATAAGGACTTTTGATTTTATCTATACCTCGGAAGCTTTCCACAATCAACTGGAATATATCTATCATGGTGTTGTGTATGGCTTTTCAGGAGCTGTTCTTGTAATTTCACTAATACAAGTGATAACTACAAGTCTCACATCTAGATCTGGGTGACTCAATAGCTTGGGTTTAGCCAAATGAGTCATCGATGGATTCATTGCCTATAACATAGACTCAGAATCTGACTGTCTTATCATAGACAAACAATTTGCTACTTCCTGCAAAATACTGAGTAGAACAGTTTTTGAATGAGGCAACTGCTTAAGTTTCTTCGCTGCTCTGTAAAGTTTTATTCCCATATCATCTTTACTCATTAACTCCATGATTCACAGGGTATGCATCTAATAGTATTTGCAAAATATTAATTCTTCCTAATAGGTTGGCAAGATTACTAGAGCTGATACCACTGTAATGCCCCCTTATGGCTGAAATACCGAACTATTGGATTTGTCAACAAACCCTTTTTAAGAATAAATTTGAGACTCTAAATAAACCTTGAATTTTTAAAATTAAGGATAAATCCCCTTTTAACTTGAAATTTTAAAGAAATAATTAAAGTGGCTAAGCGCCCACAAAGAGCATAATTATATTGAAAATAGATTGCAATGCAAAGTACAAATCAAAATCTATTGGCTGTAACCATAGCCGAAATTATGCTTGCAAAATTCAGAATTGTAACCCTAGATTTTTATGCCCACTTGGCATTAACAAACAAGCCCTAAGGTTAGAATTTGTGCTTGTATGGCTGACCATACAAATGAAGTAATTGGCTGGAAATGGTGTCCAAGCAAGTTGATGATGACGTCACAAGCTGAAAATGATTGGGAGGTACGGCCGGTTGGAGATGACGTACAAATGATTGAAGAGTAATGCCTTGTATGCCAACAATGTTCAAAAGTCTGAAACAATAGGTTTAAACCCTAGTATGGTTGTAGCATCACTGTAGCAATATTATATAGGGATGATATCACAGTAGCATTTTGATTTAAGGCTGAAAATGATGACGTCAACAATGGAGGGATGTATCGCTATTGCCTTAGCTAGTAGATTGGTCAGAAACCCAAGCGTGAACCTTGGAAGGACTAGAAATATGATAAATTTGCTTGATGATTCTCACAATGCTGAATTCTGATGGTATCTTGATTTGAAAGCACAATTGTAGTTTCTGAATGAAACCACCTCACAAGACTTGAGTGTTTTCGTCCTCGAGTTTCCTTATCCACTGGAGGATTTTCATCCTCCGAGGCCAAACGTTGAAGAAGATGCTCAAACTTGAAAATTTTTAAATGATAATAGGCAAAAGATGATCTCCCATGAACCCAACACCCCTCTTTATAGTTTTATTTTCACTTTTGTCTATTCCACCCTTTTCTTTTAATTCTAATAATAAAGTAATATTAAGTTGTCATTTTTTAATAAAATAAAAAGTAAGGCACTTCGACAACTTAAAATATTAACTTTATCATTTTTTAATTTTATTTAAAAAAGGGGGCATGACAATTTGGGAAAAGTACAAATGGTAGCATGATTCATGTGTTAGATACTAAAAAAAAAAAGAGAGATTACAAATAAAATCCACTATTTTGTTTTCACTTTAGTTTTTGGGTGAACATTGTCTACTTTATTTTAGGTGGAAGATCCGGTAGGTGGAAGATCCCAAAATAAAAGTAGGAAGAGAGCATATGCCCTATGTGCACATCAGGTATGGTTGAGATGGAATGGCATTATATATTGGAATGTTTCGCATATGACGACATCCGAGCTAAATACTTGGACAGTCTGTAGGGAGTATCTATGTTCACTATATTTGAAGTTGAGAACATTGATAGAAACGGGGAAAATCTGATCAAGATCCACTGTAGGAGTGTGAATCTTCAAACACAGAACAATTGCTGGCTCGAGAACTAGGGGTCAATCTTCTCTCTTTTTCCAACGGCTTCTTCACTCCTTTGGTTTTACTTTTTGATTTGGGGTCCCATAGACTGTTTTTGGTCTCGTGGATGTTATTAAAATCTCTATCTTTTGTATCCCTTTTCCCCTAAGTCATTTATTCACCCCCCAATTTTAGGTCTTCCTCGATATTTACTACTAGTCCTTACAATCTTTCGTGTTTAAATGCATGGGATGCATTAACGCCCACCGTCTTTTTCTCTCAGAATTTCCATGTTTTTTTTCACATTTCAACTTTGTATATTTTTTTATATCCGCCCCCCTTGGCATCTTTTTCCTCCTGTTTTTCACCCCATGACCCCCTTATAGATTTTCCTATACTAGCCTTCCCAAGGCGAAGACTTTAAAACAATGTTTACTGGATGCCCACAAGAATTTCTAGAAACAGGACCCTTCAGTTTTTGCCTTATATTTTTCCCCTTTTCACACAGCAGCACCTGACAAGGACGATTCAGATTGAAAATATCTACTCACAATGTTGGACTCTCTGTTAGAACAACAAAGATTATATCAAAACCTTTAATAAAAGGAGAAGGAAGCAGTATAAATTCTTAAAGCTTCATTGCACTTATAAATTTGAACTCTGTAATGTAAATATGTCTTTGATATGCTCGAAGGACCCATTATACCCAAGAAATCAGGATCAAGGCCACTGGGCAGTGCTCAGACTTTACTACTAACAAGATCTTCCACTTGTACCCAAAGCACGGTGATTGGTAAGGATCTGGAGAGTATTAACCACCACAAGGATTAAAGGGTGCAAAGCAATCTCTATATAATACTTGTTGATTCCTATGAATGCAATCAAATCATTCTTATAATGGAAAGCATATAGAATATCGGCCAACAATAATTTTTTTATCGAGGAATGGGTGAAAGTAGATGCCACTGCTGATAACCTGTATGTCTGTTCGGTGGTTGGTGGCTCCTAAAGGCTCCAAAACAAGGGTTAAGTGTTAGCAGTCAAGCGTTTTGTACTGTGCCCACTCCCTTACATTAATAAGAAAATCTCTTTCTTTCCTTTTCACATAGCTGTTTTGACGGCAACTATTAACTCCAACAGATCTTTCTGGGATTTTCAGAAGATTGTATGATCTGCTTTATTCTAGTCAGACAAGGGTGCTCAAGTGAATCTTAATTGCTCAGCTGCGATGTACTTAGGGAAAAGGAATTGGTTCAGATCTTAAATTAGAAATAAGAGGAATGGTCATAGCAGGAACAAAGAAAAAAAATTCAAGCTCAGTGAAATACAAGGGTATAAGAGGAACCAAAGGAGAAGAAAGCAAAAGAGAACTGTATGCAAAAGGTCTGCAACCGTTAAAACAGAACAGGGAAATGATGCTTCTATGCAATACCCAATTCACATAGAGGATGATGAAACTATCCTTTCCTGTGGTCAAAACCTAAGGAAGCAGTATAAATTCGTAAAGCTTCATTGCACTTATAAATTTGAACTCTTTTATGTTAATATGTCTTCAATATGCTTGAAGGACCCATTATACCCAAGAAATCAGGATCAAGGCCACTTGGGCGGTGCTCAGACTTTACTACTAACAAGATCTTCCACTCGTACCGAACTCACGGCGATTGGTAAGGATCTGGAGAGTAATAACCACCATAAGGATTAAAGGGTGCAAAGCAATTTCTATATAATGCTTGTTGATTCCTATGAATGCAACCAAATCATTATCATAATGGAGAGCATATAGAATATTGGTCAACAATAATTTTTTTTATCAAGGAATGGGTGAAAGTGGATGCCACTGCTGATGACCTGTATATCTGTTCGGTGGTTGGCGACTCCCAAAGGCTCCAAAACAAGGGTTAAGTGTTAGCAGTCAAGTGTTTAGTACTTTGCCCACTCTCTTACATTAATAAGAAAATCTCTTTCTTTCCTTTTCACAGAGCTGTTTTGACGACAGCTATTAACTCCAACAGATCTTTCTGGGATTTTCAGAACATTGTATGATCTGCTTTATTCTAGTCAGACAAGGGTGCTTGAGTGAATCTTAATTGCTCAGCTGTGATGTACTTAGGGAAAAGGAATAGGTTCAAATCTTAAATTAGAAATAAGAGGAATGGTCATAGCAGGAACAAAGAAAAAAATTTCAAGCTCAGTGAAATACAAGCGTATAAGAGGAACCAAAGGAAAAGAAAGCAAAAGAGAACTGTATGCAAAAGGTCTGCAATTGTGAAAACAGAACAGGGGAATGATGCTTCTATGCAATACCCAATTCACATAGAGGATGATGAAACTATCCTTTCCTGTGGTGATAACAGTGAACACCCCACCCTCCCACCGCCCACCACCACATCAGCATCAGCAGCAGGGATTTAATCCCCCAAAGGAGCTTAACCTCATGCAGGTAATGGCCTTTACATCTGTCGTGGATAATAAGAATAAATCTCATCTTCCTTCTATCTACTAAAGTCCCCAATTTATCACTCAAGTTTTTTCAGGGGCTGAGATTTGTTAGAAGAGTGGAAGATTTTCTTCTTAGCCTACATCTTCAATAGATTTGACATATATCCTGCTCATCTGTATGCATCCAGGATTGCATATTTTGCTTATCCCACTCATGGACTATGCCTTTCTGCTCAATTCAAAATCCACTGACACCTCCCTTAGAACCATGTCCCTTTTGAGAAGGGACACTCCCCAACTCCCACCATGGGCCACCAGGAAAACCAAACCCACTCTTGGTGATGATGTTATTACATCATCACCAACTCAATTGTAGTACTTGCTGTTTTGGAAACCTCTGCTGTCTTTTAAAATCTGAACAAAACCATTGATGAAAAAACGAATTCACATCCCTTATATTGAGAGTGGCTTGTCTAGGTTGCTACATGGTGTGTTCACAATGAAAGAATAGAGGTCCTGAATAATTGTGTGGGCCAGCCTGGAAAGATTGTTGAACAACATGAAAAACCTCCGGATGCAATCATCACTATCATGCTTGCAGAAAATGACAGAAGGCAGGTAGCTGATATCATTCAAGATTATGCTCAGTTTTCTCCCCTTGCAAAGAGGAAAGCTATTAATGCTTAAAGCTCCACTTAAGCAACAATCTGAGCAAAAAACTTGGAAAAGGACCCTTATCAAGCCCCAAGCCTCTATTAGAATTTTGTCAGTGATTGTTCAGCTGTTGTTTTGCTGTTATTATTAGACATGCTAAATTTAGAGTTGCTTTTATTTTTAGACTCTATAAATATATTGTAACCTTTGCCGCCTTCATATATAAAAGCAAGGCAGGATGGGTAAGTGATTCATTCAGTTGCAGTATTTTGTAATTTGTTTTTCTGAGTAATATAGAGTATTGATGTGTGTTTGAGTGGGTAATCTGTTTGCGATACAACAGTATTTTTAATGTAAATTTAATTTACAGTCCACTCTCTTAAAATTTTGATTAATTGCAGTGTCTACACTTGTGAATTTTCATTACACATCTCTGAGTCTAACAATACACTGTTTTGAGTTGTGTTTAGTTAAATTTTTGTTCTCTGTAAGTGCAGATCTTTGCTCTATAAATTAAAATTTAACATGATATCAGAGCAATGGATTTGAGATCCTCTAGATCCATGTATGCAATGGGCTGCTACCTATGAGAGGGAGCTGTCGGAGTATCTCAACAGGTGTGATGCCACAGCTTCAGTGTTTGAAGCCGATTTGTCCCTGTGATAGGTGCTTGGACCTGTGAAAGTTCTGTTTTGATTTGATCTCAAACTGATTTGGCTGTTGAAGTGTTCTAGAAGCTGCAGATGACCACTCAGTCTAAAAGAGTGTGACAGGTTAGAATGCATTTCCATTCTGTCACGATGGAATTGCAAACTGTGAAACACATGAATACAACGGAGATTAATTTTTTGTTAGCATGAAAATCAAACCAAAGCAATACAAAATTAACATCCTAGGCACATGTCCTCGGATTGGGCAAGGTCTAAGAAGTGACAAACAAACAAATAGAAGACAAAACCAAACGATTATACCTTCCTCATGGATGTCTCTTAGCCAGAGTTCAAGTTTGGATTGCCTTAGATATAGTGCTTGAGGTGTTTGGCAATGTCGCAAAATCACTTGGACGGCATCTCCCCTTGCACTATGGATGATTTAGATGAACAATTGGAAGAAATGGTTGAAGCTCTCTTGAAGATTTGACAACATAAATTTAGCACAAAAAAACTTGTCTACATGGAGAATGGCTTCTCTATTTATAGACTTGGTGAGTGAATATGAACCATCTAGCTCAGATTGCGATGGAGGGTGGAGAATGAATCCTCACCTTCATAAATGTGAGAGGTTGAGATTGTAAGAGATCCAATTTATAAAGACATAGTGTGTGGAAGAATTTGGATTGAGTGTGTAAGAGGGAGGTAAGATGTCTCATAAACCTTGCTTATACACCATCCATTTCTCATTTAATTGCCTTGGGAAAGAGGAAGATTTAATGAGTTTTTTAATTGGAAAGTTGTGTGATGAGGAAATTAGGATTTAGAAATTTAGAAAATAAGAATTTCCAAAAGCTATGGAATTTTCCATTACAAGATGATTAAGCTAATTAACAATGGGAAGTGAGGTGAATTTCGTGGGATAGGATGTGATAATAGAATAAGTGATTAATTGATCAAGGGGGGTTTTGGGGGTGGCATGGGGGAATAGTGACAAAATAGGAGCATTAGTGCGAATGGAAGAATTTATTAGACAATTTAGGACGATGTTAGCAAATAGTTAAAATTGACACAAAGTGTCTAATTTTAGGTGTCTACTCAAACTATAGATGCTATTGGAGGAGGTTGATCGTTGGAGTTTCATTGTGAAGGTTACAACACTCCCTCCAATCTTACACAATTGGCTAAGCAATAAGAAGGCGACCCAAACGAAGAGAATCGTCTTTGATTCTGTGAAGGACCACTAAATCGCTCACATCGTAGAGAAAAATACGACGAAGGAGATGTATGATGTCTTGATCACTTTGTATCAGGGTGTGAACATATCCCACAAGATGCTTTTGAAGAACAAGCTCACCAACATCCACATGAGCACCATTGATACCATGACAAGCTACTTGATGAAGATCCTTGAGTTGAGAGATTAACTCGTAGCTATAGGTATGAAGGTTGAGGATGAAGAGCTAGTTCCCATAGCTCTGAATGGATTCTCAACACCTTGGAAACACTTTGTGAAGCGTGTGTGCGCTTGGGAGAACATGCACACTTTTGAGAAATTGTAGGATGTCTCTGTCCAAGAGGTGACAAGGTAAGAGACTATTGCACCCAAAGAGGATGAGATCCAAATTCTAGCCTTCATTGGGACACTGAGAAGAGGAGGTGATAAGGAGGACCTGGGAAGGGTCAAAAGGGGAAAAAGGAACATCTAGGTTTTTCCAACCAGGGTAAGAAAGATTTGACTCACGTAAAGTGCTTCAAGTTCCCAAGATGGGCGACTATTCATCTCAATGTTCTAAGAAGAAAAATGGCAAGGGCAAGCGACATCAAGGAAAGAAGTTTTTAGGGAACGCAAAAAATTCTTACCAAAGTGGATGAGTTATCATCCATGGTTGAGACAGCCTTCTCTAGAGTGTCTTGCCTTTCCTCTAACATTGTCTTTGGCGTAGGGTGGTATTTGGACAGTGGAGCATCTAGAAACGTGACCTTAAACAAGAAGGCTTTCTACAGACTTCACGAACAGGATGTTGGCATATAGATGGAGTTGGGCGATGATGCCACATATCCAGATCCAGAACAAACTTTGTCTCGTCCCGCATGCCATCATGTGATGTTCTTGAGCTTGATGATGCCTTGTATGTTCTTGGTTTAACTAAGAATCTTTTTGCAGTGTCAACCAATAGAGATCTTAGATGCATGGCTGAGTTTGATGATCAACAAGTTATTATCAGAGATTGCAGCTATGAGCATGGCCACGTTTTGGCCAAAGATGTGGGAGAAGGTGGCCTATACAAGTTGCTTGTTGATCTAGTGCAGCATGGTGCTTTTGTGCATGACAGTGACAACCTGTGTGAGCTATGGCACAAGTGATTGCGTTACTTGCACCATGGAGCACTACCTATCTTGAAGGACATGGTGCAAGGATTGTCAGACTTCAAGATTGAGAAGACAAGAGTATGCAAGGGCTGTGCACTCGACAAACATTGCAAGACTACTTTCCCAAGGAATGAGCTTAGATCAAGAGATATTCTTGATTTGATTCATTCAGACATATGTGGACAAATGACTTGAGCCTCTTGGACAGGTTATCTATATTATTTGTCTTTCATTAATGATTCTTTAAAAAAAAACCAGGATTTATTTTGTGAAGACTAAGGATCAAGTGTTCTCTAAGTTTCAAGAGTTCAAGGCCTTAGTAGTTGAGAATTAGACACGAAGGAAGATCAAAGTGTTGAGATCTGACAATGGAGGAGAGTATACAACATGGATTTTCCCATGTGCCTATGGGCAGAGGTTTATATTACAACTGTCTACATTTTAACATGTGTTTGCTCAAATGGGTTTGAAGAACTAGACACAAAGAGAAGCTTTCACAAGTGAGAAGCTTTAGGGATCACATTTTTGTTTTTTTGGCTGTTTATATTCGCATACCAAATGAGAAGAGGACTAAACTTGAACCCTTGAGTTTCAACGGTATATTTTTTGGTTATAGTGAGACCTCCCAAGGCTTACCGAATTTACATTACAGCATTGAAGAAAATAGTGGTCAGCCGAGATGTGAAATTTGATGAGGATGCACGGTCCTCTAAGTCTCAAGAGCCTCCTAGGGAGGTTGAGGAGGGAGTAAAGCTTGCCGTCTCGAGTGCCGATTTACATATTACAGAAAAATCAGATTTAGAACAGCAAGGTTCTGGTGTAGGAACAAATGTCACTTTACAGGAGGCACATGAGCAATCAGGAATGTCAAAATCTTCTTTTTGGGTGTCACCCCTATAAAAACTTTCCTTCTTATGTTGCACTTATGTCTTCTATTATTGATGTAGAGTGTTCTAATTATGAGTAGGCATGGCAAGATGCCATGACATAGATTTATAACTCCATTTTCAAGAATGATATATGGGAAATTGTGCCAAGTCCAGTGAGTAAAACAGTGATTGATTCCACATGGTTGTACAAGATTAAGTATGTGGTTGATGGGAGCATTGAGAAATACAAGGCCAGATTTGTAGCAAAATGATTGTCTCAGAGAGAGGAAGTTGATTGTGACGAGACCTTTGTTCCAGTTGATAGGTATACTTATATCAGGCCTATCATGTTTGTTACATCAGCTTTTAGTTGGCCTTTATACCAGATGGATGTAAAAACTGCCTTTCTGAATGGTCTGATTGAAGAAGTGTACTTTAATCAGCTGAGGGGTTTTGGGGTGCATGGGTGAGATACCCATGTGTGCAGGTTAAATAAGGCTCTTTATGGATGAAGCAGACACCATGTGCTTGGTACTTGTGGATTGATCAGTATGTGTTGAATTTGGGCTTCACCAAAACTACTGTAGAAGCTAATCTTGATTATTTGAATGATAAATCTGATCTGCTTGTTTTGGTCCTATATGTAGGGGATTCGATCATTACATGTAGTCATGAGAAGCTCATTTCATTGCATTGTGCAAGGAAAATTCGGCCAGCACATTTGACATGAAGGACGTCAGCCTTGTGCATTATTGGTCTAGAGGTTTGGCAGGGTACATGTGAGGTCTTCCTTGGACAAAGAAAGTACACTGAAGATTCTGAGGAGATCTCAAATGTTGGATTGTAAACACTTGGCCATTACCATGGGTCAAAATCTAAAGTTGTAGACTGATTCAGTTCAGATTTGGTATATCCTTCTTTATATAGGCAATTGATTGGTTCTGTTATGTACCTTTTGATTACCAAGCTAGATATTTCTTTTGCATTAAATATCTGGAGCCACTTCATGCTTAAGCCAAGGTAGATTTATTGGAAGGTTTCAAAGCATGTGCTCTGATAGTTGAATGCTACAATTCATTACGGCATGAGCTATGTGGGAGATGGTGAGTTTTTGTGCATGGTTTTGTTGATTCTGATTGGGCCGGAGATGCAAATACTAGGAAGGGCACTTCGGGATTGTGTTTCAGCTTGGGCACAAGTATGATTTATTGGTTCAGCAAGAAGCAATCGTGTAATGTCCCCACTTTAGCAGTTGTTCAACTGTGTGACTGATAGCCTAGTTTTGCGTGGTCCCATTGGCTAACAAAGGGTTCAGTGGGACCTTGAAATGTTTTGGCCCAGTCATTTCCAGTTTAGGCCAGAACGGAGTTGATTTACATGGTTTCAGGCAAACTTACTATTTTTAGTAAGTCAACAGGGCATGGACAATCTCAGAATTAGTGATTGGATTTGATGCTCCTAGATGAGAGCTTTCCGACGAGCTATCATTCGTGTTATTCTGAGCTGGATTGCTATTTTATTTTAATGCCTGAAGTTTATTAAAGTAACATCTAAATTAAATGTTAAAATATTAAAGTGTTACTTTAATGTTATTTTTTTGGGTTACATGTTTGAGAAGGGGATGCTCAAGGGAGACATAAGGTGTTATTTTATATTATTATATTTTAAAAACACTTTATCCCACATTGCTTGTGAAAAGTGGGTCGACCCTATGAGGAGGAAATAAAAGGAGAGCCTGTGGCCATTGTGAGGCATGCTTGATCAGAAGAAGAATTGATGCACTTGCAGTTTGCAGTTTGTATTGGGCATTTGGGGACATCTTCCTCATTTGTATCACTCTAGACATCAATCCTTGGGATTGGTTTTTGGAGTCTACATTTCAGCTTCATTATTATTGCAGGTGTGGGGGTTTTTGCTGGCCACATTACTGTAGCAGCCGCGGCACTGTAGCAATCGTGTTACTGTAGCGACTGCGCACTGTAGCATCCGCGACACTATAGCAGCAGCACTATTCACGGGGGTGTCCATTACAAATCGTCAGTTGCACTCAGTTCAATAGAGGTAGAGTATATGACAGCCTCATTTGCTAGTTGTGAGGCTATATGGCTTTGCAAGTTGATAGTAGAACTGACCGATGAGATGTTAGAGGCAATTTTTATCTATTTTGACAATCAGGTTGCATCAAGCTCTCTGAGAATCTAGTGTTTCATGATTGCTCCAAGGACATTGATATTCAATACCATTTTTCAATTTTTCTTAGAGACAGAGTTCAGAAGGGAGCAGGGATTCTTGTTTATGTTACTTCAGATTTGCAGGTGGCAGATAATTTTACAAAGCCCCTGGCTAAGGGGAAGTTTGAGATCTTGAGGAAAAGACTTGGTTTGGTAGAGACCACCTTCCTCGCAAAGAGGGAGTGTTAGAATTTTATATGTGATTGCTCAGCTGTTGTTCTCCTCAGCATGGTGTACTCAACACATTCAGAACAGCAGTTTAATATGCATCTAGTGTTATTATTAGAGATTTTAAATTTAGAGTTGCTGTTATTTATTAGAGTTTCTGTTATTATTAGACTGTCTAAATATATTGTAACCCTAGCCTCCTCCATTAATAAAAGCGAGGCAGGGTGTGTGAAAGATTCATTCAGTTATATGCAGTATTTTAGAATTCTTTATTTTTGAGTTATATACAAAATTGATGTTTGTTTGAGTGAGGAATCTGTTTGCTCTACAGCACTGTTTTTAATGCAGATTTAGTTTACAAGGTACACTGTTTTGAATTTTTCAATTAAATGTAGTTTTTGCATTTGTGAATTTTCAGTCCAGATTTCTGTGTCTAACAGCATGCTGTTTAGTTAAGATTTTGTTCAACAAGCACAGATCTGTGCACGATGAATTAAAATTTAACAGCCTCTGCCTTTGAACAGACATTGATCCCAAGCCACACTAATGAGGAAATTATGTCTTCCCTTCCAGCCTGTGGAGCTCATAATGGAAATAATTAATGACTGGGAGTAATCGTATCAATTTTTTCTATGATCATTGGCTTCATTCTGGAAATGATAATATTTATAGTGGGCAGGATAGCAGCGTAATTAGTAGTTGTTTACTGTATATAGTCGTTAAGTGCATATATATAAAAACTTATCTAAATATCTCTATAGGGTATAGTGATGGTAATACTGGTGAAAGAGGTGAAGAAGGAAGGCTCAATTCTGATGTTATATCAAACAGATCCTGTTATTTTGTAACTTTGTTGTGTCCTTGGTTTGTCTTGGATTGTTCCTTTTTTTCTTAAGGCATCCATAGTTTGTACACACCTTTCTACCAATATAAAATATTTTACCTTTTGTAAAAAAAACACGGGAATATTGCTGTTCCATAATTTTTTTGAGTCCCCCCATTTTGGCAATACATGATGTATCAGGTTTGCCCTAATAAAAAACGAATTCTAATGATGCTAGACAATGATCCGAGTAAATATATTAAATATTTTCTTCCTGTTTTTGTTTCCTTTGCTTTGTTTATGCTCTAGGTCTATAGTCTTAGTCAGTAGGTATTGGGTTCTTTTGCTCCCATGTTGCAAGGGTTTCCATGGTATCTAAATGTCATAGGTTCTTTCTTTGTTTTGGAGCTGCATTGTATTATCTCTAGATGAATATTCATCAAGCATCTGTTTTTGCCATGTCAGGGGCTGATGTGAATGTACTTTTTTTTTAAAATCAATATATAAATTTTTAATTTTTTACTAATACAATATGTTTTAAACTTAATAATTTTTTTTGTTTTTAAACATTTTCTTTGATTATAATGTTTTTTTAATCTAATCTCTAGTTTTCCTAATTTTAAACTTTCAACTGCAGTAGGCAAGAAAAGACGATTATGAAGCTTATTGTTGATTGTGAGTCGGACAAAGTCCTGGGAGCGTCAATGTGTGGTCCTGATGCTCCTGAAATTATGCAGGTATCCCACATGGATTTTTGTTTTTTAGGCATTGATTCAGGGCTTTCTTATTTTGCTGAAAAGGGTTTCCTATAGTGTTGCTATTAATTGCAGTTGTTTAATTTTTATTTTTGATAGCTTAGATATAATTGGTTAGTGTATAACTTCACTTGATTCTCTAATTCTATGACAACTGCGTTAACTTCCACTAAATGACATTTGCTATGTCAGTATCTATTGGTTAGTATGGTTCATACATTGATGCATTTTGTATGAGCATTCACTCCTCAATTTTGAAATGTGTTAAAAACTTAAACATATGAAGGATACCATTCATTGAAGCAAGTAAAGTGAGTAATCAAATGTAAGTTTTGTATTCTATTGGTTGTATGAGTCTTTCAATATGATGAAAAACAGTTTATATTAGTGTTTTGTAAGGGATGTCTGTGTCACGTATCTCACATTTTCACGAAGCAGGGTCTTGCAGCAGACACCCCCAAAACACTGGAAACATGGTGGAAACGTCCAGAGGATGTCAGGATGAGAGGGATCTGTTTGAGGAGAGTGGTATGCTAAGATCTCCCTCAACCTATCATGGGACGGCTAGGCTGCCCCTCTCTCCTATTTCATTGATTAAAAGAAAGGAAAACTTGAAAAGGTCTTAGAGTTTTGTCAATCTTTTGAAAGGAACATGTTCCTTAACCCCCTCACCCCGTCCCACTCCCTTCTAAAGTTGACTTCTAATTCCTGAATGGTGATCTGGTATCCTAAAAGGGTCTTTCCATTACTCATTTTTCTTTTCAACTTGAGAAGAGTAGTGCAGCCAACATTGGTAGCCATTCTCAATCATTGGAATTCTTATTCAGATGGACGAGAAGATGATTTTGCAGCCACCTGAATCAAACAATTTTTACTATTTTATTTTTAAAGGTTTGATGTCTGTTTGAAAGGGCTTTCTATGTTCTTTCATCTCAAAATACCCAAAACACAAGCTCAATTAAAACCATAAAAATGAGTGGGTGAGGAAATCGGACAACATCAAGTGGGACAAGTGAGAAAACTCTTTTTTCCAGCCGTAATTTTGGCAAATTTTGAAGGGGTGGTGTCCCCAAGATCTCCCCTGGAAATCTTGGAGTACCTCTTTAAAAATTTTTGGTCTTTTTGACTTGTGTTAATTGTGGGTCAGGTTGTCGCTTTCCCATTTAGTTTATTTTAAGTTTTGCTTTCCGCTTTCGATTGCACACGTTGCTCAAAATTGTCTCCAGGAAGTCATAAAGCCACTCGCAAAATGCTCACGTGCTTAAAGTCGCTCAATTTTTCGTCCTAGACCAAATCGGAGTTTTATTGAGTCTTTACTTCAAAAAGATAAGTTGCCTCAAAAAGTCCGCAACCCTCTTTTTTAGACCAAACCGGGTTTTCATTATGTCACGACTTGGTTCTATTTTGAAATCAGTTGAAGCCTTCAAAAATTCCAATCATTTAGCAAGCAAGTCAAGCTTTCAATAAAATTCGCGATTTTAACTCATCCTTTGCAAATCGGGATTTCATTGGCTTCTTCTTTGATTTCATAACATAAGTTGAGGCATTTCTTATTCCCACCGTCTACTTTATAAAAGCCATATGATTTTTCAAACAATCCCATTTAGCATGCAAACCGGGTCTTTGAAGAGTCATTACTTCTTTTTGAAAAACAAGTTGAACATATTAAAAAATCTGCAGGTCAAAGGAAAAGAGTTCTGGTTTTCAATAAGTCATTTTTTCATCTCCAAAATCAGTCAAGCATTTCAAAATTCCCACAGCCCACTTAAAAGACCAAGTCGGAATTTCTTAGCCTCATTACTTGCTTTATTGAAACAAGTCGAGCCTACCCAAAAGTCCACCATATAAAGGCTTAGTGTAAAGTGGAGTTCTTAGGAGTCATTACTTATTTTCATTAAGTGAGCTCAAAAAGTCCTCAATACGAAAGGAACTTTTTTAAGTCGTTACTTAAGCTCAACCAGAACTTTTTTAAGTCATTACTTATTTCCCTTTTATAAAGTAACTAATGCACCCCCAAAAATCCTAGATACAAAGGGAATTTTTTTAAGTCATTACTTAAGATACAAAGGGAACTTTTTTAAGTCATTACTTATTTCCCTTTTATAAAGTAAGTAATGCACCCCCAAAAGTCCTAGATACAAAGGGAACTTTTTTAAGTCATTACTTATTTCTTTTTTATAAAGTAATGCACCTCCAAAAGTCCTCAACACAGAGAGAAATCTTAACCGGAATTTTTATGACTCAAAAATGAGTAAGACAGTCCTCCAAATCCGCCATGCAAAGGCAAGTAGACCAAAGAAACTCTTTTTTATCTCCCGGTTGAGCCCACTTCTCATTATGTGCATTGAAAGTTTACCTGAAATTTCATAATAACATGATTCCCGGAAAACTAAAATTGATCATATGCATGAATGAACTTGACAAATGTTGAGTTACACGTTTGTTCAAATTTTCAACAGGAACATTTTAAGTTGTGCACATTTATGAGAGGGAAGTTGTGGCAAATGTTTCACATACAAGAGATATTTTCAGAGACAAAAGAGGCATGAAGGTCAGGTGAAGTAATTTTCATACAAGATCCTAGTCTTGCAACTGCAAAAGCTTCAAGAAAGAGAGAAAAAGGAAAATCTCAGGGAAAAGCACATCCAGGGAATATGAGATATCAATACAAAGGGGCAAGCAACTGAAAATAATCATTTCTTTCCGCACAAAAACTCTAAAAAATATTTTGGGTGAAATGCAGCTACTAGAAGAAGAGGTTGATAAAGTGATGGAGCAGCTGGATTAACTTTCTCTTCTTTCTTCTTATTTTTCTTTCCTTCTCTCTGACAAAGTAATTGAGTAATTAAGTTGAGTTGTAAAAACTTAAGTAATTGGTTTAAAAGCCATTACTTCAAGTTGTTTGAAACAGTCAATTACTTGGAAATAGGTGGCAAACATGCAAAATAGTAGATTCTATTTTAAGTTGAAAATCATCCGTGCCATACAATGAGGGAATTCAGGAGGACTCTCAACTGTCTCCAGTTTTGTAGCTTGCACATACGAAAAAAGTAATTAATGTTTCCTATTTGTATTTGTCTTTTGGACACTATAAATATAGGAAGAAGCCTACGGGATAAAGATCAAAACATTTTGGCAAAAGCTATTGTAACTTGTGCATTTATAAGATTTCAAACTTTGTGTTGAAATTTTTGGATGTGATTTTGTGAACTAGTCTGGATTGAATAAAGGGAAGTAGATTTTTGGCGAACTTCATGTCTACGGAATTTTGTTAAATATTTTATTAAGATCTCAGGATGAACTTTGTGTTATTTTGGATCTAAGGTAGAATTTATTCCTTCTCTTTCTCGCTGAAAGTGTGATTTTCTTGTTTATTTATGATTGTGTGGATGCAGTAAACTCTGAAATTTATCTATTGCTAAGCACGTTTCCTCTTTCTGTAACCATTGCTATATGTTCCCCTTTTCTGCAATATTCCCAAACACAGCGGCTTACTTGCTGCCAAATTACCTAGCTGTGGTTCACGAGCTGCGGCGATTAAAGTAATACCCCCGAAATTAGTTATTAGTATTCACAACCTTGATAGATAAACATCTTACACGGGAGCTTCATCATTAAATGAAGGAGATTTATCTCATGACTGCCTAGGTTTTAAGCTGTGCATAAAATCTAGGCAATAGGGGGCACTTATAACCCCGAAACCCCTACTGCAGTATGTTACCGACTTGGACCAAACCAAACCCAAACATTCAAACAAATTACATTAATGGTAGTGCAACGGTTCAACATGTCTAAAGAGGAGTTATTGCAAGGTGAAGCAACATTTATTGTGCCTTTTAAGCCATGGAGTAGGTACATGCCAAAATAAATGCTTCCCAAAAAGCTGAGATGCTTAGATTGCAGATTGGAACAAGGCTTGGTATGGATCCTACGATCTCTACATAAATCAGATGGCATCACAATACCTCAAATATGACATGGTGTAATCATATCACAATTGTCAATAAGTTATTCTCATAGTTGCCAAGAGATGGGTACGGGTATAGGTACAGGTACAGGCATGGGTACGCCTTTTTTAAAAAAAATAGGAGATGGGGGTACGGGGAGACAACAACATATATTTATTATTTATAGATTATATATATAATATCAACTATGAAAAATTTAAATAAATTTATACTATTGCAATGTCAATACTAGCAATAAGCGAAAGAATATCCCATCATATTAAGCATAAGGGTCATCATATACAATGAAGTGCCAACAATAGGCATGCAAAAAACAAAAAACACATGAACTTGGATCATATTTGATCTAATACAACATGATGAACTGTCACATCAATTATATCCTCTAAGTCATTCGGCAAGATGTTGTCTAGATAGACATCGCTCTCAAGCTCTGGCTCATCTACAAGCAATATAATAGGGGGCAAATCATTGAGGCCATCTACAGCAAGCACATCATCCTTTAAGGATGTCTCTGCTGCTCCATCCGGTGGAATGTGGTCCCATTTTGCTGAAAGACATTCCTTGTACCTTGGGTCTACACGTGAAAGAAGACGAAGTGTGCTATGAATGTACACAAGGTTCTCTGCTTTCTTCGACCCTAGTCGGTTCCTTTTCAATGAATGAATGAAATTGTAAATACTCCAATTCCTCTCACAAGATGATGAACTAGCTACTTGTGAGAGTAACCGTATTGCAAATGATTGCAACTCGGGGGTTCACTACCATGGTTCCACCACCACTCCATTGGGTCTTTCTTCGCTTGCATATCATAAAGAGCCTCCACTGTAGAAAATTGACCACAACCACGTGAAACATGTTCCACTGAGTCCTAATACAAGAAACCTCATCTCCTCGGCCATTAATTTTTTTTACTGCAACCCAAAATTCCCTCATTACTCTCTATCTTCATATGGAGCCCTCTTCTTGGTGAGCTCTGTATCATACCACTTTGGATTCAAAGCATAGGCAACACAATGTAAAGGTGTGTTAAGCTTGTGTTTTACCTCATAGAGACCTAGGATAGACAAACTAAAGATCTTTACTAACTTATAAGGAATCGTAAAACTTATTGAGATCTTATTGACATCAATATTAGACAAGTATATACAAATATAGCTCTTTTTGAATGATTCTCCTACATCATACTCCCTAGGTGGGAATATTTTGAACTCTTATTTGCATAAGGCTTATTTCTTTTCTTACATTTTTATCTCTTATTATCTAATACTTTTCATATACTAATCTTCTTATTCTTCTTATTTTCCTCATTATATTCCTTTTGCTTATCAATATATAACAGCTTGTTCCATCTTCCATGTATTTGTTTCTCAATCAAAAGATATAAAGAAGGATCTTTCAAGTCTGTGATATTTTTTATTCTTTCACACATAGAATCAATTTCTTCATAAACCTCCCCCAAACATGGCTTGTCTGAATCAGCAAAACGAATGACCTCACAAATGCGTTGAATGAAGTCAACAACAAATTTCACATCTGCCCAAAATTGGTCATCAAGGACCGTTTTCCTCACCTCAACTGCAATCTCTGATATAGATTGTTTCCAACTTGCCCATGCATCATTACCACAATGGAAACAAGGCCCCTTTGACATCATAAAGACGCTCAAATAGTATGAAGAATGGAGCAAACCACGTATCTGCAGGTTTGAGAAGTTACAATTTGGCAAATCTTCTATAAATGGCATGTGTGTGGTGATGATTGCATATAAAGATTTGTATTTTTTTTCCCTTCTCAATAAGCTTAGAAACCCACCGAAACCTACCAATGTCTTTGAGCGCATTATTCAATGTGTGCATGCAACATGGTGTCCAAAATATATGTTTGTATTTTTTTGCACCAATAAGCCAATTGCTTTCTAAATTGGGGCAGTGTCTATAATAAATTGTACATGTGATGCCCCCACCTCATCAATTGCATCACATAATTGCGTCTAAAGGAATTCTGCATTTTCTCTTGCCGAGAACAATTTATAGCCTTCAAAAAATAAGGCCCTTTTGGAGCTAGTTAACCATAATGTTTAGAAAAGACATATTTCTTGTATCAGTCCAGCTATCCATCACAATGTTGCATACCTTTGTAGACCACACCTTTTTCACTAGTGCAGTTAGCTACTCTATCCTTGCTTTCTCTTTGTCAATAGGAGACGTTCAAAGCTTTTCATAACCAGGTGGTTTATACCCCTTCAGCCCATTGTTGATAGCATGAACCATCTCCTCATAATAAGGTGATCGAACAACATTGAATGGAATGCCATTCGCATAGAAGAAGCGTGCTATCGTTGCATCCACTGCGTCTCGGCCATGTACATCGAACATGCTTCCTATGGGATTCGAACTGTCAATGTGTGATCTCTTGCAAAAAATCCCATCTTCTGTTGCATACCCAAAAGACACATCTATCTCAAATTTTGTTCTCCCAATTGGCATTACATGGTGACTCTGAGCTCGATCTAGGGTTGAAGCATGGGAGCTTAAAGGAGTCAATTTGCCTTCAGCTCTTTATTGTTCTCTTATTGCTTTTAACCATCCCTCATTTGTACAAGTGTCAACCCCTTTCCATGTTCGGAAAAAATGAGCCCTCATTCTTGTGTAAGTGCCATGGAAGACCTTCCCACAAAGCTTGCACGTGATCGCTAATGTTCCTCCATTCTCTGTATGAACCCGATCGCAAAACTTCCACAATGGATACAAAGCATCTTTCCCACCTGACATTCTTAGAAAAAAAAATAGTAACTCTAATTTAAAATTTCTTTTAAAAAATTAAAATAAAATATTATTAAATTTAAAAACGTAAACAAATAAAATAAGTTATTAAAAAAAAAAAAATTCTAATCATAACAACATATTAATAATTATTAACATACGATAAATTTTTTAAAAAATAACATTTTAAAATTAATATTAAAAATTAAAAAAAAAACATTAATTTAATTTAATTTTTAAATAATATTAAAATAATTATAAATTATGCATAAATATTAAAATTGAAAAATTTAATTTTTAAAATATTTAAAAATAAGAGAAATAAAAAATATCAAACATTTAAAATTTAAATTTAAACATTATTAAATAAATAAATAATAAAATATTAAAAATTAAAATTTTAAAAATATTTAAATATTTAAAAAAATATTAAATAATAAATAAATTAATAAAAAAAGCTAAAATTCCTAAGCTAAATGTAATAACCAATATTAATAATAATTTTATTATTTAAAAACAAATTTTTTAAAAAGATTTAAATATTAAAAAATAATAATAATGAATAAGTATTAAATTAATAATAAATATTAAAAAGTTATAATGAATACCCAAAAAAAAACTAAGCCTAAGTTTTTTAACATTTTGATTTTATTGAACCAAACTTATTTAAAAACAAAAAATTTAAAAAGATTTAAATATTAAAAAATAATAATAATAAATAAGTACTAAATTAATAATAAATATTAAAAAGCTATAATGAATACCAAAAAAAAAAATTAAGCCTAAGTTTTTAACATTTTGATATTATTGAACCAAAAAAAAAAAAAAAACATTGCTGACGGCAATACCTGGCATTGCTGTTGGCGATCAACGATCTAACAGTGGTCCACAAAATAAAAATGAAACTATGAATGAAAAAATTAAACCTAAAAAATTAAAAATTCTTGCCTGCCTCAATATTCTGCTGTTGCTCCCCTGCTCAACTGCGATTTTGTGAACCCCTGCCCAATGTGTTTCCTTTTCACGTGCATCCTAGTAATTTTTATAAATTTTTTTACGCATTTTTGCAGGTAATTTAAGTTCATTTGAGATTAGGGTTTTTTGGAGACACGTTTAGAAATGGCAGCATTACAGTGGCTGGAAAAGTTTATTTCAGCAAGGCAGTCTTTAGAATTTTGGGCCTTGGTTGCCTGCCTATATGTTAACACTTGCACAAGACACAAACGCGTTAATCAAAACAAGAGTTCTCCATTTCCTTTTCATGTTTGCATCATTGACAATGTCCTCCATATGAGGAGTGGCTGGAAACATGTATGTGAATGCCTTAGAGGGCATAGGAGGGCTGCCCATGCTGTCTAACCCTAAAAAACTGCCTCAAAACTCAGAATTTTTCCATCTATGAGAGCTATAAACTTTTTCACCTTATTAGCATTCCACCCCTTGTCTGTTGGCAACCAACAAATGCCCTTATATGAAAAGGGAATAGTGAAATCAGTCACATCCCATGTGCTTGACTGGGGTACACAAAAATCAGACCTCTTGTGACCCTCCATAAGCACTTGGTGAACCACAACTCTTTTTTTTGAGGTGTCCCCTTGAAATAACCAACCCTCATGCATCCGAGGGTTCTCAAGCACGCAACTAGTGGGCGGAAACATTCATGGACAGCATGGAGAAAAGAAATTCCATGGCTGTCCTACATGTCTGTTATTCTCCCTATGTGCTTCTCATGACCTTCAATGGACTCTAATGTCCCCTTCATAAACATAAAACAAAATGTGCTCTCCATGCAACAAACAATCTTAGCAAATTTGGAAATCATACCTTCACAATATTGTGACCAGTCTAGCCATGGCTTAATCACCCAAGCTCCTTGCCTTTTCTCTCCTTCTTCCATCCTCTTGTGAGAGTGTTGTTGTGCTTTTCAAATCACCCTTCAACTCTGAAAACTAAATATCCCTTTGCCTAGCAAGCTTCTCTAAACATACTGAAATATTCAGTCTTGACCCTTGCTGTTTTGAAATAGATTTCACCACATGTAAAGCGTTTACCATGTTCACAAAAGACCAAGGTATCTTGTCTTGGAGGAGTTGATCCCGTGTTTCCACGTTCCACTCACTTTTGTATGCCAAAGGTCCATCTTTCCTTCCCTTTGTTGAATTTGCTAGATGCTGGAGTGAATATATATTTTTCTTTTCAGAATCTCTTGAGCATGAGATATTCTGATTTTTCACAAAAAACTTAAAGAGTTTTTTGAGTATAACCTAGGCCTCTTCCCCATGCAAATTTCAGACCTTTTTTCCACAAACTGAAATTCAATCTTTTCATAAACTGGTTTTGAACCTTTATTTTCAGAATTCATAAAGTTCATAAAACAAGAAATTAAATGATCTTTCATATACCTTAGTGGCTGTCCATACTCAGTTTTGGCCACTTTGTTGACCTCTTTTGAAGAACAATACTTTCCAATCTTTGACCCCTTTACCGAACCAAGTGTATGATGAAGCTCAACAAGTAGAGATGTCTGTCCCAACTTAGAAAATGCATCCTTCGTTGCTGCCCTTGTTGCCTCTGCCAAAGGTTTTTAATGGAAGATCCCTTGCATCACTTTTGAAGTCACCTCTGGGGGTGCCTTATCATTCAAGCCATGCAAGATTACCTCTTGTGTGGCTATAAACATTGGAAGGAACAAACTGGAAATGTGAGAAACAACAGTCAACAAGTTATAAACAGCCCTCCTATTGATCCTTGGGCCTTGATATTTATTGCTTAGCCCCATTTTTGTGACCATCCAAACTCTATCCCTTGCCCAGCAACATAAAATAGAATGTAAGTGGGTTGTATAAGGACTGTAGCAGTCATTAATTACTCGGTTTCCCTCTTAAACAACGATATATTCATTGTACAAATTGTACTTTGTGATCCCACATAGCAATTCCTTACATACACAAAATTAAACAAAGTATTCTCCTTCATACCATGGCTGTAGAAATGTGTTTTTCCACATGGAATCCGATTTACAAGAGCTGTAAATGATTCTATAACAGTGGTATATACCTTAACCTTGGTCAAGGGTTGTACAACCTTGTAGTGTGTGCCCTTCATGCTTCCATCAATCAAAACCCCCGTATGTAGCCTTAGAAAATTAGCAAGTAAATCATGATGCTTACCAAGATTTGGAGTGGTTTGTGTTGACAATTCTTCCACAAGTCAGATTGTCTCTTGCCATTTAGAAAGTCCACGTGGCGAAGAATACATTGTTTTCCTTGGTAAGGGGCCTTTGCTACAACAGGAGAATTCCGAAGGAATGGTTCATCAAAAGGGTTTTACTTCGGAAAAGAACCTAACCTTGGTCAAGGGTTGTACAACCTTGTATTGTGTGCCCTTCATGCTTCCATCAATCAAAACCCCCATATGTAGCCTTAGAAAATTAGCAAGTAAATCATGATGCTTACCAAGATTTGGAGTGGTTTGTGTTGACAATTCTTCCACAAGTCAGATTGTCTCTTGCCATTTAGAAAGTCCACGTCTCTAGCCAAGGAAGGAAGAATACATTGTTTTCCTTGGTAAGGGGCCTTTGCTACAACAGAGGAATTCCGAAGGAATGGTTCATCAAAAGGGTTTTACTTCGGAAAAGAACCTTTGAAAAAGTGCTAAGAAGAAAAGTCCGCAAGGCAAAAAAACAAAGGAAGTAATTCCTTCAGACTTTTTGTCCGAAGGAATACTTCGGAGAATTTATAAGGGAACACCCGCAGCCAAACAGGGAGAATCCAAAAGTCCACCCAAGTCAACAAAGGAAAAGCCAAGACCCTTCGGAAGGGTCTTTTTCAACAATCCCGAAGGGCACCTACCCTTTGGGAAGGTATAGGAGCAAATTCAAAACCTCTGCAAAAAGCCCGGGTGACCATTGCAATTTTTCCGAAGGGCACAGAGGGAGAGCCACTAGCCCTTGCGGAGGGCACTTGGTCGGTGCCTATACCTATGTGCATTTTCCGAAGGGTAAATTTTTGGAAGGCAGTCGAAGGCAAAAGCGAAGGACTAATTCCTTCAAGCTTTTTGTCCGAAGGAATTCCTTCGGACAAAAAGTCCGAAGAAATTCGGAGAAATGGCCGCGCAAAAGTCCGAGAAAATAAACCCGAAGAAGAATTCCGAAGGCCAAAGGAAGAGACCGAGATAGTTCTTGCGGACATTTTTTCCGCGGGAAAATGACTTAGCGGTCCAAACAAAAAGGTCAACAAAACAAAGAAACAAAGGCAAAAGTGAAGGAATTCGGGGAAATTACAAGGAAGAGGCCCATGCAAAAAGCCGACGGAAAACTCTGTTGAAACAAAGGCAAAGACGGAGAATGATTTCCGTCGGGCTTTTTGTCCCGAAGGAATTCCTTTGGACAAAAAGTCTGAAAGAAATTCGAAGTAAGCTTAGAAGGAGAAAACCCGACAAACAAAGTTCGAAGCCAAGAAGAGAAGAAACAAATGAAAGATATCCTTTAGACTTTTTGTCCAAAAGATTAATTCGGGAAAAAAGGCCGAGAGAAATCAAGCCCGCAAAGCAGAAGTCTGCGGAAAGGTGACAGGGTCAGGGCAATTCAAGCGGACAATTTGTCCAACAAAAATCATTCAGAGGGAAAGTCCGAAGACAGGCCCAAAGAATTAAGTCGAGACAACCAGAAATCCGAAAGTAATGGATGTTGACTGTGCAAAAGAGGATAGAAAATAGATAATCCGACGGAGAGTTGAAAACAGAATTTTCGAGGAAATATAGATTAAGACATCCGAATATAGAATCCCGCCAGAAATAGACATGAACAGGTAGACCAGAACAGGGTAAAATACATGCAAGCAGGAGCTATTTTCGAACACTGGTCAAAGCTTCAGTTGACTGGTTATTGAAAGTCTTGCTCGTCTCCATATCATCTCACGCATCCAAGGGTCCAACTCAGCGTCAACCGAAGTTCCAAATTCGAATGTCGAGTTGACTGTTCCAGATTTAGAGTTGACTAATTGTTAAACGCCACATCCACTAAGAGCTTTCATGCGAGGGAGAATGATCTCTTCGTTCAACTCAGCTGATCTCTTCGTCCAACTCAGCTTACCAAACGGTTAACTCAGCTTTCGAACGTTCCAACTCGACATCAAGCAGCTCACGTAGAAGTTCTAAAATTGACATTGGCATGGATTTCCATGCAAAGAGAGGTGGGCAGTTCATAACAAAGACAAGTTCACTTCCTCAAGCGCAAGAAGCTTCATGCAAAGACAAAAGAAAACATATTTTATTGAAAGGCCAAGTCAGCGTTGAGTTAACTTAAGTAAATCCTTCTCTTCAATTTTCAACGCCAATCTTTGGCCTTTTGTAATTCTCTCTATAAAACGGCTTTCAGCGTTGTTTAAAAATCATCCAATCCCTCTCTTGGCTAGACCAGACTCTGCCATTGGTGAGTTGTGTAACCTCTTTGATTAATAGAAGGATTGTACTTTCAGATTTCAAGTGTTGGCATAGTGTATATTTCTTCAACAATTTGCATAAGTGGTAGATTTCTCTCCCTTCCGAAATTCTGATTCATACCTAGTTGCTAGATTATCCTTATGCAGGTCATGTTCAGTGTTCTTTATGTCTTCTGCTGAAGCTGTAAGTGGATGTTAAGTGGTTGCAAAGTGTCTTGTATCGGACCTCTCTCCATCGTTTTTCTTCAGGTTTTGGTTATTGGATCGAACCTCTTCATGAAATATTTATGCATAAGTGATTGATTGAAATCTAAGGTCTTCCTTTTCCTTTGTTTGTTCAGTGTTCAAGGTTCCAAGTTGAGTGGATCAAACTTCTGGTGTATCACCCTTTTAGTAAGGATTTCCCTTTAAAGTTTCCTTCTCCCTTTTTCATGGTAGTCCGCAGCATAGAGTAGAGATCTTCATTGATACATCATACAGGAACCAGCCTTCTCTGGAGGTTCTTCTCACCGTTGAGGCACCCACCCTCGTGAGAAGATCCAATTGTTTCAGCCGGAAAGAGGACTGGCCATTTCGTGCACGTCTTCGATTCAGGGCGCAGCTCCACATTGACAACAGTTTGCATGCTCTTCACCTTATTGTTATTTTTCTTGATCATAAGGCCTTGCCAACATCCTTGCATGGGTGCCAAAAAACTTGGAATTTTTATGACAGTAATACTAAATTTGTAAGTCTCACTTGGATCCCACATCTATATTGGGAATTTTCAACTCTCCATCCTTAGATTCTTTTGGAGGAATTCCTTCCTCTATTTACTGCCCTTCATCTTGACTTCATTGTTAGCACGATTTTCATGATGTTCAAAATATTGTAAAGAGAAAGTAGGGTGTTGATGCAACAAACCTTTGATTTGAAGATCGTCAAAATGCTTACCCTTAGTGGCTGATGTGCAAAGTACAAGCTGAAAATGAGCAATAGTACCTGGGACTTGACTTTGGCCATCATTTTTTCTCCATCCATATGTAAAATGGATTCTTCTTCCTTTCCTGCTCCATGATTTCCTCTTCTCCTTCACCACCATGGAAGGACTCATAACACTACTTGTAGAAGGGTTTGTTCAAACCTTGCAATGTTTGCATTGGGCTTCATTACTTCTAGGGTTGCAACAACTTTAACCTTGGATGCTTGACACCCCCCATGTAAAGTTTGTTCTTTCCCACAAATGGTTGTTTCAATTTGCTCTTCTTCCTCCATACCCCCTGAAATCACTCCATTAGGTTCCTCCTCACCTTTGTCCTCTATTTGCAGCCCTCTTTGCTGCTCCTGAATTCGCTGCAAACCTTCATCTTGCTGCCCTAAATGTTGTGATTTTTTCAATTTAGAATTTCTAATAGTTGGCTGCTCACTAACCTCTTTCAATTCTGAATTTGTGCCCTTTTTTTTGTGATGGATCCCCAGGGCAATTCACTAGAGACTCTTCCTTCTTTGCTCTTCTATTTTTATTTCTTGTGTACACCTCTAAAAATTATTTCAAGATGTTATAGGCTGTCTTCATATCAATCTTCCTCTCATATTCATCAAAGGCCATAAGTTTGTCCTCATCTTTATTTTATTCCTCCAACTGTGCCCTTTGAATAAGATCATTCCTTCGCCTTTCCTTGAATGATGCTAGGGATGCATCGTTGATAGTAAATTGTTGCACAAGTTGATACTTAATGTATTGTCTCTTAATTCTATCCCTATCTCTTTTCTGCACACGCATCAACAATTCCCAGATAGGATCCATTGTATACAATTCCAAACCTTACAGCTAGCCAAGATTTTGGTTCTGATACCATTGAATTTTCCCAAAAGGGGAATATTTTCCAAATTCTAGAATTTCCTGTAAACCCTAGCCAAATATGAATTTCCCAGATTTGTAACAGGAAACCCTAGCTGCAAATAACCCTTCAATATTAGTCAAAAAATATATGAACTCAAAGAACCTAACAGGCAGTCCTAGAAGCAAGTTTGGCTCCTCCAAATCTGTAGTTGTTTTTCAAACCCTGGGCATCCCAATTTAGAATTTAATTAGACTTTTTAGAAGATGTATCATGCTCAAAACCATCCACTAAATAATCAGAAAATTACTAATAAATCACAGAATATTAGTGGCTGTCATAAATGCTTTTCACCCCACATATGATATTGCAATTGACAAAAATATTACTAAATTAACATGCCAATATTACTGCAATTTAGGAACATGTATGAATTCCAAATGACCTTCAAAACCCTTCCAAAAATCAAGAATAAATTTAGAAATAATATAGGAAAATCATAATATTGTTTGGGCACAAAATAGCCCTCCAAACCCTAACAAATCAGCTCCAAACCAAGTCGCCCTAGCTGTAAAATTATATTTCCAGCAACAAATCGAATGCAGCCCTCCAATGAGGGGTCTTCAACATGCACCACATAAATCTAGGGCTTTGTACCCTAGTCGCCAACCACACAAACTAATCAGCTCCTCCCAAAAGCAAGTCGCCACTTCCAAATCCTTTTTTTTTTGTCTTTTTCTGAATACTAGGCTCAATTGCAACCTCAAGATGAAGCTGCCTTTAATGAGAAATGAGGGTTTGCATCCCCACTCCTTTGGTTTGAAGGTTTTCATCTCCAAGTCAATAGCTTAAGCTTTTCGTGCTTAAAACTCAGCTTTTCAAATATATTCCATAATATCCCCATTGGAATGATCCCTCCGTTGTTTTTATAGTTCTCCCCCAATGGGTACACCCAAAATGGAGGGAAATACCTTTTCAAAATATAAAAAGAACATCTTTTATAACCCACTTAAGTGGATCGGGTGTCCATGACCCTCAAAGGGTCCCAACTTAAGTTAATTTTATAACAATAAAGTGTTTTTTCACAAGTGTTCTTAAGAACCCAAATGTTTTCTTTATTTTTCCTTAGCCTTTGAGAAACCAATAAGGCTAAGGGTCTTCAATAGTGTCATTATCAAAAGGGGGACATGATAGTCTGCATCAGCGCAAGTTTCCTACTTTTATCCCCAAAGGCTTTTAACCCTTCACAACTCATGCCTATTGCTTCACCAATCAATTCTTCCATGATGTCAACCTTCAGCCCATGCATACGGACCATGTGTTGATTCCAGCCAAGGGCAAAGTCCTTGGACACCTTAGCATTGTGCCCAACAATTCGTTGCATGAATTTAGAGAGCCCTCTTTGTTGCAATCTCCGCCACACTCTCGGGTTAGTTCGGGCTTCGACACACGAAATAGGCTCCAGCCTGTCTCTATCCCCACCCATGGTTGCTTCTTTTTCCCCCGAAGGGTTCTGGAGCAGATTGTAGTGTTTCAATTTCCTCACAAAGAATGTTTGGGCTTCAAGATTGGGAATGCAAAAGTTGATGACATGCTTTGTTTCGCTGACATGGGTTGCCAAGTCCTTCCCTTGAATTGTGTAATCATTATGCGAATTTGAATATAAATCCTAATTGTTCAAAACGAAAGCTCTTGCATGTGGTATAGTCCTACATTGTTTGAAAAATGATGTTTAAATCATTGCGAATCAAGTCGGCTAAGTGGGGGGGTGGGGGGCAGATGGTCTCATGCCAAACGACAAGTGAGGGGTACCTAACACCTAGGTTAGCAAATTCATCTGCTACTATGTTGCCTTCCCTAAAGATATGACCAATGGAGACCTCGCTGAAGAGGTTGAGGAGACCTTTGGCATCATCAATCAAATGCTTGAGAAGGGGTCACTTTGTCCAAGAGAGCATTCGGGATGTTAAGGGAGTCCCCTTAAATAACGAGCTTATCTATCTTTGACTGTGTAGCAAGTTGAATTCCCTAGAGCGTTGCATTAGCCTAAGCCACATGGTTGGTCTGAATCCCTAGAGGTCCTGCGTAAGCAGTCGCAACAGCTCCTTAAAAGTCTCTAATGACTCCTCCCCCCCTTGCATTGCCTAGGTTGCTCTTAGAGGCTCCATCAAAATTCAGCTTCAACTAGCCCCTCAGGGGTTTAGACCATTTGGTTTGGCTCCTATCAGCTTTCAACCTTGTATTAGAAACCTATTGGTTAATGTTCTAGTTAAGGAAGATGGAAAGGTCTTTTTTCAAACCAACGACCTTGTCTTTGGGAGTGAAAGCCTTCCAATTCTCCGTGATTGTTGAACATAATCTAAGGAAAGGAGACCTGAAGTTCTACCTTTTGTTAGCGAAGATACAATCGTTCCCGACTTTCCAAACCTCCCAAAACCAATGAGGGAGAGCGAGGTACCATAAGAAGGAAAGGGAAGGCAGTTTCCAAGGTGGCTTCCATTAGGTGATAAGATCTAGAATGGAGTTAGGTGTGACCCATGCCAAATTGAACTTCTTAAGGAGCAACTCCAAAATTTGAGCCAAAAGGACAAGTCAGGAAAAGGTGTTGAACCAATTCCTCGAAGGATTTACAAAGGGAACATCTGTTAGGGATTATCAGCGCATGCTTAACTAGGTTGTTAGTAGTTAGGATTTTGTCTTGAGTAGCCAACCCAAAAAATATGGTGACTTTAGGAGTGAGGTGTTTAATCCAAAGAGATCTCCAAAAGTCCCAATCATCGTCCAAATCTTGATCCACAAGGTAACCAAAATTTACTGAATAGTCCCCACAATCTTCTGCAGGACAAAAAAGGTCTTCTTTGGGGAAGATGGGAATGAAGATTAGCATTAAGGACTTGGAGTTCTTGAAGGATTTCTGCGTTAACAGATTCCAAGTGCAGAAATTTCCAATCGGTAATGCCATCCACACTCAACCCATAGTCTTTGACTTTTGATCCCAAAGAGGCTTTGAACAATAAGCTAAGGTTGTTCTAGGGGACCTTAGCAACAAGAGGGGACTGGGAGAGCCAAGGGTCATCCCAAAACTCAACCTTTTCACTGTTTCCAAATTGCCATCTACTGTGTTTCCGTAGAAGACTCTCTGCAACTAGAGATGGCTTTCCAGAAAGTTGAACCATCGCTAGGTCCTTCCTCCCAGAGGAAGTTGTCTTCATTTCTACCTTCCTTAGCCTTAATGATTCAAGTCCAATGGTTGTCCTCCATGAATTTCCAACCCAGTATGGCAATGAGGGCTCTGTTTAAACTTTTATCTTGTCGAAGCTTGAACCCCCCATTAGTCTTGGGGAGCTAGGCTTTATCCCAAGGAACAAGAGGGAATTTGAATTTGTCCTCCGATCCTCTCAAGAGGAAATTATGTTGGATTTGTTCTGTTTTGTCCGTAACTTTATTGGGAATGTGGAAGAGGGATATTAAAAACATTGGGATGTTTTGGATAGAACATTTGAGTTGTCAGAGTTTCCCTACCTGAGTCAACAAGTGACCCTTCTGTCTTGAAAGTTTCTTATGGATTCTTTCCACAAGCGGGTTCCAAAGATCAGACTGATTTCTACCATTGAAAAGTAGTAACCAAAGGTAGGTGGATGGAAGAGTGTTGATTCGGTAGCCCAATATAGCAAACAATTTCTTTTGGAGGCCAATAGGGGCATTCAGGAAGAAAATAGAACTTTTTTTGAAGTTTATGCATTGGTTTGAAACAAGCTCATAGTCCAAGAAGATTTTCTTGAGACCCTTGGCTTCTGCAACGATAGCTTTTCCCAGGTGGACCGTGTCATCTGCAAATTGTTCATGGGCAATTGGGATAGTGTTTTGGGCCACTTTGATACCTTTCACTCTTGCGACCTGAAGGCTTCTTCCAAGATTTTATGCTAGTAAGATGAAAAGGTAAGGGGAAAGAGGATCCCCTTGTCTCAATCCTCTACTGTCCGAGAACCCTTTGGGGACTCCGTTTACCAGGATGGAAAACATTGGAGTCGCAATGCAGCTATGAATGAGATCTCTGAAAGTGGAATCAAACCCGAATCTTTCGAGCACTTTGTTTAAGAAATTCCATGACACCCTGTCATAAGCTTTATTCATATCCAACTTTAAGAATATACCTTGTTTGGTGGAATTTGAGACTGAGTGCAGGGCTTCATGGACAATGATAATCTGGTCTGTGATTTGCCTCCCATAAACAAAAGCACCATGTTGCTCCACAATGACCCTCTCCAAGAGGGGTTGTATTCATCTAACAAGGGTTTTGGAGCAAATTTTGTACACGGTAGAGCACACGTTGATCGGTCTGAAGTCCTTTAAATGATTTGCTCCGGGTTTCTTTGGGATTAGGACAAGGAATGTGTTGTTTAGTTCTTTTAGAATAGAGCCAACTCTAAATAATTCACACTGCGGCCTCCACTTCAGCATGTATAATGTCCCAAAACTATTGTAAGAAGAATGGGGGAAAGCCGTCAAGCCCAGGGGCTTTATTTTTTTCCATAGAAAAGACTGCCACTTTGACCTCTTCTAGGGAAAGGGGCTTGAGGAGTTCAGAGTTTTCCGATTGAGAGATGATCGTGTGGAGATTTTGCAATAGCCTCTCTTCCAGTGGATCATCTTGCATTCCATTGCCCTGTCTTGAAGTAATGAATGATCTATTCGTTTATATCATCCTCATCTTTGCAATTGCTTCCATCCAAAATTAATTCAGAGATTTTGTTAGTGTTCTTGTTTCTAGATGCGGAGTGATGGAAGAATTTGGTGTCCCTGTCACCTTCCTTTATCCAGAGGCATATAGAATTTTGTTTCCAGAAAGCTTCCTCCTTGGCTTCAAGATTATGATACTTATTGAGATCTTTTTCCAAGGTTGCCAATTGCTCATTGGATCCATGTGTGGAAATGTGCTCTTCCAGCATCCGCAAATCCTCCTCTAAGGATTTCTTTTGGTTAAAAATATTTCCGAAGACCTCTTTGTTCCAGACTTTGAACTTGATCTTTACGTGATTGAGTTTCTTAACTAGAATGAACATATTGGATCCAAAGAAGGGTTCTTTCCACCAATCCTCATTCGAGTCATGAAGGTTAGGATGGTGCATCCATATACTTCTAAATCTGAAAGGTTGGTTCTTGGGTTTGGTGACCTTTTCGTTGTTAAAGACTATAGGGTTGTGGTCTAAACCAATCCTGGGCAATGAGTATAGGGAACTAGTGTAGTGTATATCCCAATTAAGAGAAATTAAAAATTTGTCAAGTCTTACTTGGATTAAGTCCTCCCCCATTCTTTTGTTTGACTAGGTGAAAGGATTACCTTTGAGATCCACATCTACAAGTCTTGCCTACATTATAAAGTCATTTAAATCAGTGATACTTTCTATGAAGTCCATCAGTCCACCCTTCTTTTCCAATGGGGTTAGGGGAGAGTTGAAATCTCCAACCACCAACCATTTCCAGTTTTCGTTGAGTCTCCTGAAAGATACCAGTTCCTTCCAGAGTTTTCTTGCCGGGTTTGGAGTTCAGAGCATAAATATTAGATAGGATCCATTCTTCATTGCTTGTTCTATCCCTTAATAATACAACAATATGGTTGTTGTTGCATACCAGGGCCTCCCCTTCCAAGTTTTGGGGGTTCCACAAGATGGCCCACCTGAGGCTCCATTTGAACTCAAGCTAATGCAACTATCCTTTTTCCATATCTTGTCACAACATCAGTTAAAAGAATCTTCAAATATCTTGGTCTCTTGAATCAATAATATAAGAGGATCATTCCTTTTCTGCAAGTTCCTTACCAATCTTTGTTTGTTGGGGTTGTTGAGCCCTCTCACAATCGATGATATGACCTTCATTTCTTTAGTCTGGTGAAATGGTTCTTAAGGGGTTTTTGGTTACCCTTGGCTATCTGATTTGTTGTTTCCTTCTTCCTGATCGATTGATTTAGTGATCTTCTTGGGGATTTTGGTGCTTCTCTCACATCCATCATCTTTTTTCCTTTTCTGGTTTTAGCCTGCATCCATATTCCCTCTTATGTCTTTTGGTCCTGCATTGGATTTTTAGAAAAGGAACATTGCCCTTTTCCTTATTAGTTGCTCCCTGATCTTTTGGAGTTGGAGACGCTTGGCATTCTTTGGGTGAGGCCAGAAGAAGATTGACACTCTCGCCCGTCAAGAGCCTTTGGAGAGGGCTTGGACGAATTTGTTCTTCAACACTGCTGGGCTCCTTCTTGTCTCCATTTTTGGGATTGCTCCAAATTGGGCCATAGACTATTTGATTTCTCATAGCTAGAAGATCTTGTATGTTTAACAAATCCCAACGTTTTGAGGGAGTTTGGACAAGACTTTTTTTTGCTATGTTGCTACAGGTAGCCTTTCTTTCCGCTATCAATTTCAGACTTGTTGGGGTCACACATGACTCATCCGGGATTACTTCTACCCCTTTAGTCATTGAGGCTTGTTCCTTGGTGGGGGTATGTGTCTTCTCCATACTTTGTTTGGGACTTGGGGCATGTGAACTTGCCCACGGACACATTGATTAAGGGGAGCTTGGGGGGACCCTAGTTGGAGGCCCTCGACCTTTTTTGACAGGGCTGCATTTTCTGCCAGAGGGTTAGGAATATGTTTCTTGGCCTAGAAAGGTTTAGCAGCCTAATTTGGTTGTGTCAATTTAGGACAATCTTTGTCCAAGTGGCTAAGGATATTACACTTCTTGCAAATATTTGCCACACTTTCATATTGGATAGGTCGAGTACATTCCCCATATTTGGATTTGATCTTGATGGAGTGAAGTAGGGGTTTGTCTGTTAGTATGAACAAATTGAATCTTGCCACTACCGGCCTTCGTTTTGACTTCGTGACTGGATCAATGGATATAGGTTGGCCCTAGGTTCTTGCTATTCCCATGATCACCTCTGGTTCCAGTTTTTCAGGGGGAGCTCTGGGAGGAGTACCCACATGGGAATGTCTTCCAAGGTTGAACTGCTTAAATTTATTCCTGCTTTCCATCTTCTGATGTTGATATTGGATTTACCCATGAACCACAATTCTTCAGCCAGGACCCTAAAGTAGTCTTCTTGATTAGTGAAATTGAGGAGGAAGAAATTTTTGGCTAGAGCAACAACTTCTAGTTGACCTTTAGGTTTTCAACGTTGATTTGCCCATTTTCGAAAGAAGTCAATATTAGGTCTGAAATCGTTAACTATAATCAGAATGGAGTTAGCAAGCTTTGCATTTGCCTTTTCTACAATAGTGTTAGGGACTTTGATGCATACCTTGTTATTTTCCACCGAGGGCCCCAACTGGAAGTTTGACGAGTCCTGTCCCAATAGCCTTTTACCAAGAACCCGATCCGCCCTGGAAAAAGGGGATTTTGGAGTGGTCTAACTAGGGACAAATTCGCTTCGGAGTGGATCCCTTCTGTCAGCAAGATCCTTGGAAACGCCAGCTCCCATGACTTCCCTGTCTTTCTTGATTCTGACCTCACCACCATGTGAGTCATCAACTTCTGATGCCGCTTCCAGGTTTTTGCACCCAAAATCTAATTCAAAAAACTGGTTTCCGTCTGTCTCTTCTCCATCTTCCACCTTTTCTCTGCTCTCTGTGTGTCTGATAAACACCTGGAAATAAAATCGTTATCTACTTTAAAAAATTATAATTTGTATTTAATAGTTGATTTAAAAAGATATATATATATATATATATATATATTTACAAATTTCAATCTAGTCAAATATCAATATAAAAATGACTTGTTTTTTAGTAGACATAATGTCTTTACTTTTAAAAATTATTTTTTAAGTATTTTACATTTTTTTAAAAGTGACATGGTTGTTGAATTATATTTTTTTGTCAAAATTTTACATAAATATTTATTTTGCTGTCTCCTTGTACCCATCTCCTAGTTTTCTGAAAAATGGTGTTCTGGTACATGTACCTGTCTCCCTGTACCCGTCTCCTGGAATTTATGCTTTGAAGGTATGAGAATTTCATCGTACAAAGTAGTCCAAGCAAAATACGTAAGTCCTACCATGCAGAAGGAGGCATAATGATAGTTATGAAGTCCTGTGGTGCACTTTATAGGGACACTTTTTGTCTTTTGTGTAACATCACACGTTATTTCGGAATGGTCTTTTAATTCCAAGATCCAAGTGTGGTGTCATGTGGAACTTCGATGTTTGTCGAACTGTGCTGAGCTACATTATCAGACTATGGCTAATAAATTGACTTGAGTCAAATTTAATTGATAATGGGAAATAAATATTGTTTCTCCCTAAAGACCCTGGAACTTGGAAAGGAATTCCCATGCTACACTTTTTTCTAAACTTGTAAATGGAAGGGATATGCAATTTCCTAGGAGTTTTTCTATGTTCATCTAGCCAGTACTTTATCCTATTCACAACTAAGGAATCTTCATTAAAATTTATGCTGAAGAGTTAAGGGCTTAGGTCACAAATTATGCCTCTTTTCCAACTTTGTGATAAATTCACATTAAATGTACCTTGTTTATGGATGGTTTACTTCTCTCCATCATGGAAATACAAGATATGAAGTAGGAGCTTTCAATTTTGAAAGCATTCTGTTTTTGCTTGCTCTGCAGTACCATGGGTGTTTTGGACTTTTGGTCAATTCTCGAGTAATGTGGTCCTATGACAATATGCGGGAAGACGTTTTTTGTTGAGTCACTTCTGCTTGAAAACACCTGCAACTTGGATTTGGTCTTCTGCAAAATCAAGACTATGGTTGTCATGTGCTCGTTAGATATATACAAGGAAAATATATGATATTTATAGATTGAATAATAGAATAGAATAGATTTTAATATAGGTGAATATGAAGGATAGGAGTGAGCATATACGAGTCAAGGGACTATATTGTGTCCCTACGAGGCGATGGGTTGTGTACGTTCATGGTGACATTTTATAACTAATTATGATTAATTAGATACATATCATGCCCCCTTGTGTTGGAAAGACTTCCACCTTGAAACGTAAGTAGAATATGAGAGGTGCCTTTATTTTATTAAGTTTCCAGAGCAACGATTCATAGAATCTAGATCTACACATCAGAGATCAATCTTAATAGGTAATAATAAGTATCATTGTGAATTAAGATTTGAACTTCGTTGATTTAAATATTGTTGACCTGTAGTCTGAGTATATCTTTGACAATCACGATTAGAGTCTGTAGAACTTTAAGGTCTGAGTTGGACACTTTCATGGTAATATGGAGTTTGATAAAGATCAGACACCGGTTTTTGTAATTCTTGTTGTTCAACATTTGCAGCATTTCCGATAGTTTATACAATTTGCATGTTAGTGTACTTGAACTTCTCTTTAGTTTGAATTTCGCAAATTAAGTGTTAGCATCTTGATATTTAGCAACTTATCCATAGTTTGAATCACCTTAACTAACAAAATATGAACGTCATTTTTAGAGGTTCCACCATCCATTAGTTTCGATTTACGTTTTTGCAAAATCTTCTTTTATTCTTTGAGATGCTTAACTTGCGTAAGAAGAGATCCTTTAGTTATTGTATCTCGTCACTTGGGGTTTTTTGAAGGAATGGAGAGAATGCTAAGGTGAATGAAAGGAAAGCACAAGGCAAATGAGCAGCGTGGGCAGAAGGAGCACAAAAGGGAAAATGAAGGTGCATGGGCCCTTGGAATTACAGGCTGAAGAGGTGACACATTTGCATGGGTAGTGGGTGAACATGCATAAATGAGAGGATAAGTGACAGGCATACAATAGTGATGTGGGAGGGGAGAAGAAGGGGCCATAGGCATTAGCATTTGCATTGGGAATGGCACAAAACATAACAGAATGAAATGCTAGGGAAGAAAAATAGGAAGGTAGTAGAAAAGTGGGAGACATGTGGTTGCCAAAGAAGAAAGGTTGTGGAAGTGTAGAAAAGTAGAAGATGGAGGACTGGGCGGAATGGTAGAGTTGGATGCTGATGTGTGAGAAGAAATGTACAAAAACCAGATTAAGGTCAGGGGTAGCAGGTGATCAAAGTAGTGAGTGAAGTACAGAATACAAAGGACGGTTGGAGGGAGAATAGTATGGTGTTGTATAGAAGGTGCGTCATTAAAGGCATGGAATATGTGGCTGAGAGTGGAGAATGGAGACCAGAAAACAGGAGTGGAGGATGAAGAGTGGGGTCAGGGGAATTTTGGTTGTTTGAAAATGTAAAATATTAGTTCTGAATAAACTTATTCATTCAAAATTCACAATTTTAATTTTTTGGTTTGTTTGACCACAAGTCTTGAGAAATTTTGGTTTCATAAACTAGAAAGTAGAACCAAACTGCCCGTCCAAGGTCCAAGGGAAAACGCATCCTCATTGGATCTGATTACCACTTGTCATGTACTACTTAGGAACATACGTGATATATATGATGGGTAGGGTGGTAGAATATGTATGCTAGCTTAAACCCATAAAAATCTAGTTGAGAAATTTGCCGATAGGCATCCCTACCTATGTTTTCGCATCCTTATGTTTTGCTTGAGATTAAGAAAGAAGCATGCAGAAACATTGGGAGTGATGCCTGTTGGCAAATTTCAGACCTTGATTTATATGATTTTAGCTAGTTTATATTTTTAGTGGTTATAACATCTGGAAGACAAAGTTGAAGACTTAAAAGAATTAAATAGAACGTTAGATTTTCAATAATGAGCCATATTGATATTTGTACCCCCACAAGAGACAAAAAACCAATGCAACATGGCAGGGCAGCAGCATGGTATATGTCAACAACCACGTTTCCAAGAAAGATCATTGCAGAACTATGGGTATACGTGGAATCAAAGGAGATTCAAATATGGATGGATGGACGATCAAATATGGCATCATACTATCAATCATATTTGGGTTTATCTCATGCTTTGACAAAAAATAACCTTAAGAGGGAGGGCTTGTCATGTATATATACCCACAATAGCATTAGTGGCTTGGTTAGGTTAGTAGTTGATGTTATATGTTGTATATATGGTATACTGTATCAAGAAGGTATTAGCAGTTACCTTGAGGAAAAAGTCTCTTGCTTGATTTCGCTACAGAAAGGGTACCATTAGTTATTGAGGGGGTTGTCTTGGATTGTATTGTAATATTCTGCTGGAGCCTATAGAGTTTATACTTCCTTAAGGATAGTTGTATGGTAAAACCCTATCTTAAGGTTTTCATCTTTTATTTTGAACCACTTCTTTGAGCTCCTATTCTTTTATTGTAATGTTCTATATTTACTAGTGATTTAATCATATTTATGTTGTAGCTCAATTTATTTAAACACTCATTTGACATTTTTGGTTCTTTACAAGAACTACTCTACTATATCCTGGTAGAGATTTATGAAGAATCTGTTAGAGAATACAATTGCATAGTTCAGGAAAATTGTTTGGCATAGAGAGTTTTATGAGAGGAGTGCCATACAACTGACAATTAAAGATCCATAAGCGTCCATGCTTACTCCTATAAATTGGAATTTGGGGATATTAGCATGATTGTTCTGCTTACATGTGCAAGTATTGAATTGAAATTTAATTTACAAGGATGTCATATTAGTTGTAATGAAAACAAACATGCCTTTTTCAATTATGAAAGAAATATTAAACAAAAGACTTTACTGTGTTTCTTGTAGTCGATGATATTAATTATTTCTCCAAGCATTTAGAATTGATTCTTGTTCTCCAAGACTGGTAGACTTATGATTTAAAATTAATATAGTAGTAGTGTGTTACAATTTGTAAATACCTTGAAGGACAAAAATTAGGATTCAATGATTTTCCACATGTATTTCAGAATTATATTGAACGAGGAGGTCCTAGATGGTTGACTTTGAGATGCCTTCCTCTCCAACCCCTGGTAGTATACATTGCTATTACTACTAATATCATCCAGTTTATTAGAATTTAAAGTAGTATATTGATTATGTACAAAAATAGAGAACTTTGTCTGTACATCCTTACTATAAGCATCAAAATAATTATTTACAGTTTTCATATCTCTGTTTACAATTTATATATACCATATTTTGAGTGACCAGGGAAGTGACAAATAAACACATTAAACTATTTAAAACCATTAATTAAAGGGCAGAATGACTTGTCATTGTTGGACCGAGCTCACGAAACTGGATTGACACGAGTTGCTTGATGTTTATAACTTTGGAGAGGGGTCTGTGCTATGCTGAGCCCCTCATTGTTGCTGTAATCAACCTTTCAGCATGCATGACCGATTCTGTAACATCTCTGCAATTCTTCTTTTTGCATTTTCAGAAAGAAGACTATGAATAGCCTCCAAAATTTGTTAATGCTGGTCATTTACAGTGCCCATGCCATCAAATACATATGTTCACATTATCATTCTGTTCCTGTTGCTTTAGCATCCCATGATGCCTGGCCAAACAGTTTTCCAAATAAGGGTTATGAAACCCCTTCTCCTCATTTGTTTTATAATTAGCCAAAGATAAGACTGTAGCTAAGATTGTTAAGGATTTTCAGATTTAAAGATAGACTGTAATGTTTGTGCTTTAATAAAACTGAAGATATTACTTGCAACTGTATAAGAATATGAAACATCAAAGCTTTAGTCTGCTCTGGTTGGGTATACATAATTAGCTAACTCTGACTTCGTTTAGAAGCTTCTGAAAGAAAAAAAGAACATTAGTTGCAAAGAAATCATCTATGAGCTGTTCACGTACAAGCTTCTGTTAGATGCTGCTTTCTCAAAATTAACATGGCTAATATTGACGGATTTTTGGGGAGAATATTTTTATACAATTAACTGATAAAATAGAAATTAGTTTAGCATGTTTCTTACGTAATAGTTATTTTATTGTTGAGTGGAACTGTTAATTTTCTTGTTCGACTTCCTTTTTAATGACAGGGTATTGCTGTTGCTTTGAAAAGTGGAGCTACAAAGGCGCAGTTTGATTCTACTGTAAGTTAGCATAATCTGCGCTTATAGAGTTATATTCAGATTTAAGGTCAAGAAACCGTGAGAAGTCAATCCCCAACATGGTGAAAGGAAATCTGGTAGAGATGTAAAGGAAACTTCCTATAACTATCCTATGTTTTTGGTCATCTGCGAGTTTATTTGAAGCATGCTGACTCAACCATTTTTTATTTTCCTTGTGTGCATAAGGTTGGCATTCACCCCTCAGCTGCAGAAGAGTTTGTTACAATGCGCACTTCTACCAGGCGTATTTCTGCTGGTTCTCCAGAAAAGAAAGATTTTCAAATTTTGTGATAGATGGCGGCTACAATTCCTTATTGAAGTCATTGCTAGTCCCTAGATGTTGGGATATATCAGTGATTATAACAATATAAGGTGCACCAGTTCCAGTTGCAATTATGCTATATTAGGAGCACAAGTATGATGTTGAATAAAGCCTTGTGGAGAAGGCAGAAACTTAACATTGTAATTTATACTAAAACTTATTTTCTAGGTGTTTGTTACAAAAGACAATTAACTTGAAAATCATTTGTCATGAAGATCAGTTGCTGTAATGAATTGTTTCGTTTCATGTGGGAAGTTGAGGTCTCTTTTTATTAGCTTTAATTTTTATTTATTGAAGCTTTAATGTGCATGGTGCATAGTGCATACCATAGAAACAGAAATCGCCAATAGCGCTGCTCTCCTAGAATGCCATGCCAAGTATCATCTATGTTTTTGTCACCAGTTATTTAAGAACAAATATTTGAAAATTTTATTTACACTTCGCTGTGGTTTTCCCTTTTTAATCCCGAGTAATTGAATTCCGTTGTTTCAGTGGCGTGTAAATTGAATTCTTCCATGGTGCATATGGTGAATTTACTTAAAGAACAATCAAATTATTAATATGATTATTAAATGCAAAAGTGAAACCTGATTTTAAATAGGCTCATATCAGTGTATTATTGAAATGCATGGTGGCTGGAATAATTCCAATCAATCACAATGAAGATAAACATGTTTTTTTAATATTTATTGTTAAAAAATGTGTAAGTTCTTTATTGAAAACATTAATATGTTTAACTAAGCAAAACAATAATGCATTTTGATTGGTTGACGAGTGCATGATTTAACTGGATATTTTAGAAAATAAACTATCGTGAAAGCAATTTAATATGTTTAATAGCATTTGTAAATAACGCAATTTAATATATTTTGTATATTTACAATTTAAGTTTGATAAATTCTTTGAAGTGACATTGATTTACTTATTAAAACTTTCCAATGGTGCAAGTAATTTAATATGCTTATAAGTATTTATAAATAATATAATTTAATATATTCCATATATTTACGACTTAAGTTTTATAAATAAATTATATTGAAAGCAATTTAATATGCTCAATAACATTTGTAAATAACATAATCTAATATACTCCATATATCTACAACTTAAGTTTGATAATTTCTTTGAAGTGATTTTGATTTGCTTATTAAAAGTTTACAATGGTGCAAGTAATTTAATATGCTTAAAAGTATTTGTAAATAACATAATTCAATATACTCAATATATTTAAAACTTAAGTTTTATAAAATTTTTGAAGTGATTTTGATTTGTTTCTCAAAACTTTTCAATGATGCAAGCAATTAAATATGCTTAATAGCATTTGAAAATAACATAATTATATATATTTTTTCGGTTAGGAGAATATATTAAATATCATAAAATCAAGGACAATAATCACCAATAACAATTCAAACCCTGCCATACACACAAATATCAAGTTATAGCCAACTACATGTGACACATCAAAACATCCCAAACAATTCGAAAAAACATACTAGAAATTAAAAAACTGATTTTATAAAGGCCCCTTAAATGGAAGAGTCCATTGTGGAAATCTGACCATTCATGTCCCTACTCCATTCTAGGTCCTATCATAATGATAGGTGGAGCCTTTGGGTGTTGTGTCCTCCTTGCCTTGTGCTTAGCCCGATTGGCTTGACATTGCCATTCTCTTGGAGTTGCAATGACCTTTTCCTTTCATGGGCACTATTCAAACCCATAGAAAAACACTGGCCAACTAGGTCTTTGAGGGGAATGGATGGAATGAGGTGGGTCAAGATCCAAGATGATGGTGCTCTTGGTGGAGCTATAGATAAGAATTGGAACTCTTCTTTTTAGAGTCTAGATTTACATCTTGCATTATAGCATAACCTTACCATGGTCATCCATCACAACCATTAGTCTAGACATTTGAGTGGAGGGGAAGTTATTGGCGTCCCTATTGGAGAGGGGTGCTCAACCTTTCCCTCCTTGATTGTATTTTTTGTTGACACTTCATAAATAGAGATCACTTACCCTTTCGGTCCTTGATTGTGGTGTTTGTTGATGCTTAATTAGTAGAGTTGCACTTAGCCCCTCTAGTTAGATAACCAATGTCCCAATGTAGAACATCCATACCAAGTCATGGAGGATAGATGATCGAGGCAAGGGAAAACCCACCTATATTTGTCTCTTGATTTGAGTGCTTTGATTTATTATATATGTAACGTGATTGAGTGCCAAGGAGTGTCATCTTAACAACTTCATAAACTACATGATGTTATAGAACAAATCGTTTGTAGTGAGAATTTTATGGAATTATTGTGGTGAATCTATGAGCCATGAGAGGAGCTAGTAAAGATGAGAAAAGAGGTGGATTGAATGCACAAGTATGTTGGACCAGGATGTTAGTACTTTCTTGTGGAAGTGTGAGAGAATATAAAAGGGGTGGAAGATAGTGAGCATTGAATGCATTGGGGTCAAACTTGAGGTGGATGATATTGGTCAAAAAGATCATTTTGGTTTGATTTTTTTTTAATGATAAATGGTTTTGAAAGGGACCATACCCAATACAAAAAGGCTCAAAAACTAGATAGAACAAAAGAGAGCTCAATAAAGAGTGCGGACCAACACCTAGCTACATAAAAGAACCAACAATCAGAAAAAAACAATAACAGCAGGGAGAACCTTGACAGAGAACAACACCTAAGCTGCAAAACAACAACCACTTCACAACATCATAAAAAAGGAATTTTCACTTGTTGAACTTACTGAAACTATTCTTGAGCCCCTCCAAAGCATTAAAAAGATTTAGGGCAATAATTTGAGAAGGCTCTGTTATGTCAATTGTGGTAAGAACATAAGTTTTCTCAGTGCCTCCCTTCCACAAGCCCGGATGCAAGTTGTTGAGGGTGCAAACTTGTTTAACTTGAAACCTCAGAAACTCCAAAATGCCCTGTTGTATGGCCAAATGATCATTCTGCCTACTTTTAATATAATTCATAGTGTCTTCTAGGGCTTTCATTCTTTTGGAAATGTCTTCTATCTTAGTCCCAGAAAGGGAGGAATTATCCACCTGCTTTTTGCCTTTATCGACATTTCTTTTGAGCTGTGTAAACTCCTTTCTGAGCTCCCCAGTCCTTTCCTCCAACTGCATAACTTGGGCTTTGATTCCAAGTTCCTTGAAATTATGGTGAGAAGGATCATAATCCACGGTAGCATGTACCATATCAAGGAGACTCTCAACAATGGCAATTTCCTTTCCCTTGAGAGAGCTAGAAACCAAACCTTTGCCTTTATCACTGCTTCTAAGCACCCTCTTTGGGGGAGGAGAAGGTGAGGCAAGAGATATGGGATTCTTAGTCTTTACCCTTCTCTGGGCAGGATGTTCAAGTGGGGGAGGGGGAGGAATACAATGAATTAGAATGTTGGTCGAGACAATGCGGCAGTGATGATGCAAAAGAAAAATAACCCCTTCATGAAGAGGTAGGGCACGCTTGTGTGATTGAAAATCAATTTTTTTTAATGGTGCCAATCCCTCAAAAAAGTCTTTTTTTTTGTGCTAGATGTTTGATGATGAATTTTGCATGGCTAATACAGAAGTCTTTTAGGCATATAAGAAACACATTCATACTTTCCAAAAGAAGAAATACTTCATTACTTATGTTGGGTTGTTTGTCCTTTAGAATTCTCGAGAGTTAGCCTTTTGTAGCAATGACACATTCAACCTTTAAGCTAGTTATGCTAATTTCTTTAGTGGTTGTTGATTGTGCTTCATTGGCATTCTATTGTTTCCAATTGTGAATCATAGAGCTTGTTAAGTTGGGTAGTGCTCATGTAAACTATTAATGATTTTGGGTGTGTGATGATGACCTTTGTCTTTCTTATTCCATATGTGTGGGTGATTATAAAAAAGAAGAGCATCAACAAACTGCAATTGATAGGGAAATGGTTATTCTAAACAATTGAAATGTATGTGGGTGATATTTCTCTTAAAGATAGTACCCATACAAATTCAAAGTATTTGTTGGGAAGGTAATAATTAACCAATAAAATAAAATCTAGCTTATTTTTATTTAATTATTTGCAAAATCTTGAATCAAACCAAGCCTTGACCACTTGTTGTCTTTAAGAAGCACTTTAGATGATAAACCTTATTTGTCTTGGAGATGTGATTGAGCATTTAGATTCTCAATTGTGGATTGGAATAAATGTTCGTAACCTAGTCGTTTTATCTAGTGCATATTATTGGAGCAAGGCTTAGAATTCGTAATTGCAACTCAATTTTTTTCGTTCTTTTGGAAATCACTTTCAACATGGATCATTGTGAACTTGAAGATCCCAATCGGTATGGAAGGTGGGTTTTGATTGGATTGCAAATTGTGGTCATGTTTGCATGTTGTGAATACTTCTTTGGATTGTTCTACTCGTTTTATTTTATATTGGATTTAGTGTTTTACATAAGATAAAACTTGAGACTAATTTAGACTGTATAATATATGTTTAAATTAAGCAAATTTTGAATGTAATTGGTAGTGTTATTGATTTCTTGCAATTACTATTTACAGAAATGACCTTGAAGATAGGGTATTTAGCTTGTTTAGGTTTTGTTATGTTCCATGACTATACAATTGTTAGCAAAGGTCGGTGGTTGCTTAGATTTGGAAATTAAGTGTCACCTACTGAGATGAGTCTAGTATTGCTTATATGCCTATAGCAAGTAGATATGTATGCACTCTGTCATTTTTATCTTGGTGAAATGTGTCGGATTGTTCTATCACCAATTGTTGCGCTTCCTTGTGTGTTGACCCCAAAGAATGGGTTTTGCAGATGGTGGGAGACACATCAACAAAGGAGAAGCCGAGTGAATGGGTGTTAAATGTTACTAAAAGACTGTCAGCCCACTGTACGATTGAACAGGACAAAAGATTTGCACAGATTACATCCTAGTGACCCCACGACCATAACAAAGGCTCTGAAGACACTGACAGTTGAAAAACATTAAAAATAAATAAATATTAACAATGGAAGGAATGGCAACAAGCTCGACGTTGTGATTAGTGGTGAGAGATAAGTGGGAGTAAGAAGAGGGAGCATTGTAATTTTCAAATAGGATTGATGTCAGCAGCTCTCCTACTATTCCTTGTAGCTATAAATGATTAGTCTTGAGAAGAAGAGGATGATGGTTGATGGCCGATCATTAGTAGTTGGTTGCTTGGTTTCTGCTCTAGTTGCTATCGCTATTATTAGTGGATAGTTGTGTGATGAGGGTTTCCCATGTACCACAATCTGTAAGAAGTTTTATTTTGTGTTGGTGATTAATACAATTATGCATGTCTTTCCATCATTATGTTCCTGTTTCATTTGATAATAATCTGTGCTTGAAGGTAAGAGTCTAATGAGTCTATATGTGTTAATAACATAGGTTTAGGGGTATAACAGGGATAACATGAATGCATCTAAGCTAGGTGGGAGGGGGAGTAGAGTGGCTTGTACCACTCTTCCCTGTTCATCCCTAGACACCATCATTGCCAACTAACCCCAACCCAACCTGACTATTCTACTCTATGCCTCGAGTGAGCACGAGGAGTGTCTTCTTCCTCATATGCATATTGTAGACTTTCACTGGGTACAGGGTTTGGTGCATTAGCGTCTAGATGCCGAGAAATAATTGCACCAACATTTTGGTTTTATTGCTAGGATGGGGTCACATTTTGTTGAAATAATGATGATGAGAAGAAATAATGACCCAGATATCTTTGGAAAATATTGAGTGATTGCTGGAGCAGATAGCAAAATTTTATTGAAGAACATCCTAGCCATAAAGGTCAAAATCCAAAGAAGTAGGCCGAAGAGAACCTAAATGATATTTTGTATGCGATATTCTTGTACGAGTTACCAGGGCACATATACTCTTGGTTAGCAACATATGCTCTGAATAAGATAAGAAATTTGGGACAAATGCATCCATGGATAGAATAATGAATAACACAGTTGCAGAATGTAGAAATAGTTTGGACCTGAGTTGTGGACATATGGTGACCTAAAACACTGAATAACTATGTGTTAGAGTTTGTCCTATCCACATACTCATGCGTTGAGGAAGCTGAGTTCCAGTTCTTCCGTGAACCTAGGGCTTCTTATCTTATAAAATTGCCCTTGGAGATAAAGAAGTTAATGATAGATAACATAATTGAAGACCTACCAATGGCAGGGTAAGCATAATTGTGGGCAAACAAAAGGGTGAATGGAGGCAGAGAAGGCATAGTAACTAGGGAGGTGAGAATCCAAGGAAATCCTAGGAGAAAAAGGCTAGAATGACTTGAAATCAAGAAGGTACATCTTCTAAGAGAAGAGCATTGACGTCCTCGAAGGGAAGGTGTCCAAGTAGGGATATGCCATGAGTACCCACGAAATATGAGAAGGCATGAGGAAGACTCTCGCTCATGGGAATTGCACCCTCACGAGTAAAAATTTCCTCGACGATGTATGAAAGGTAAGAGTTTGACTAATTGTAGAAAAGCTAGTGAAAGGGAAGTAATCAGGAAGCGCCCAACCCACCTCCATCTAACCTGCTCGTTCGAGCTCATATCTTCAAAAGGTTATAAGCCACAAGCTATGAAAAAGTAAGAAAGAAGTGTGTAGTATTTATTCTTTGAAAATGCAAAGTGAAGGAGTGGGACCAACACCCCTAGTAGGTGGGACAACACAAAGTGGAATAACTGGCATTGAAGGAATGACCTCCGCCCCTTAGAACACCCAAGCAATGATAGAAGCAATTGCAGCACCCCAAGTAGGAATTAGTGGAGCGAACCTAGGTGCACAAGGAGGCACTCCAACATTGATGGCGGAGGTCATGTATGAGATGTCTCTTAACTTACCTGAGTTTTGAGGGATGGAGAACATTGCTAAGCATATCCATAAGTGCAGACTCATCTATCTTGTGAAATGAATCATGCACCCAGAACAAAATGCAAGCCACTTGGCTACATCATTTTAGGACTCAACTCACAACTAGTATAAGAAGTACGATCCTACCCAAAGCATTGTGGACTATGATCTTTTGAAGACTGAATTTTTGAAGGAGTTCGACATCCCAAAATTTGAGAAACAAAGTATTATGGAACTAAAGGAGATTAGACAAGATTTGACTGAAAACATTTGTGCTTATGACACTATGTTCAAGAATTTAGTGTCGAAGTTGTCTTATGCACTCCATCCACTACAACATTCCCAATGGTTTATTGGAGGGTTGTTTCACCCTACCAATGTGCTTTGGAAATGAGAAACATCATAAAACCTAAAGAAGCCTTAGAGGCTACGTTGAATGCTAAGATGGTGTGAAGTGTTGATCTTGGAATCAGACTAGCTATGGAGGCAAATATTGCATTCATGAGCACAATGTTACAAAAGGCAATGACCAATAGCAGTCTAGACATTATGGTGGACTGTGGTGTGAATAATTTAGAATAGAGGGACATTCAAGGTATAATTGCCCATGAAAAGGCATATACACACTCATGACATCTTATGAGTTGTGTGGTGAAGGTCACTATTGACGCTGTGGATTGCACCCTTGACATGAGGTTGAGCTCCTATCTTCTACACGACACAATGGAGACTCCCCTCTTGTTGTGGGTCTGGCAAAGTTGAGGGGAAAATCTCTAGATAAGGGCTAGCTCCCTTTGATGCATCTCTGAGGTCCTGGATTTCCTACTGCTAATAATACGAGGGGTGAAAAGGGAGAAGGATTACTGAAAATAGAACCTAAACTAAATGGTGATACACCAAAATGGTTGATCTACTTAGCTTGAGCCTACACTTTCCACTAAGAACAAGCTAGCATACACTTCATTTGATATGAGAAACTCTTCTACATCAGTGAGCTAGGGGTCCTCTAGAGATACAGGGAGGAAGAACTACCAGAGGTGTTCTAAGACACTATGGCAACCTGTTCACATACACCTATACTCTGTTGTAGACACTTCTGGCTAACCTGAAAAAGAAGAACTTCACAATACACTAGACATGATGAAATCATTTTGTGAAAGCATAAAATAAAAATGACTTAACACAAAACAAAGCCATAGACATATGCAAAAGTGCAAGCTCAAATGGAGGTAAAAATGCTATGTCTTGATTCAAGGTAAAATCCGACAGAGCTCCACCTTACAAACCAAGAGATATCTTTCTCAAATGAGAAATTACAATATATAGCCTTTAAGAAAAGACTTTGGCGCTTTCTGGAAAATAAATGACCCATGCTGCATTGAATGCCTTGGGAAGATGAAGTTGCTGAAAGAACATGTTGTGTCAGCTGCCAGTCTTGACTTTGGTGTTCAAACATTATTGTGAAAGCATGGGCCACGCTCCTTTGTTTGCAAACAAGGTCGCTTCTTCAAGACATTCATGTGGTTGTCTGACCATTAATGCAAAATGAGAAAAAAAAAGGATGCGTCGTTCACTATTTGTGCTCCTTGATGACCACTTGGTGGAGACTATTTCAATTGCAAGAATAACTCGCCTCCCTTTTACCACCTAGGTTTTTTTGTCCATATCTCATATTTCGTTTCTTCCTGGCTTTGTCTTTTTCTAGAATTTGAGCTCTCGGGGCTATCTTATTATCCTTTGCTGGCTCCTTGGGCTCTTTTATCAGCAGGTCGCTGAGTTCGTTCTTGAATTTTATCTTTTTCCAGCTTTGTCTTCTCCTGGCCTTGTCTTTTGTCATCTCTTTTGTCTTTTTCTGGCCTTTTTATCTCCTTTCTCGGCGATCTCTTCCCTTTAGCCTTAACCCTATTGAATTTCCTTAGGTTCATGCTCAAGCATTTGAAGATCAACGACTATCCCATAGCCTTGAATTTGACGTCTGTGGTGACATCATTTGACGTCCGAATTCCAACGGCTAGTTCACAATGCTCAATTTTGACATCTTCGGGCCCGTCACCCCCTGGTAATTCCTTCAGCTTTCCTTTCCTTCAACTTTCTATCTTTGTTTGGGCCTGTCTTTTAACCCTCCCAAAGGGAAGGCGTTCCTTTGGGCCCTGAGAAAGGTCCCTTTCATGGTCGCCGAGAGTCCCCCGCAAGGGCACCTGCCCTTCGGGGTCCTTCGGATGGCCTTGGCCTCCCAATTCCTTCGGACAAAATGTCCGAAGGAAATGTTCCTTTGAATGCTCGGCCCCTTCTTTCGGGTGAAAGTCTGAAGGAATTCCTTCAGACTTTTTGTCCAAAAGATTTGCCTTGTCTTTTGTCGCAGGATTTTTTTTGTCCGAAAAAATTTAGCCTTTGCTTTTCCTTCTATCTTTGCCTTGCAAAAATTTCCTTCAGATGAATTATTTGCCTTGGTCTTTCTTCCCTTTAAGTGCTTTCTTGCCCTCCGCAAGGGTACCTTTGGGTCTAGAATTGCCCTCCGCAGCCTGTTGGAATGGTCCATTTTGTGCCTGACTGCCCTCCCCAAGGGAACCTATCCTTCGGGCTTCGTAAAACCCTTCTAAAACTTCTAATTGAACCTGAATTTGAACCCTTTTTCAGAGTTCAATGGTTTATCACTGTGTCCTGCAAGGAGTCACGTTCATTCAATTGACCGCTTGAACCAAATCGCTTAAATCGAACGACTTGAACTGACCGACTGAACCAACCGATTGAACCAAATGATTGACCCAAATGATTGAACCAATCAATTGAACCAATAATGGTTTAACGGTTCAACATTGTTTAAGTTCAAAGTTCAAAGCTCTTGGAAAGATCAAGTCGTTGGACGCCGATGTTGAACCACTTCTTCCAACTTTAAGGAAAAGTGTCTTGAACATTTTCGGTCTCTTTCCTTGTGCATCTCTTTGGACAAAATGTCTGAAGAGATTTGTAAGAGCCTTGCATTCTTTGAACTGGTTCATCCTTTTGCTGAAAGACTTATGCAACCCAAAATTTGAATTGGCTCAGAATAGTAGGGGCAGGAGGAGACTAATTTTTTGGCCTGCAAGGCCAAAAATGGTCAACAAATTGGTGATTCCTAGGGGAAGCATACCTGCTATGCTTAGAAACTAGTAGCCTCAAAATCCATTGAGCATGGAGTCAAGATGTAGCTTTTTAAGAGTTAGCAACAGCGTTGAGATATCCAAGAATCAATCGTGAAGGTCTTACCCCAAGAAGGAAATGAAACACACACACGATTAAGAAAACTACTAACATGTGCAAAAGCACTTAGGAAAAACAGGGAAAGAAAAAACTGAAAGCAACTATTATGTACAGCTAACCAGTTATATTTGCCTCCCTCCTGGATCAAAGGAAAAACTTCTCAAGTCTTCTTCATGGCAATAAAACTTATGGTGCCAAACAAGTGGCTGGATAGAATTGAGATTTGGTGACTTGCTCTTCTTGCTTGCCACCTTGATTGGTTCGTATCCAAATTAATCGGGGGTAAACATGCTTCCAACATGTATGTACTCATCTTGTTTTTGGAAGCTTGCCTCTTGCTAGTTCTTCATGCTGGTGTGTTTCACCAAGAAATCAATGGCTGCTAGCTCATCACCATAAGCCCCTTGATATGCATAGTCCCTTTGACATGCATCATGGACTGACTTTTCCCCTTCTGATTCATTGAAAACCCTGTCAAACTGATCCTTTACTTCATCATGTCTTTCTTGAAGAAGGGTGACTATCATGATGTCTGAAGTGATATCACAACTTGATTGCTCATCCGACAAAACATCACCTTCTTTCTCAAGGCTCTCTTCTTCAAATCTTTCCTCAAGATGGACAGGTCTCTCCTTTTCCTGCTCAAGGATCAGAGTCTCTAGTTGTTCAAAGACATCCTCCTAATCCTCCTCCAACTTGAGTTCCATGGCATGGTCATTTTCTTTATCAAAGCGATAAGGAAGTTCATCAAACAAGGGAGGAGACAGCTCACCATGCTTACTTTCCTCTTCATATTGCTCGAACATTCGCATGTATGCATGACTTGTGTCTTCTTCATTGCTAATTATGTCTTTAAAAGGAGCATCCACAATGATTTCTTCCTTACTGTCATCCATGAGAGCTTCTTGATCAGCTGCAAATTGAATCCTCCCTTCTTCACTTACCTCCTGCAAAACGGGTTCCTCCTTGAGAAGGGATGAAGTGGAAGGTTGATGGTTAAACTCATGTGGAAGAGGAGGCAATCCTTGAGCTATAATCAAATGATTCTCCTCCTTCCATTTGTCCAACACTTCATCTATATCAGGTGTGGCCTGATAGCTGTCTTGAAGGAGTGTAGATAGGGTGTGTTTAGACATGGAATTTTTTGCTTGAATTGAATCATCCATCACACTTTGGCTGAGGAATCTCATTTTGGACTCCAATTCTTCAATTTACCTGGCTATATTCTCTTGGAAGAGCCTCTCTTGGAGGTCACAAGCATCATCATGATGAGTAGGAGCAGCTTCGCCTTCTTCAAGGTTTTGAGCAAAACCTTTCTCCTCCTCCTTCCTGCCCCTTGATTCTATTGTTTGCTTCCAACTCATGACCTTGGGATTGGAACTTTCCCCTTGTGGATAGGTAGCAAATTTATCTTCTTCAAGGTCCTGAGCTAGTTCATGATATTCCCTCTTCCAACTTAGAATCTTGACATCATGTTGAAAGACTTGAGGAGGTTGAGGAAGACTAGGAAGGGTCTGCTCATGCACAGGAAGAGCTGCTTCAAGAGAGATGTGATGGTTCATAGTATTCACTTCAAAGGAAGATTCACATTATAAGGAATTGAGAAGGTTCATTTCTATGAGAGGTTTCTCTAATTCCCTTTGATGTTTGAAAGATAGGCACAAGGGGTTAAGAGCATGAGTGATTAATGCATCAGATGAGCTAGAGTGAGCAAGTGCTATCTGGTAGAAAGGATTTGGTACATAAGAGGATGCTTTATTTAGAATAGGAGGGGGCACACAAGGCTGATTGCCTTGAATGAATGGACTCTTCCATTTTGCTACCTCCCCCTTCATGGATTGCAAGGATTGAGCTTGCCTGTATAAACACTCCTCTTTGTACATAAGCTCTTGCTGATATCTATACTGCTGATCCAATCTATCTATTTCCATTACTTGCTTCTCAAACTCCAACGTTACTTCCCTTACTATTGAAGGGAAACTAGGAGAGCTAATTGAGGTGATTCCATGAACAACCTGAGCTTGATCAGAGTTATATGAAGGAACACAAGGCCCATGATTTTGAGCAATGGAATTATACATACCAAAAATGTGATTTCTTGATGGCACCAGGACTGCTTAACCAGCTAATTCAACTCGGATTCGCCATTGGTGTTGATGAAAAAGCCTCCAAAGGTTGGTTGGTTGAAGAACACAACAAAATTCTTTGACTCTTTAGACAAAACTTGTCCCACAATTGCCTGATTAAAGGTCAAATGCTAGATTAGTGGTTTGTTCTTGCTGTAACAGGACCAACACAATTCCTGAAACTTTTCTGAGTGTTAAAACATGGTCCCATCGGGCTTGTCAAAAACTATTGACACTATGGATTGCACCCTCGACAGGAGGTTAAGCACCTGTATTCCACGTGACACAATGGAGACTCCCCTCTTGCTGTGGGTCTGGCAATGTTTAGAGGAGAATCTCTAGATAAGGGCTAGCTCCCTTTGATGCATCTCTGAGGTCCTGGATTTCCTACTGCTAATAATGGGGGGGTGAAAAAGGAGAAGGATTACTGAAAATAGAACCTAAACTAAATGGTGATACACCAAAATGGTTGATCTACTTAGCTTGAGCCTACACTTTCCACCAAGAACAAGTTGGAATACACTTCATTTGATATGAGAAACTCTTCTACATCAGTGAGCTAGGGGTCCTCTAGAGATATAGGGAGGAAGAACTACTAGAGGTGTTCTAAGACACACTACGGCAGCCTGTTCACATACGCCTATACTCTGTTTTAGACACTTCTGAATGACTTGCAAAAGAACTTTGCAATACACTAGACATGCTGGATTCATTCTATGAAAGCATAAAATAAAAATGACTTAACACAAAACAAAGCCATAGACATATGCAAAAGTGCAAGCTCAAATGGAGGTAAAAATGCTATGTCTTGATTCAAGGTAAAATTTGACAGATCTCTGCCTTACAAGCCAAGAGATATCTTTCTCAAATGAGAAATTACGATATATAGCCTTTAGGAAAAGACTTTGGTGCTTTCTAGAAAATAAATGACCCATGTTGTGTTGAATGCTTTGGGAAGAGGAAGTTACTAAAAGAACATGTTGTGTCAGTTTCCAGTCTTGACTTTGGCATTCAAACATTAATGTGAAAGCATGGGTTACACTCCTTTGTTTGCAAACAAGGCTGCTTCTTCAAGACATTCATGCGGTTGTCTGACCATTAATGCAAAATGAGGAAAAAATAGGCCATGTTGTTCACTGTTTGTGCTCCTTGATGACCACTTGGTGGAGACTGTTTCAACTGCAGGAATAACTCACCTCCCTTTTGCCACTTGGGTTATTTTGTCCATATCTTATATTTTTTCTCTTCCTGGCTTTGTCTTTTCCTAGAATTTGAGCTCTCGGGGCTATCTTATCATCCTTTACTGGCTCCTTGGGCTCTTTTATCAACAGGTCGTTGATTTCATTCTTAACTTTTGTCTTTTTCCAGCTTTGTCTTCTCCTGGCCTTGTCTTTTGTCATCTCTTTTATCTTTTATTGGCCTTTTTAGCTCCTTTCTCAACGGTCTCTTCCCTTTAGCCTTAAACCTATTGAATTTCTGTAGGTTTGCGCTCAAGCATTTGAAGATCAACGGCTATCCCATTGCCCTAAATTTGACATCTGCGGGGATGTCATCTGACGTCTGGATTCCAAGGGCTAGTTCACGATGCTCAATTTTGATATCTTTGGGCCCGTCACCCCCTTGATAATTCCTTCGGCTTTCTATCTTTGTCTGGGCCTTTGTTTTTTAACCCTCCTGAAGGGAAGGTGTCCCTTCAGGCCCTGAGAAAGGTCCCTTTCACTATTGCCGAGAGTCCCTCACAAGGGCACCTGCCCTTTGGGGTCTTTCGGATGGCCTTAGCCTCCCAAATCCTTCGGAAAAAATGTCCGAAGGAATTCTTTTAGACATTTTATTTGAAAGAAATGTTCCTTTGAATGCTCGGCCCCTTCTTTTGGGCGAATTCCTTCGGACAAAAAGTCTGAAGGAATTCCTTCAGAATTTTTGTTTGAAGGATTTGCCTGGTCTTTTGCCACGAGATTTTCTTCCAAAAATATTTATTTAGACAAAATGTTTGAAGGAATTCCTTCAGACATTTTGTCTGAAGAAATTCAACGTTTGCTTTTCCTTCTATCTTTGCCTTGCAAAAATTTCCTTCAGATAGAAAGTCTGAAGGAATTCTTTGCTTTGGTCTTTCTTCCCTTTAAGTGCTTTACTATCCTCCGCAAGGGTACCTTTGGGTCCAGAATTGCCCTCTGCAGCCTGCTGGAATGGTCCATTTTGTGCTTCACTGCCCTCTGCAAGGGTACCTATCCTTCGGGCTTCATAAAACCCTTCTAAATCTTCTGATTGAACCTGAACTTGAACCCTTTTTCAGAGTTTAATGGTTCAATGATTCAATGGTTCATCACTGTGTCCTGCAAGGAGTCACATTCATTTAATTGACCGCTTGAACCAAATTGCTTGAATTGAATGATTTGAACTGACTGATTGAACCAACTGATTGAACCAATGATTGAACCAACAATGGTTCAACATTGTTTAAGTTCAAAGTTCAAAGCTCTTGGAAAGATCAAGTCATTGGACCCCGACGTTGAACCACTTCTTCCAACTTTAAGGAAAAGTGTCTTGAACATTTTCGGTCTCTTTCCTTGTGCATCTCTTCGGACAAAATGTCTGAAGAGCTTTGTAAGAGCCTTGCATTATTTGAATTGGTTCATCCTTTTGCTGAAAGACTTATGCAACCCGAAATTTGAATTGGCTCAGAATAGTAGGGGCAAAAGGAAATCGATTTTTGGCTTGCAGGGCCAAAAATGGTCAACAGTCACAACATACGTAATTGTCCTCTACTACCCTAAGAAACTTAGGTAAGGTGCATAACATAATGTAAGGTATGTGACACCTCTTCACATGATACAATAGACTACAAGGTTTTGATTAACCTAAGGGAGCACAATGCAAGACATGTAACAATTGAAACATCTGGCCAAACTTTTAAAGAGTATGGTTTGCTGCGAGGATAGTGAGGCCATGACACTAGAGTAAGGTTCAATGGAAGGTTTCCAGCTCAAGAATGTTACAAATGTGGGTAATCAGACCACTTCCAATGGGATTTCCCCTTGCACCCCACTTTTGCCTATTATCAAATGAACCACAAGGTCGAGGGTTACCTGAACTTATACGAAAAACTCACCAAAGGGCATGACCAGAAAGAGAAGCTAGAATGATCAAGTGTGGGCCAAAAGCCAAACAGTGGATGCCAAGGAATTGAGAGAAGAATAATAAAGTAATGTGGGTCTAAGTAATGACAATAAGTGGGTATACCACTCAAAATGCCATCCATCCCATTGAAAAAATTTAGCCAGGATATGAACCATGTAGAGATGAGGTTATTACAAGACAACAACTAGACCCCAATGGAGCATCATATCCAGATGACATGTGATAAAAAATTGTACTCCGAGAAACACTATATGTTATTCACAATCTACAAGGAATAACTTTGGACAAAGAAAGCCTTTTGAAGGAAACTCTAAAGGAAGGACCAGAGAAACTCGAGGAACTAAAACAACAAGTTGAATCCCTCCTCATTGGGATCACAACACTTTAAAGGATAAGTACCGAATCAACTACAACATGTGAGAATATCATGTCTGTCATACGTTATTGGGAAAAATTCTAGGAGTTTTGCACTTGCATTTCAAATCTTTATTCCCCCCTTTGTGAATAATGAACACCCAAAGGAAGGAACTAATTGACCAAGGATGACCAACTAAGTTAGTGTGGGGTAAATGTTGACCCTGAAGAATGGGTTTTGTGAATGATAGGAGACACATTAATAAGGAAGGAGAGGACAAGATAATATGAATTAAATTTTACTAAAATCACATCAACCCATTGTACGATAAAACAAGACATCTAGGCAAATTGCATCCTAGCTAACCCACAACTGCAATGAAGGCTCTGAAGAGGCTGGCAGTTGAAAATGGTAAAAAAAAAAAATATCAATGGAAATAGGGATGGAAGCAAGATCAGCGTTGTGATTAATGGTGAGAGATAAATGGGAAAAAGAGGGAGCATTCAAATTTCAAACCTAATTGACATCAACAACACTTCCGCTCCTCTTTGTAGCTATAAATGATTATCCCTAAGAAGGAGAAGTTGATGGTTGATGGCTGATCATTAGTAGTTGGTTACTTGGTTTCTACTCTAGTTTCTACCACTGTTATTGGTGGAAAATAGTGTGATGAGGGTTCCCCATGTATGACAGTCTGTAATAAGTTATTTTTTTTGTTGGTGATTAATATAATTTTATGTGTCTTTCCATCATGATGTTCTTGTTTCATTTAATTATAATATTTGCTTGAAGTTAAGGGTCTAATGAGTTTGTATGGGTTAGTAGCATAGGTCTAGGGGTATATCTGGGTAACATATATGCATTTAAGCTAGGTAGGATGGGGAGTAGAGTGGCATGGACCACTCTCTTGATTTATACCTGGAAACCATCATTGCACTAAACTTGAGCCAACCTGATCATTCTAATATATGCCTTAAGTGAGCACAAGAAGTGTCTTCTTCCTCATGAAATGCCAACATAGGGGAGACTTTCATTGGGTGCAAGCTTTGGCATGCTAGTGCCCAGGTCTTGAGAAGGAATTACGCCAGCATTGTAGATAGTTTTTTTGTGAGATATTAGAAGTTGAGAATGTGCATAGGTTCAAATTCGTGATCTTCACTTTAAAATCCTAGCTCCACTTTTGACACTTTCTTTTCCAGTGAAAAGAGGTTAAAAATGATGGATTTAGTTTATCTCAATCAGTCCCCATTGAGTGGCTAAGCATTGGGTACATTCCAATACTTTAAATATGGCTCAAACCACACATAGTCATCCCACCTAGTTGTGGGTGTACAATCAATGTAATAATAGCATATTATGCAATATTGAGTGTGACTTTAGACACTTGATACCCTATGATTTTAAATTTACAATGGCAATGAGACTTGGGTCGAGACTCGCTCCTTTGAGGGGTTTCATATTTAGAAGCTTTAGGGTAGTTTCTCTCAATATGCAGGTGAATAATTAATGTTCTCTTGATTTGTGCTAGATACTAATATGTTTAGGCTTGACATGTTTATATAATTGACTCTTTGGGCAATTTCCTTCCAAATCGACATGCAGAAATGTGGGATGACCTAAAGGAAGAATTTAAATTTGGGAAAATAGCCATTATAGAGTGGATGGACATGGTTGACTAAAATAGATGACTCCAATAACCAAATCCACCCGACTGTGGCCATAGGTGTCTAGGAAACAAGAAAAAAAATGAGATTAAGTGATATTCTACTTAAGATGATTAGCTATATAGGCAGAAACTAGGGAGATATTATGTGTGAATAACAACAAATCAGGAAGGCCAAGTCCATATATAAGTGAATGGCTAGGAGAGAGTGTGAGAAATAGCTTGTTGTATATGCACAAGTCACATATATGCTAAGGCTTGGTCAAAATTGACATTGTCAAGTGTCTAATACAAATTTTATGTGTCTACATTTGTCCCCTTTTTATTTTGTTAATTGAAAGTGCTAGATTAAAAGGATGAAATTATAAATTTGGTACTTGATTGTAATCACAATGAGTGTCTTCAAGTATGTACTACATGCTAATCCTTTCTCCATTAAAAACTTATAATTAAACATGTAAATACAAATGTCTACTTATGATATAAAATCTGAAGTGAAACATTGATCATATCTAAAATTGAAATAACATGTAATGAATACACCTATATGCATGTGAACCAAGTTGCCTTCAGGAGCCAGTGGAGAATGGGGTGATTATGACCCATGGAGATGCCAATGTTGAAAACTTGGGTTGAGATGAATATGCCATAACCCTCATTGGAGATGAAGTGCTTACATAGAACCTCAATCATATTATTCATTTTTTTTTGAGAATGGGACCCAACATGGATTCTAATAACCCTGAGTAAAACCTGAGAAACTGATAAGTTTTCTAAATCATTCGTTATGAACGAAGTTTACAATTGAATTTTAGTAATGCTTAAGTACAAATAAGTAAATAATGTTGTAGAATGTCTCACATATGCCCCTAATTTGATAACATGTGTCATATGAGTCATATAACCTATGCCAAAATATTATAATAAATGTGAACTATTTGCATAAGCCACACATATGCCCCCAACCTAATAACCTCTATAATTTGAGTCATGCAATTTGTGTGATAAAAAAAAAATGTGAACTTCCAATCAAAATCTTGTAGAATATCTAACATATGCCTTGCATATGTTCCCAAAATTTGTCAAATCTATAATAATTTGATCCAATCATTTAATAATCAGTATCAATCTGTGCCCAAATTATAAATTTATTCTTGTAAAGGACTATGTATGCCCAATTTTTGAGGTGAGATATGTAGCATGAAAATTACTCATATTAAAATAAAAGAGTTATTCACATCATGTTCTATTATTATTATTATTATTATTATTATTATTATTATTATTATTATTATTATTATTATTATTATTATTATTTTACGTAAGTCATGTGCTAAGATGATTAGATTATGTCATCTAAAAAGATAAGATAATTTGAACACATATGAAACAAGTATCCTAAGACATACAAGTATTAGGTCAAGTAGATTTAACAAGATACATAGTATATAGTCATTAGAGTAACACTTATTGAAGCATTGAGTAATAACTACACAAAATATGCATGATAAGTATCATGGCGTTGCACATAAGAAGAAGAATGTGTGATATGGATTATGATGTCACAAGCTTAATATATAATCCTAGATGTACGCACACAAATCACACATTGTCACACACAATGTCATGGCCACGATTCACACAAGCAAATAAACCTGCATGATAACAACCAATGTCACACAAATAAAGAGTCAAACACAAAAGGAGTCACACAATGAACACCCAATGCCTCACAAAGCTAGATTAAAATAGATAAAGAGTCACCCACAAAAGGAGTCATGCAATAAACACTCAATGTCATGCAAAAAAAGACACACACACAAAAAAGGAGTTGTATAATGAACACCCAATGTCACATAGAGTTAGAGTTAAATAGATAAAGAGTCGCACAATGTAATACATGATTAAAAATAAAAACATGTAACATACAATGACAATAATCATACATAACATAATCAAGGCTAATCTACACAATCAATGTAAAATATACTATCCTCAAAAGTAACACTTTAAGTAGTATGAGTAAGAGCAATTCATGCACATTTAGTGTAAATATTTCAATATGATCAATGGGATGGTCATTAAAAGATGTAACATGTGTAATGTGTACCAAGGTGCCCCTAGTGTAAACATACCCTAAATGTATGAAATGTGGCCTTTGGGTGAAAGAATGTCCAACATCTAAATGTCTATGTCATATGTAACCTGTATGTCCTACATGTTAGGTTGTGGAGCTAAAAGCTTCACTGATGCAGACATGGAGGAGGTTGCAGGAGAGTTGCAGAAGTGTCACGGAGACTGGCATTTGGTCTGGCCAACCGACGTCGGCAGTATTGGACAAGAAGGCAATCGACGTCGGTCATGGATCGGCCGGCGTCGGCGACCCCCAGGCAGACAGGGACCGACGTCGGTCGCCTGTGTGGTTCGGACTGCGCTTATTACGGGCAGTTAGCTAACGAACCAAGTGTTTACATGAAGAGAGCTATTTTTAGACTGAGAGCTGCGGATCTAATTATTGTAATTAGATGTCTAATCACTGTTTGGATGAGATCTATATAATAGACTCATGGTTGTATTAGAAAGGTGTTCTAGTTTTGAGTTGAGCAAAGTTTGTTCCTTCTGTGTGTGAGGTGGGCAAGGGTGTTCCTCCTAGTTCCACAGTACCAGGTGGGTGCTGGTTTTGGAGAGTCAGCACGATTCTTCAGGGGTGTAGGATCTTGGTCACAGTTGCATGGCCTATATAGGAGATCTACATGGTAAGTAAGATCATTGATCTGCAGGTGTATGTGTGTGCAAGGTCAAGGTTCACAGGTGAGCAGAACCGTGTTTGATTTGCAGGTGTGAAAGATCATATAGACAGCAACACAACAGGGAGCAGTATCAGGCAGGATCTACTTGGAGTACAGGTGTGTACTCAGATAGAGCAAAGAGGAAGGCAAGGGAGTTCCTTCCATAAGTATGGTCTGTTGAATTGTAGGTTGTTGCAGGTTCATGGGAGATCTACTTGAAGTACGTTGAGTACTTGTGGAGCACGTGGAGTGCTTGTGGAGTGCGTGGAGCACTTGTGGTGTGCGTGGAGCACAGGAGGTGAACACCAACTCTGTATTTGAGTTAAGTGTTGGGACCTGAGAGGGAGAGCTTTGGGGAGAAGAATTACTGTTCACTTGAGGTGTGGCGAGCCTCTAAAGAGGTGGTGGAGAAGAAGTGGCATCTTCTTTATTGTATTCTTTTCTGTATAAAGTGTTAATACAAGTTGTGTATTGTCTCTCATATCATGTGTTATTCTGAATTCTAGTTACTTGGTGAATCTGGTTAATTTCCGCATATTAAGTTGCTTGGTTTGGTAATCAAATTGTGTGCTTCCGGTTTATTTCCCAACACTACATTTCACTCATATATTTTGAAACCCGTGCGTAAAAAAACTAGATATATAATCTACCATATATGTGATAAATCATGTAAACTAGTAACACATGTCTTGCCTAAGTCTTGGTTTTTGATTTTTTGAATATTTTATTTTTTTAGTATTTTTGAAATGTTTTAGTGATTTTTTTTGAATCTGAGTTATGTTTATGCTAACCATTGATCCCATCAAGTGGATATTTGATGTAGGTCCCTGATCAATAATGGTGAATGTTATTTATTATGGGTGAGTAGTAACACATACATCTATATTGGAATTTGAGAAGTGATCTAATGTTGTAACATATCCAATATGGTCATCATAGAACCTATGATCCTACATATGTTGTGTAACTTTAATAACTATAGTGTTTTGCACATTTTATTGTATGGTATGAGATTGTATATATGTTTGTTGTGGAGCATGCAAAGCGATTTTTACAACTAGCTTAGGATGTAATTGATTAGGTAATTCCTATCGAATTGGGATAGACCTATAATGTAATAGATGTTGAAGTATTGATCTTCTAGAAATATCAATTACTTTTATCTAAACTACCTACATAGAATGACCCTCTACATGTTGTATAATGAGTTATGATGTAGCCTTTTAAGGGAAGGTCTATGGTTGAATAGGATACTCATATGGTATACATGGAATTGTAAAAGAATTGCTACTATGTATATACTTCACACATTGGTGTATTAAAAATGGTACCGCACATATCTTATGTTTCCAAGGACATCCTAACATGTTGAATGCCCCTGTACTAAGTAAAATTAAGAATAACATAACAACTATTGCATGGCCTACCTTAAGTGGAATCATAATAGTCTCAAGAGTGTTTTGTATATTTATATTGAACCTCTTGAATACATTTTTTGTATCCACCATGTCCTTATATTTATATGTAATATTAATAAGGAGTGTCATGGTGAAAATGTTTTCACTTGAACCATTATCTAACATGACTGTGTATAGGTTATGTGATGCAATCATAGTAAGAGGTCCCAATTAAGATATGTCTTCCACCACACAATGCACAATTACACAACATAAATGTAATAATAATAATGTCATCTTATTGATTTAAAAAATATTACACAACATTAGATCGATCACCAATGATACAACCTTATAACCAATATAACTCCAAAAATGCCAGCATGCTTACAAACAATATGTTGTAGAAAATTTAGGGGTGTAATGTTGTTTAAGTTGGTTCTGGGATTATTAAAACTAGGCACAAACATGGGATTGTATTTAAATGCTCAACATTTTACACTTGGTTGAACCGACATCAATTCACATAAGGCACAAAACTTATGTGCTCACCCAAAGTGTAGCAGAGAAAGAACCGGGGACTGTGTTGGGCTATTTGTGTCATGGTATAAGTTATGAATTATAAGACTTGGTCAATTCCAAGGAGGTTTCAAGTAGGTTCATAGACACAAGCCTTTCATGGGCTAAGTCTAGTGGTTTATAGGCACATGCCTTTAGGTGGATTATTCCTAGTCATATGGGTGAAATCTCTTGTTAAGCTAAGTCTAGAGTCATATCAACGCTATAAGGGTCAAGGGGATGCTTTCAATTAAGTACCCAAATTAGGCTTGAACTTTTTAGCAAGGATAGGAGCACTTGATGCATGACCCTCTCTACACTTAGTCTTTTCCTATAAGTATGGATGATGTCATTAATATTTATAGGGACACCATTAACGGTGCAATCAAAAGAATGTATAAACATCTCTTAACATAAATGCATGGAAATTACAACATTAAAATTAATATCACATTCAAATATCAATGTAAGGGATGCATAGACTAGAAACATCATGTTTATTTTAAACATTCATCACCATGAATCCAAACGTTAAAGAATACAGAGTTCATAATAGGAAACATGTTCAAGTTTACACTACTTAATGGCCCAGAGGCTCATAGGTGAGCTTGGAAATATAAAAATGGAGCCTTCATGGCATCTAAGATACTTATAATTCTATTGGAAGCCATTACAATGTATACATAACATTCCAAAATTGCCAGAGCTTCGTTGCATCATTTTCATGTAGCTTGATCACCTAGTTTGAGCTCCTTTTATAGCTTTTCAAGAACATCTTTGCCAGGGTGGAGTGTGTACATTAGGTTCCAAACTGAAGCTTTTGTAATCATTCCTTTTGGATTGATCACCTTGCACCTTTTGTGTTGTTTTTTCCACATATCATCTAACCTAGAAGATGCCCCAAGAATCCTAGAATTGGTTAGACGCTTACTAGTTGGTGCATGATGTGCGTTGATTCCTCCAACTAGTACCAAGATGCCAAAAATTCATCATTACTAAAAATGATCACCTCATGTTGATGTTTCTATTATGCTAGCATGAATCTTTACATACCAAAATAAAGGCTCAATTTTACCCCATACAAAATTTCTAGCCCATCGTCGGACTAGGCTTCAGTCTTTGGTGCACAAAATTTGAGTGCACTCTCCTTAAGATTGACACTAAAGTCCTCAAATCCATTTATGATGAGCTTGATTTATTTAACAACACTATCATTTTTGTCAGGGTTGCACTAATCACAAGCACATCCGTCTTTTCCATTTCCTTTCTAAAGGTCTCTAGATTTGCCTTAGCCTTTGTCACACCCCCATCCAAGATTACTCCTTGCTCACAAGCATTAGTTTATAAAGTGTGGAAGTGTGATTTTAGGTTCTATTTTTGGTCATTTATTTGGGTGTTTATCACAATGACATTCCCCATGATCTGCGTGTGCTCTGACCTGTTCATAGATTACACCTATGCCATTAGCTTCTCCTTCTCATCCTTTGGCTTCTTGAGGCATGTGTTTATGACTGGAAATTTGTTTGAGAAGCTCAAGAAGATGGAATCAATTACATCTATTCCCTCCTATAGTTTCATGAAGAGGTCATCTACCTCTTTAAGCTTAGCAACAAGCTCCTTCTATATCATGACACAGGGATCTTCTTCTTCTTCTTCTTCTTACATCAGCTTGATTTTCATCCTTGGGAGCATTTGATCCACTAACACACATATATTATCAACCTCCAAGAGGTTTGAAGTATCGATTTAAACTATAAGGGATGGTTCAACCATATCTACACACTCACATAGTTGTTGGAACTTGAATTTTGTGGCCTGTGCTTCATCTTCAACTTCTTTATAGAGTTTTTTCCATTTTCTTTCCATGTCATCATTGATGATATTGTGACGCACAATCTTGGTGGCCATTCTAATAAGCACATTCCCAGACTAAATTGGGTTCATGAAATGCAAGTTTATAAGGAGAGAGTCCTTCCCCTCCTTAAGTTCTTTTACACCCAATATATCCTTTCTAGGTTCCTTGAAGTGAGGCTCATCTAGATAGTGATCAAATGAAAATGCAAGTTATTTGTTCATCTTGGTTGTGGTGGCTTCAGGGGGCATGGTGCCAAATATATAAAATTGTTCATCCTTCCACCCCTTTTGTACCTTCTCTCTTATGCTCAACTCTTCATTATCCTCTTCGATGATGACCAAATTTATTTTCTCTTCCTTCTCTTCACTGGCACTACCATTTTATTTGATACTTTCATCATAGGAATCATCTTCTTGTTCCTTAAAAGGTTCTTCTTCATACTTTTTCCCTTTGTCCACTTCTTCCTCCTAGAGTTTCTTAATGTTTACCTCCAAGTTTATTCCCTCGGTGCCAACGTCAACTTGTTACTGTTGGGGTTCCTCGAGTGTCTCCATTTGCTATTCTGAGGTGCCAATATTACCTTCCTTTTCTTTAAGTGCCCCTTCATTACTTGGGTGCACCTATTGTGCAGCTTCATCTGCTTTCCTAGTGGGGGCACTAGGTGATTTTTTGGTTGCTTCGACGGTTGTTCCTATGCTTATAGGAACCTTCTTGGCCTTCTCTACCTTGGTTTCTTCCTTTTCCTTTGTACATCTATGTTGGGATCATTTATGATCCAAAGGAATTTATTAATTAGTTTAATTTTACATTGTGTTTATACGGGTTGGTTTCACCCATTGGTTGGTTTTTAAACCAAATTCTTTGTTTCGTAAGATTTATAAACTTACCTATTGTACAAAAATAATTAAAAAAAAAAAAAATTACATATATTGAATATAATGTATGTTATTCTTCCTCTAAGATCCATATGTTTAGAATTGGTTATGTTTGTTTTGTAACCAACTTCTTCCTTTCGTAAGCTTTATAAGCTTACATATTGTACAAAAATAATTTAAGTTTTATTTAATTCCATTCCTTGTCATTGATCAGTTGGGCCATCCATAAAAATCATCGATGTCTTTCAAAAAGCCCTAAAAATCCATGTGGATTCCATAAGAATGCAGTGTGTTGGATTTTCCATACATGTCAAAAGGATTGTAGATTTTTTTACATGTAGATAGAATATTTTCGGTATATACCATTTCTTTTCACAAAAAACAAAAACAAAGGATATATAAGAATGTAGTGTTGTTTCTTTATATTCTAAATTTACATGTGGAGGAATTGGCATAAATCTTTTGGTAGTCGCTAAAAAAAAGGGAAATGAGGGGTTCAAAACCCATTGAAATTATTTTTGTTAAAAATTATTTTTTTGACATCATTTTGTATAAAGGAGTTATAAAGTTAAAATAACATTTTCATTAAAAATGATGATATAAGAGTTTAATAGAAGTTATAAGGTATATTTTTTTGAAAAAATCCAAAAATCCTTGTATTCTTGTAAATGAAAGCTATTTTTGAAAGTAAAGGTAAAACCTCAAATAACATTCCCTTAACTTGTTTTTTGTATCATGGCTAAAATTATTAGTCTCATATTTGAAAATGGCAAATTATCACCTAAAAACTACAAAGAATGGAGTAGAAACATGGAAAACACTCTCATAATGATTTGTGAGAAATCACTGAGAAATAAAACACATCGCCAACTAAAGCCACGAAGTTGATTGAGTACCAAAAATGTAATAAGCATGCACTCACACTTTTAGAATCATCTTGTACTGAACAAAGTATCATTCATGTTGAATTAGTTAAAATTATTGCATGGAAAGCATTAAAATATTTGTATGACAAGCAAAATTCATATAAAAAGATTTACCTTTTTATGCAACTATTGAAAAATAAATTGGCAGAAAATGAAGATGTCTTTGAATATTTTTCTCGCATGAAAACATTGAAACAAGAATACTACACAACTGGTGGTAAACTTGATGATGACATGTTGATTTCCATTACATTGAATGGCCTAAGTTATACATACACTAATTTTATTGAAAAGTTACATCTTAGTGATAAGCTTAACGGTGCCACATTTGAATCTATTTGTGAGTTATTAACTCATCATGAGAGACAATTTACAAAGAAGAAACATACACCTAATGAATAGGGTCACTACATAAAGAAGTCCCATCACAAATATTATCATCATGTATAACGATAGTTTTATAAACACTCTTTAAGTCATTATCCGAGGCACTCTCCACACCGTTCTAAATGTCTCCACAACATTCACATCAACACTCTTCAAGGTCTTCCAAATGCAGGCATCACCATAATCACTCATCTCATAGTTCTTCTAGTGATTTAGGTTCTTCTAGATCTCATAGACATAAGAAAGAACCCAGATGTTTCAAATGTGGTGGTATTGGACATCTTGAATATGTATGTCCTTAATGATCCCATTCTCCACATAAAAAAAATCTAAAGCCAATTATGTGGGTCATTCTAGTGATAGATATATTGGTTACTCTAGTTATTTAGGATATTCTAACACTTCATCTGATTAGACATCCCTCATGACTGAGGTCTATGGTCCTGATGGACCTGACAACATATTTTGAGTGATCAGTGATTGGAGGTTGGAGGATCAGTTGGAAGCTAGAGGACTATTCAATTCTCTAGTTAGCTATTTGCTTAGAGTTTGGGATCATGCTTGAATAGTAATTTTGGTAGCAATAGTTTAATTCTTTCATTTTTTTTCCAATTTTGGCTTTCTCTCATTTGCTCTTCATGACATGGAATAGGTAGTGTTTGTTTGATTTTATTTCTCTCGATGCACAACTTCTCACCTCTTGTCTAATAGGGGGAGTAGATATTGAATTTATTGGTTTTCAATTAGTCATCAGTGACAATATGAGTTGATAGGGGTTGATATCACCTTCAATGTTGAGCAAAGGTCGTCATCATTTTTTAGACATCAGGGAGATGTGACATACACAATATGGGTTTGTCACTTGGATGGATTCCTGTGTGGGACCTTATGTAGATCGATGTAGTTAGACAAGCTTTGATCAGGTTATACTATAGTATAATATGATGATCATAGGGGATGAGCAATATTAGATCTTATTCATCATCCTTTTATGCCACAATTCATAGGGTAGGATTATATATGGAGTGACATTGATTTTTATCAGTACCAGGAGATACAATACACCACTTACAGTTTCACTCAAGTTTTCTTTGATAACTTTAGAGTCATTGCTCCAGTTCTTTCATCATCCCTTTGGATCAAGGGGGAGTTTTTTGGGATCATTTATGATCCAAATTAATTTATTAATTAGTTTGTTTTTACATTTTGTTTAAATGGGTTGATTTCACCTGTTGGTTGGTTTTGTTACTAAATTCTTCCTTCCATAAGCTTTATAAGCTTACCTATTATACAAAAATAATAATAAGTTTTTACATTGCATATATTGAATATAATATATGTTATTCCTCCTCTAAGATCTGAAGGCTATTAGTTTACATTTATTTTCAAACACTAGTGCCATCTTGATTTCTTCCTCGTTATGGCCCATTTTCTTCCATGCCCTTCTCTTCTCGACCTCTACTTTTTCCTAGGCCAGTCTATACTTTTATTCAAGCACCAATGCCTTCTCAATATCTTCCTCACTCAACCCCATTTTATTTCATGCCTTTCTTTTCTCCTCTTCTATCTGCAAAGGCAATGTGGAGGGTTCCTCATTAGATAAGGATATTGTCAGCTCTTATTCTTCTTCAAAAGTGGTGGTTGTGTTGCCTTAGAGGGCATTCTGAACATCCTCAATAGTTGGCTCCTCCTCTTATTTGACCTGCATGATGTAGGTCCTTATTCTTTCTTCCTCAGTTTCTTTTTCTAACTCGATGCATGATGTGAGAATACCCAAAGGTTATCATCATCACCATCGAGCATGCTGATCTCATCCATCATAATTAATATCAATATGGACCCCAACCTAAAGGTCTCACATGTCATGTGGCATTCCAACATGTTTTTAACAATCTCCTCTATAATAAACTTGGAGATGTTAAACTTTTCCCCTTACACCATGTGGTGGGTGACGTACATGTAAGTATTATTAATTTCAAACCATCATTCACTAGGGAAAATATTAGAGTTAACGAGTCATGCTACTACCCTTGTGCCAGAGTCTTGAATGTCCTTGATCAGGAATGCGAACCCTACTTTGTAGTAGCCCAAGAGTTTTATGACCCTTTCCACTTCCACATCATCTTTTATCATTTGGTGGATGTCTATCCCTATGCCTAGGAGTCCTATGATCCTACTGATGATGTTCATTGAGATCCACATACACCTCCTTGAAAAATAGAACCTTTCACCATGGAGGCATGAGAGGAGGAATTGGACCAATTCCTCTAGGTTGCCAAAACTTGATAGCTCATACAACTGGGTCATGCTAGTGGTTTCTAGTTTGTATTAGATAAAGATGTCAAAGATTACCATGCGCACCTTGGTATTCTTTCCTATTTCAACCATCTAGTCTTGGTTGAGCTCCTACACATTACTCAATGTCTAATGGTTATACTCCTTCAATATACACGTGTACAAAGGACACCCATTTTTCACCCACTATGACCTTAGGGGGATTGTATTTCTCTATACACAAGATTTTCACTTTCCTTAGGGTCAATCACTATGATGCTAATACCTTATATTAGCTTCACCTCTTTCTTTGCAATGGTTACTTATTTTATAGTCTACACCTTCTTGACATCCTTTTGTACCTATGGTAGACCTAAACTTAACCTTTGTTTGCCCATTATGAATTGACTGCTATTAGAGCATGTTCATTTGATCTTCTTAAAGCCCTTAATATTGATTTGCACTTATTTATAGTCATGAGGTGTGTGACTACAACTTCAACTCTTGAGCTTCATGCACTGTTAATGGCAGCCTCTACATTCTATAAAATTCCTACTACCTAGTTTCTCTGTCAATCTCTCTCCACTTGCCTCTTATTCAATTCCAAATGAAATGCAATCTTGTTGTGGTTAAATAGTTCTTGCTTGGGATATAGATTCTCTAGTTTTCACTTGTGGTAACTTTTTCTCATTTTTGCCAGCTTTAGCTCTGGGTTGGCTCTAATTCTATGTTAAATTTACACAAGGTTTTTAACCTTTCAACTTTTTTTGTTCACCCCTTTATACCTTAGTTTCAGTCACCCCATTAATGGTTGGTGAATAATGGCATGGTGGTGCATGGATTTATTGAAATACACTAAACTCATGAAATACACAAAAATCCACCTCCACATTTGCATTTATTATGGATATTTGTGCCTCTGCCATCATAGTCATTAAATTCTCTTAACAACTTATTCAGTGAAGTGATTGATGATTCAAATGATCACTTCCCACTGACCATTGAGTGGGTGCAAACTACCTAGATAATCTTCCTCTTGCACTTTGTTCATGTTGGCGTGACCTTCACCCTTATTATGATAACCTAGGCATAATGCTTCACATGCACATGATTTAGCCACCTTGGTTCCATCTCTCCTTAGTGTTGTGCTTCCTTTCAAGTGTACCTCTCCATCTTTATCAATTTCCTTTCACTTTTATCTATTCTTACTTTGGCCATCCTCTACCCCATACAATTTATTGTGCTAGTCCTCTAGTGATTTATTCTCCAGGTTTGTTTCACACTATCATCTCATGTGTCTCCCTTTGTCAACTCAGTACTCAAATCTTTCTAAATATGGCAAACTTCACGCACCTAAAAACTTAGGTATCTAGCCTCAAGCACTTAGAAAGTATCTGTGATTGACTCACTAGATTATATTTATGCATGTAAGCACCAAAAGAGTTCTCCTGTGGGCCTGAAAGTGTCATGCTTATTCACCTAACACAAATGAGATAAACATAAGGAAACATTTGGCTTACACCAAATTTTATTTTGGTCAATAAAATAACCAATTTGTGACTAAGAAGTCAGATTTTGATGGCATAAGTGTCATCTTAGTGACTATAGGGCTTTAATCTATTATCATTGAAATACCCAGGGAACATTTCACTCATCAACATGCACAACTTACATGTGCTAGTCTCCAATATGTTGTGGATGACATAAGGTCCCATCGACCTAATATGTATCTTGTTTGGGTGCTTAATATACTTAAAGTCATATAACAATACAAATGATCCTTAAGTAAGTACCTTGTGCTTGATGTGTTTAACATGCCACAGCTTTTGACATGCCTTTTTTATTTGCTAGATACATCTTGCTTGGACACACATCTCATCCAAACACTCCAAGTCCTCCAGTCGTACGATCAAAGACTCTTGGTCATCCAAATGACCAATATGCATAATGCACAATGAGGTCACTATGAAATCCATCGATAAAACAACCTCTGTACTAAAGACTAGTTGAAATGGTGTAACCTTGTTTAGGTGCTTGTACATGGTGTGATATTCCCACAATAATACTGACACATGGTCATCCCAATCTTTGTGACCAACATTACATATATTTGTGAGGCATGTTACCAATATCTTAATGAATGCCTTAGTGGTGTCATTCACTTGGGGATGATAATGTGTTATATTATGGTGTACTACCATGTATTTAGTCAATAAGATTTAAATGGTCTCATTGATGAAGTGCACAACATGATCTCTAGTCAAACTGAGTGGGCACCCATAGTGAATGATGATGTTCTCCCATATACACATTACGACTGTGGTGGATATGTAATATTTGGTTGGTCTTACCCCAACCCACTTAGTGAAATAATTTTTGGCTGCTAGAATATATCATGCACCTGTGTGCCTCCCAATGTGAGTAATAGGCCAAAAAAAGTCCATGGCCCATTTTTCAAATGGCACCTAGGTAAGGATGGGGTGAGAGGAATATCATCCTGATGGTTGGGCTTTCCCATGCACTAACATATGTCACATACTTTGGCACAATATTTTGTGTATTGGAATAGGGAAGGATACCACAAGCCTGATTATAGAATTTTTCACACCATAGCATCTCTAGGACAATGTCCTCCAGTAATCCCCTCATGTACCTCTTGTAAGACCAAGTCCCATTCATCCTCTAGGACATATCGATGTAGGACCTTGTCATGATTTAACTTATACATTTCCCTACTAATGAGCTGAAATGGAGCATCATGAATTATGAGTTGCTTCTTTTCCTTGCTCATTATAATATGAGGCATAGATCCAAATGTTAGAAATGTGATGACCTATACCAAATCCTTAGGGATGTGTTGGAACCTATAATGTTACACATCAATCATATCATCTTCTATAGGTGCTCAATTTTGGTATAATTTTGTTCTACCTTGGTAAAATTTTAGCTTGCAAAAGAAATGGGATGGTCCATTTTGCCTTCACTTGGTTGTACCAAAATGGCACCGATTTTACTACCATATACATCGACATGGATGTGAAAGGGATTCATCTAGTTGAGAAATTGTAATATCGATGCACTTATTAATTTAAGCTTCAGGGTCTCAAATGCATCTTCCTACATTATCCTCTAATAGAATGGGCTATCCTTTCACAAGAGCTCTTCTAGTGGTGCTTTAATCTTAGCATAGTTCCTTATGAACTTCCTAATGTACTCACAATGGCCAAGAAAGGTATGAAAGTACTTCTGTGTTGATGGGGTTTGGAGTTAAAGGATGATGGTGATCTTTACTAGATCAACAAGTAGACCATATTTGCAGATGATGTGCCTAGAAAAAGTGTTAAATGGTGTTGTGGAAACACAATTTTTAAGGTTTAAAGAGATCTGCATCTGCCTACACCTCTCAAATATCAGGTGTAAGTTGTCATAATAATCTTTCACTAGTCCATACACACTCTAGTCATCTAAATACACTTGGAGGAACTTGTGAATCAAGTCCTTAAAAGTGGTGATCACCACTCAAGAGAATATGACTGGCACATTCTTGAATCCAAAAGGCATCATGTTGTATGTGAAATAACCCTATTATATCGTAAAGTCATTTTGGGCTTGTCCTCCTCCTCAATCTAGATTTGATGGTATCCTGAGAACCCATTAGTGAAAGTGTATATCTTTGAACCTATGACACCATTCAAGACTTCATTAGTGAATGGAATTGGAAAGGGGTTGGGTATGTAAGTAGTATTAAAAAATCTATAGTCAACACAAATCTAGATGCACCCATCCTTCTTGATACTGATGACCATGAGGATAACCCATTCAAACTCTTGCATAGGGTAGATGATGCCTAAGTCTAGCATACCATCAATATTTATTTTGAACTTGGCACAAAGATTGGGGTTCATTCTATAAGGTCACTTCTTGATAGGTCTTGCGACATTGATTAGCTTGATGCTCATCTTCCCAAGGGATGGGTTTGTGCCTTTCATGTCTCTATAGTTCCTAAAGAACAAGTCTTGAAATTACATTAGGAGGTCCATAATGCATGCCAGATCTATGTCAGACTAATAAGAACTCAAAGTAGTAATTTTTGGTTCTCCTTTTGAGCTAATATCTACCTTTGTCATTTTTAGTAGCATACTATAGGGATCATTCTTCTCATGATTTAAATCCTCAAATTATCTTTTGCCCTCAGTTGTCTCTATCTGAAGATGGGTAGGATCTTATTCTAGGGTGCTATCCTTAGCTTGGTGCACTAATTTCCTCTTCCTTATCAAATTTATCTAGTTTTGCACCTTCCAAATTTCATCATCTTTGTTACTAGTCACTGTTGAGGGTTTTTATATTAAAAAAAAGTTAGGAGTGCCAACCCATTTTCACCAAACATGTCTTTCAAGCATTCCTCTAATATTTGTCCTCAAACACTAACCTTTGAACTATCTATAAAGGCTCAATCAATTCAATATTTTGTAAAGAAAAGGAGAAGGTGTGAAAAAACCTCTCCTTTAGTGCAATCCAGTTGGCTATCTTGTGATGCATGTCATTAATAATGTACCATGCCCATGCCCAAGTATTTAAGGTACCATAGAATGCATGCACCCATAGGTACCTTGGGGATTTTTTTCCACAGACAGTCCAAGTTTCTTTGCAAAGGTACACATGTGCTATAGGGTCAGATTTGCCAGAGTAAGATGAGATGTCCAAGTCCTCATTACTCTTTATGAATCTAGTGAAAATAACTACCTTCACATCTTTCCAAGTTGATAAGATAGGCCTTTTCCTTGCCCACCAACAAGTGGTAGTGTTCTTCAATGTATACACTAGTGTGCCCATCCTATCCACTTCTTTTGGGATGCATGATTAGAGGTCTTGGACATAGTATTCTACTAGATTACTACTTACATATCTTGGGAGCACTACAAGTTTTCCCTTACTGAGATAAAACACTCTATTTACCTTCTTCTTGGTGTAAGGGATCCACCTCTTAAAAGCAAAATCAATCTATAACTGACCCATCCTTACTATTTTTGGTGCCTTCACACGTACCAAGTGACACCGTTGACCAATTATCTCATATGCTTTGTCAACCATCAATCACATGCAACATTAGTGGTATTTGAGTTTGATCGCCCATCTTCCCAAGAAATCACTCCTTGATCATTAGGGTTTAGTGTCTTGACACCTTACACCATGATGTTATATATGTGGTTGATCTCATCCTTGAGGTCCACACTCTCAACATAAGGGGTCCTTCGTCCTATGAGAGGGGTATAACTACCCTCTCCTTTCCATTTTCAAATGTCATGTAGTGCTTCTTAACTCTCATATCTATGTTATTTGTATATCACCATGGCCTTCCTAGAAATACTAGGTAGTTGTCTTATTTTTCCAACTCAACCACCTCAAAGTTAGCACATAGTTTGGAATTGATGATGTCTACAACTGTACTCTTTAGAATTTTGATAGGCTATACTCAAGTCTTGTTGGCCATGAAAAGTACATGAGGGGAAGGCCTCAAGGTTGGCCTACCCATTTTATCTCAGACATTCTTGGTCAAGATGTTGACCTTGATGTTTGTGTCTATAAGGACCTCACAAATAGACCATCCACCAATAATGACATCCATGAGGATTTCTTGGTCATACTCCACATTATATGTATGCCAAACTTCTCATGCCCTCTCCATGCATGTCATAGTGACTTCAACTGGCTTCTATCCTACATGCTCCAAGAGTAAGTTCTTTAATAGGGGTAACATCCCCTCTATTTAAAAGAGGTGTAGGATCTCTATTAAATCTTATACCTCAAACTCTTGGCTATCCTTCTTCATTTGAGAGGTAATAACCTACACTTCTAGATCTCATGCTAATTGGATCTCCCTTTGTAGGTTTTGAATTACACTCATGACCTACTATAATACATCTTTTTGGCAGGTTGGATTTGGGTAAGGCACAAATTTGGGTTCAAGATATGTTACGTGCTTAGTGTGACCTTTATCCCCATATTCTATACGTAACTTTGGTATTAATGCAATCGATGGATGAGTGATGAATCCACTACGAGTAATTTCATACACTTTGAATATCTTTGTATGGTTTAGTTGCACCTTCAAAGTCTACTTATCCATTTTTGGCTCATGCTTGATCATTCCTATGCCCTTGTATGTGCCAAGCCTACCTTGGGTCAAATTTTTGTACAATTTAGGGCTATCCTTAACCTTATGGTACCCTCGACAATACCCACACATGGGATGTGTAGGGAAGTCATGATAATAGTGTTATGTGGAACCACACTTATAACATGAGAGGGGTGGGAACCTTCCACCACCACATCCTCCACCTCACCTTATGGTGCCTTGTTGCATTCTAAAGCCTATGTTTTTCTATCCATATCCTTCATTACTTTGGTTAGTCTTCCCATTAATTATTTTAGTGGCCTACTATGCACCTTTTTCCATGTTCTTGCACATCTCATCAATCACCTACCAGTCAGTAGTGGTATGGGTGTAGGCATCACACAACTAATAATAAATGGTTGTGTTGAATTGGATATCATGTTGTAATAATGGGTAGTTATGAATATCATGCACCTCTCTATATAAGTTTTAGTTTAGGAGTAGGGTGCACACATTCTTTTGTGGGTAGGTATTCATGTTATGGCTATCTACCTCATAGTCAGTGCAATCCACTTCAAATTTTTTATGATGAGCTAGTGGTAATATTTTGGAGTTGGGAGGCCATGGATTTAATCTGTGCCTCCATAAATGGGTTGATCCCAGTATCTATGCTTTTGACCACCTCAACTCTGAGTGGGGATTTAATCACTTTAGGAGGGCCTATAAAATTATTCATGTAAATCACTATTCAAAAAGACAATAATAACCCTCCAATGAAACACTACGCATTTTGGGAAGGGTGAGTATCATATGGGAGATTTTAAAGGAGAGTCTTGAACCTTGCATCGTATAGGTGCACACTATCTAAGATTACTTGGGTAATCTCTTTGAGCATGGTGATGCTCTACTATTCAAACTTTGATATGTTAAATTCTTTCAGAAATGCCTCCTTTAGGGTGTCATGGTCAACCATAGACTGGTTAGGGTCAAATTTCCTATACTAGGTATGGGTACGATCAAGTAAAGTGGTCACAAACTGGGTTGACTTACACTCTGATTGGGTTATGCCCCATGCATGCCACTATAGTTCATAATTTATCATATTCTTTGTGACATTCTATATGCTATGATACTCTGACAAGTACATGGCCATTTTTTAATAGATTTGTTACAAGGGGAAGCTGGGATCTGAGGTGATTGTCCCCCTGGCATCTATCTTGGTGGTGGCCCTCCAATGCCTCCAGCTATTGGGTTAGGTGCTAGTCCTATCATTATTGTTGGTGTCATTGATGTTGATGGCATTGTACTACTTACTTATGGTGTTGAACCATTTCTTATGGGCTATTTCCCAATTTGCATTTCTAACATTAGCTGAGATGGTATACTGACACTCAAGTTTTATTATGGAAAGCTAGTGCCTACTAGTCTAGAGGTAATTGTGCTCACCTCCTAATGAGTAGTAATTTGTTCAATCACAAAATTTCCCTCCAAATGTGTAAAATGTCTAAAATCTATGTTGATAATAGGGTCAATTATCCCTTTTATACATTCTTCAAGTGGCAGATCCAACACGTGAGCATGCACCGTAGGTTCAAAGGGGGTAGGTGCATCAAGCGTATCTTTAGTCACCAAGTTTTGTAAGAACCCAATAGATTCCACACCTATCAAATACTAAGCTCAGTCCATTGCTTTATCATATCTCTCCTCCTCATGCTGATGTAATTCAAGAGATTCTTCCCCATTCCCTTCCCTCTCACTACGGGTTATCTCAACACTTCCATGTTCCAGATCTTCCATTATCATGTGCCATTTTTTTATTATAGGTTTGTCTTCTGATCTCTTAGGTGTCAATCTACTCATCCCCTTTCATTATGCTTCACCTACACATCCCATTTTCCCTCCTGCATTGCTCATATGTGAAAGGACTTTAGCCTTCCATCCCTAAAGTCTCAAAACTCTAATCCACCATTAGATTTTTTAGCTATGCAAAGAAATCCTTCATAAATTTGCCTCTAGGTTCATGCAAAAACTAATACTCTTCTTCCTCAGGGCACTAGTATTTTAAAACTATGAACTCAAGCATGTAACTATTTAGTGCTACTTGCCACCATTTATCTATTGTTTTACTCCAAGTGGCATTTGGGGTTGAAAGCCTCTCTAGGCACTCATTTGTCTACTCATAGCATTATCCATAGATTATTCTATAGTGGGTTGAATATGCATCCAACCATCGGTACACATTGTCAGGCAAATCATAGAAAAAGATCTTGTATAGAGCATCATATAGGTTGTGCTGAACCCACTTTCTTGGATTTTACCCTTTACAAGTTGAATGCTTTAGTGTAAATTTATCCTCCACCTATTTCAACCATCAATTGATGTTTTTAAGGGAGAGTTGGTACATTGTTTTTTTTCACCATTTCAACAACAAAATTCAACACAGGTCCCAATAATGGAACCAGAATGTTGTAAAAAAATCAAGGGCACAAGGTTGTTTAGGTTGGTTTTGGCCTTATTACAACCAAGCCCAAACATGGGATTATCTTTATATGATCAAAATTTTAAACTTGGATATGCCAACATCAATTCACATAAGGCACATACCTTATGTGCTCACCCGAAGTGTAGCAGAGAAAGAACTGGTGCCCATGTTAGGCTAGTTGTGCCATGGTGCAAGTCATGAATTATAAGACTTGGTCAATTCCAATAAGGTTTCAAGTAGGTTCATAGGTGAAATCCTTTCATGGGATAAGCCTAGTGGTCTATAGGTGCAGGAATTTAGGTGGATTATTCCTAGTCATATGGGTACAGGCTCTTTTTAAGTTAAGTCCAGAGTCATATCGGTGCTAGAAGGGTCAAGGGATACTTTTAGTTAAGTTCCCAAATTAGGCTTGAAATTCTTAGCAAGGGTAGGAGCACTCAAAGCATGACCCTCTCTACACTTATTATTTTCCTATAAGTATGGTTGACATCATCAATATTTATAGGGATGCCATTAATGGTACAACCAAAAGCATGTATAAACATCTCTTAACATAAACACATGGAAATTAAAACATTACAATTAATATCACATTCAAATATCAATGCAAGTGACACAGAATAGAAACATCATGTTTAATTCAAAAATTCATTGCCATTAATCCAAGATTTAAAGAATATAGAGTTTATAACTAGAAACATGTTCAATTTTACACTACTTAATGGCCCAAAGGCTCATAGGCGAGCTTGGGTGTATAAAAATGGAGTCTTCATGGCATTTAAGCTAATTATAATTATATTAGATTCCATTATAATATATACAAAGCATTACCAAATTTATAGAGCTTCAATGCATCATTTTCATATCTCTCAATAACTTGGTTTGAGCTCTTTTTATATTTTTTCAAGAACATCTCTACTAGGGTGGAGTGCACATGTCAGGGGCTAAGTTGGAGCCTTTGTAATCATTCCCACTAGATCCATCACCTTGTGCCCTTAGTATTGTGGTTACCACATATCATCCAACCTAGAATATTCCATAAGAATCTTGAAATTGGTTAGCTAACTACCAGCTAGTGCATGATGTGAGCTAATTCTTCCAGTTGGCACCAAGATGCCAAAAAGTCATCATTACTCAAAATGATCACCTCACACTGATGTGTCTATTATTTTGGCATAAATCCTTACATACTAAAATAAGGGGCCTAACATAATATATTAACACCAAAGGGTTATCCAAATGACTCAATTTTAATACCCCATCATAGATCTACATATATATCTATCATAATACTCCTTGCAACCATTCTTGAGCTGTTTCTAAATTTGGACTTGAATAAAATCCAATTGGAATATAATCCCATTTCAAATGAAGAGGATGTGTTTATATAGATTAAAAATCCACCCATTTACATTAATTACTTTCCAATCTACTAATGCCACAAATATTAAATGTTTAAAAAACACTACAATCATTAAATGCACACAAGTCCCTACATACATTAAATATTTGCACATTTCCAAGGTATAGTAACATGTCATAACTCAATGCATTACAAAATAGATCAAAAATGTTATTAATTCAATCATTATCAGCTTCCATGACTTATAGGATTAAATGCTAAATAGTCAATAATGGATCCTTCCATAATACATCATGATACATATAAAATCACATGAGTTTGCAAGACTTCATAGTCACCATTTACCATGAATTCTTATCATTTTGATAATGATACCATAGTTTATCAGACATTTTCCTAATGTCCATCCACTCAACTCATAAAATACACAATAATGATTCATAACTTGATGAAACCTAAATAAGATCCAATACTTTGAAAATAGGCTGAAAACTATCAAAATAGCCAAAAGACTTCACCATAGTTTATTACTAACTACTCATGTTTTTTCATTGATACAAGATTATGTTTGGACCTAGATGCTCCTACATCATTGTGAATCAATGTAGGTGTTCAAAAACAATGACACATGTATAAAGTCATTATCAATAATCTCATGTTCATCAAATGTGATAGTATTTTTGTGTAATCGTATTGTGTTCCAATAATATCTTCCAATATATGCTCCTATTCAATCCTAGAAGCATAATATGATAGAGGAGGATATGAATTTTACCTAGAAGCATAATATGATAGAGGAGGATATGAATTTTAATTCATATGTACTTCAGACTTAGTGTTTGTCTATTATACTACATGATTAGGAAATGGAACTTTGCATTCCCATTATGTTGTGTCCTTGAATTATCTGTCGATAAATTAATCTCTAGAATGTTATCATTTATCAAATCTTGTATCTTATATCTTAGATTGATGCATTTATTTAGATTCCTACACATATATGATAATTACAAAATGCATTATTTTTGAATCCCTTAGATAGTGGCTTACTCATGTTAACCTCTTTTTAGAAGGAAGATATATAATATTTCACTCAAGTAACTTCTATAGTATCTTACGAGGATGTTAATGTAATTGTGTAATTTATCTCCTTAGAGGATATAATAAATTAACTTGATCAGTATGTTATGCCACGGAATTAATTATGTTTTTTTTCATCAATCTTAGTATCATTTGCTTTAGATTTTAAAGTTGGTTTACTCAATTTTTTTTATACCAAAAGTAGTTTGAGGGTTTGACCCATACATTATATTATTCATAGTAAGGAACTTAACTTTTTAGTCCTTTGTAGAATGGCATAACTCATTAGAAGATTAAAAGTATTTGAACATAATGGACTCATGTCATGGGGCAAGCAAAATTTTCTTGAATGTCTTTGAACTCATTTCCAGCCATTGGATGTGTCATATTACAGAGCATAGTCATGTTACATAGCATGAATTCACTTATAATCTCACTGGTTTAGTCCTTATGTTTTACAAAATGAGCACAAGACATATTTTCACTAATGTTGATTGAAAAGTGTGATAAGAATTGATCAACCAAAGTATTGAAGGCATGGACCAATTCGAAAGGGAGGTCATATAACTATCACGAGGCATTGTGCTTAATACTTCATATATAAATGACTCAATCAATAATTTATCATTGGGTAAATAGTCCAAACATGCTATATGAAAGGCCATTATGAGATATACACTAAACTGTAGACATTGATTAAACATTTTAGTTTTTATACATAATTTTTAAAGTGTTATTTTAAATCATACTTACCATCATATAATATAAGTTTACGTGACACGAATCTTGTAGGTAAGGGATAAGATGAGATCTCAGAGGCTAGTGGTTAATTTATTAATGATTGAGAATCAGTAGCATGGCTCATTCTAGAAAAACCTTGTGCCAATTGTGAAACCTTAGTTTGAATATCAAGAATAGTTTGTATAAGGATATGAAAATTAGACATAGAAAAATGTGTAGTAGTGTATGGTGTCATATGCTAAGAGGTAAAAAAATATGATGTGTAATGAGAGTCAATAATTTAAGGAGAACCTTATCCACCACATCATGGGTAGGCATCACATGTGCAACCATAGGTGTAGACATAGGAATAATAGCAATAGTAATATTACAATGATCACTTAATTTAGAGTTAGTACGTAATAAATACATACTATTATCGATGAAGGGATCATGTTATTCTTCATATGTGATAAACTTAGCATTTTTGGCATTTTTAACTTCTAGGGTTATTCTTAAGACTTTGTCTAGTTTATTGGGTTGCATATCGACTTGTTGAAATTGAGAAAGAGTTGCAACCGATTCAGGGTATACACCACCAAGGTCATCATGATCTATTAATTATTATGGTCATTATCATCTTTATAATTATTTTCAAGTTTAGACATATCATCATTAAAAATATGTTATAATTGTACATGTTCATTATTAACATTTGCTTCAATAGAAGGAAGAATTTATATTATAACCATTTTCGATTGTATAGACACATGCGGTTGATTTAAATAAATATGATTATGCTTATTTTAAATAAAATTTAACCTAGCTTTCTTATATGGCATAAAATATGATCATGAAAACATCAAGATATCTTAGAGATAAGAACAAATTGTTGTATTGTATGGAGAAATAAAAAATTAAAAAAATGATTTTGAAATCTAACACTTGAATTTGAAACCCTAAGAGGTAGAATGAAACCCAAAGGGAACCTATGGTTTGTCATGATTTAAGGAATAATAAATAAATATAGTGTTTGAAGGAATGAACCCTAAGAGAAAAATACCACTTATGACGGGAAAAAAAAAAAGATCTAAAAATCATATGTAAATTTTGAAATATGAAACACTAGGATTGATGAATGAAACCCAAAGGGAAAATTAGGGCTTTGTTGTGTTTAAAACAAGGAATGACTTCACCAATATATTATATCTTATTTTGGATTTAGTGGTATAAACAAGGTAAAACTTGAGATTAATTTAGATTGTATAATATATGTCTAAACTAAGCAAATCTAAATTTAACTAACAGAGTATTACCAATTTATTACAATTAATATTTATGGAAATGACCTAAAATATAAGTTATATTGTTATATTTTATTCTCATTTGTGATAGTGTATAATCATCAACAGAGGTCTGGAATGGGTCTGTAGTCGCTTGGATCTATAACATGAATATCAAAACATGTTAGGACAAGTCCAATATTACTTTGATGCATGTGGCAATTGGACACATATATGATATACTATATTTGTTTTGGTGAGATTTTTTATATTGTTCCTCCATAAATCATTGTGTTTACCTATCGATGTTGGATATTTATTATATACTTTTCATGAGTTATACCCCTTAGGTAATGTATAACCATTTTGGTGATCTCATAGGTATTTTTAGCTATAGTACTAATACGTGAAGTTTTATGACCCATATTTTATGGGGAGCCATTATGGGTTGTATTCTTGGCCTATGGTTTTGGTACCCACGGTATTGTAACTCTATTTAGGCAGTTACCTGCTGTTGTGCCTATATATAGTTGCACATGTAATCGGGTTAAAGCAGAACTGAGAAGTACATAATTATATTGTAAGATGGTTAAGTTAATACAATAGTAAATGAGGTTATTGTGTTGGGTTTTTTATTGCAAGGGTTTTGATATGTACTTGTAATATTGTGTGTGTGCAATTTATCATGTTCAATTTTAACATAAATATTATGTTAGTATTTCTTTTTTTATGTTGATTTATCTATCATTTTCTCTTCATTTGGTATCAAATTTAGAGTTTAAAATTTTTATGAAGAGCAAAGGTTTCATTTACTCATGATAAACCATTTTTCAAGTGGGAGATTTTGCATAGGAATATTTTTATGAAGGAGAATGGCATGAAACACAAGGATACAAATTGATAAATTAAATGGTCAATATTTTGAGTTATGGAATCTCAAGATGGAAATTATCCTTATGCATATAGATTAGTGGGTAAGTGTATTAGGAGTTAAAAATATAAATATAAAGGCAAAATATAGTGAAAAAATTGATTGAAAGGTGAATACTTTAACCATATTGTGTCTATAAGATGATTTTTTTACTAAATGTGTCAACAGAGTAAACTTCTAAAAAAGTATGGAAGAAGTTGGGGACTTTGTATTAGACAAAGTCCCTAGTGAACAAATTATTTCTATAAAATAAATTGTAATCATTGAGAATGAATGATGGTGAATCTGTAACTAAACATCTAAATGATTTTAATACTTTGGTAAGTTATTTACTTTCTATCAAAATTAAAATAGATAAAGAAGAAAAATGTATTACTTTGAATTTTTCTTTTCCCAAATCTTGTGATAATTTGGTTATGGAAATAACTAATAAAAAATCAACATTAAAAATTGAATCCATATTAGGAACCTTATTAATAGAATAAATGAGGTGTAAATCTATTATGGATCATCAAATAATGGATGTTTTGATTGTGAGACATTGGTATGATGTTAGTTATTTGAAAAACATATTATCTCAAATATTTTTAGCAAAAAAGTACAGTGAGAAAGTCACACTCAATTTTAGTGTAATCAATATCATTAGAAATCATTGCACTACTAATGTGATAAATGACATATTATTTTCCATAATCATCTTGTCATGCAAGCATTTACATTACTAAGACTGTGGATAGAGGTCATAGTGTAGGAGGTTTACATAAAATTATTCATATTGTCAATTTCCTTCTAGAAAACATTAGTCCATTCAAGAGTGACACACCTATTAGGGAGGCAATTTATAAAATGAGTTATATAAGCCAATTTAATAGACAAATATTTTAATATCCCCAAACTTCCCAAGGAAAGTATAGATCTTAGGGATGGATGCTAGTTTAGGAATTTTGATAGTTTCTTTCATCTTGGAAGGGTCCATGTCAATCCCTCATCTATAATGACCCAAAAACCTTAAATATTTAAATAAGTAACACCAAAGACATATTATTTTAGGGTCCATTTTAATATTAAATTTGATCAAACATTTAAAGGTGAGGGATAGGTCACAAGGATGATCCTTATGATTCTTCGATTTAGCTATGAGGTCATCCACATAGGTTTCAACTATCTTGTGGATAAAATCATTTACAATGAGGGTCATGGTGTATTGGTAGGTTTCCCCAAAATTTTAAAGGCCTAAATACACCTTAACATAATAATATGTGCCTTGATCTATGGTAAAATAGTTTTACATTGATATTTGGGAGAGATTTTAATATTAATATACCTCAAAAAAATGTCCATGAGGGAAAACATATCATAACTGGTTGTAAAGTTAAAAATGTCATCAATATAAGGTAATTTCAAATTTTACTTTGGACATGCTGAGTTTAGATTATGAGATTCAATACATATATGGATGCCCATTATTACTTTATTATGAATGATAACTATGTTAGAAACTCATTTGGAGTAATCTATGAGTTTAGTAAACTTATCATCAAGGAAATTGACAATTTATCTATGAGAAAATCTTAGAGACTTCTAGAGGGAATTTTAGTTTTCTTTTGTGAATAGGTACCAAATTGGGATTAATGATGATATTATGAACAATGATGCTAGGTTCAATTTTAGGCATGTCCTTATATGACTACTCAAAATATTTTTTATATATGTCAATAACTACGCTAATGTTATTTATCTTTTCAAGATAAATAATAGAAGAGATAAGGACATGAAAAGGATCATTAAATTCACTAATATAACCTCTTTAGTATATTTTAATAACATGACATTGACATATTGGAAGTGATATAGTGAAAGAGGTAAGTTAGAGAAAGGATCTTTTAGATCACCACTAGCTAATTTTTTTTTAAAATGTGGAGTGTGTTCAAAATTCCCAAGTTTGTGATATTGGAAAGGAAGTTTAGGTTCCATTACATAAAAGAAATTATAAAATAAATTCATCACTATGTAAAGTGGGTAAAGGTCCATAATATTTGATATCAATGTCCAAATCAACATATTTATTACCTTTTGATGCAAGAGCATCTAAGTCCACATGTAATCTTGCAACAACCAAAAATAATTATGAATAGGATAGGTATAAATAAGTGGCATTACATATATTTTATATTATATTTTTTGTGGTAATTTGGAAAAACTTATATAGACATGCCATAAGCCTTGGCTCTTCAGAATACTTTATCACCTGAAAACCTAATATATAGTTCTACATGATTGCATTTGAGATAAAAGCCTTGTAGTAATATGAAATTTTAAAGAGACATTATTTTCATCATTATAAAGCCATATGTCAAATACAAACTTAACACACTATCATGGTTTGATCAAAAAATGAAAATTATGCTACATGTGTCATAGTAACACATAATTATACATGAAGTCTATTGACATTATTTTGAGCCATCTGTTAAAATAATTTATGGTTCAAGGTTACATAATATTTACAAAAATAATTTTTATTATGAAAATGTGCATGGATGATTTCCAACAAGGTTTGACCTTTCAGTACCTTTTTCTAGAAAAATGTGTTGATTTTTGATGCTCAACGTTTCAGATCCTCTATGTGATCCTTCATCAGAGAAAAGGTGTGACCTATTCAAGTAACCTTGGAATTAGTGATGAGCCTTGGTGATGTGTTATGGAACTTGGTGATGTGTTATTGACATTTGGAATGTATTGAGAATTCAATAATGGTGATGCATAAGAATGTGCTATAATCATTTAATGATTATGTATCTTGGCAATGTATTACCTATATTTAATGTATGTAGGGACTTATGTGCATTTAATGATCATAGTGATTATTTATTTATAAATAGCATTTAATATGTTTGTCTTTAGTGGCTTGGAAATAAATTAATGTAAAAGGGGTGGATTATGGATCTATATAAACACATCATATTCATTTGAAAAGGTAGGGGATCTAAGGGTGGTTACAAGGACTACTACAATAGAGATTAGATTCTAATTGAAAATAGTTTAAAAGTGGTTGAAGGGAGTATTACAATAGAGATATATGCATATATCTAAGTGGGGCTATTGGAGTTGAGTCATTAAAATAACAATGCAGTGTTAAACTATTATTTGTAAGTCTGAGGACATTGGTGGAATTTTTTTATGTGAAAGACTATATTGTTAACGATTTATATGATGTTGTGTAATATCTCATTGAAGTAATAAAATTCTGTTACTGTTGTATTTTTTAGTGTAATTTGGGATGTATGGTATAAGACATATCTTAATTGGGACTACTAACTGTGACTACATCACTTGGTATCAAATCAAGATTAACAAATATGGGATTAAAAAATTGATATTGGTGTTCTCCATTATTTAAAAAGGTGGGTAGAGAATAAGAGAGGCACATAAAAATATTTGGATTGTGAGTGGTTCAGTAGTACATATAAAGGTTTTGAAAAGTCAAGATTCTACCAAGAAGAGTAGGATGAGTAGGCATAATAAAGTGGAATATGACTAAAAAACTAGATGAGATTGTATAAACATTTCAAATTATGTAGACAAGGATGGATGCAGTAGAGGAAGATAAAAGAAGAGGATTCATTCCAAGGGATGATATGGGTGATGAAAAGGTTGAATCAAAAGATGAGGATGAATAAATAGATCCAATGTAAGATAAATTAGATGAGTGAGAAGAGAGGCTTATCAAATCCATATCTAAGTTTTGAAGAGAAAAACAAATGAAGGTTTCATGTTTTCCTAGAACATTGAACCTAAAAAAGTTAATAGATTGGATAAAATAGATGGAAGAATAATTTGAGTTTGAAAAAGTATCAGATGAGTGAAAGATAAATATCATGTAGAAATTTTTTAAGAGACACTTTACTTTGTTGTGGAAGTATGTACAAATTGAAAACAAATATAAGGGTAAAGATAAAATCACCCATTGGGAAAGGATGGTTGCAAAATTAAAAGCTAAGTTTCTACCTGAATATTATCAATAGGATATGTTGAATAAGTTGTATAATCTATGAAAAATGAGTTAAGTGTGAAAGAGTACATAGAGGAATTCTACAAGATCACTGTCTAGGCTAGTCATAGTGATATGGATGAAGATAAGGTAGCATGATACATTAATAGATTGTGGTAGGTCAATCAAGATGAGATCAACATAGTGAAATTATAGATAGTGGAGAAAGAGTATCAATATGTTATAATATTAAAAGAGAAGTTGTCATGTAGACATGGTAATGAAAGAGGAAAATAAAAAATTAACAATAACAAAGGACAACTAGCAGAAAAGAGAGATGAAGATAAAGGTATTATGCGAGCATTAGATGCAAGGTGAGTATCATCTTATGTGATAGGTGGTAGAAGAATAGGTAGGGGAATAAGATTTAGAGGAACATGTTTTATATATAGGGAGGTAAGACATCATGCATTTGAGTGATCTCATGTGCAATTAGATGTTAGCAAGAGATGAAGCTGTGGTGCGAAAGTATTGCAAACATGCAAAGAATATGAACCTAAGCATCACATAGAATAACTTGAACAAGGAGATAATTTATTAGATTAAAATAAGGTATTGAAGGTCATAGGAAAGAGTGAAGATGTAACATAATGGATACATATTTTATAGACCAAGTACATGATGAGAGGTAAATGTTGTACAATTATGGTAGATAGTAAAAAATGAATAATTTGTTATCTGTAGAAATGGTGATGAAATTGGGATTTATGAGGAAAATACATCCAAGACTATATAGAGTGTCATGGTTGGTAGAGGGTTTAGAAAACATTTTAAAAGAACAATGTGAAGTGGAAATGACAAATGGAAGTTACATAGACAAAGTCCTTTATGATGTGCTAGAGATGGATGCATGTTATGTGTTGTTGTGGATGATGTAGAAGTATGACCGTGAGGTGTTATATGATGGGAGAAAAAATATGGTGCAAGTGAGGAAGGATGGATAAGTCCATATCCGAAATCCATTGAACATTGAGAACTTGGAGAGTGTGCACTAAAGTCATTTGGTTGTGCATAGTAACAAGGAACACTTATAGGGATAAAATGTGAGAAAATTAAAAATATTTACATGCATAAGAAAGAGAGTGGCTATGTATAGGAAAAGAATATTACTTCACAAATTAATTTTAAAAAAGGTTAAACCAAAAACATGGAATTTATGTAGTGGGTAATGTCAGTACAAAGGAGTGGAAGGTCAGATTGCACAATGTAGACAGAGGAGGTCAAATCAAAGATAATGAGAGTTGACGCAATAGTGATACAAAAGGATTTTATAAGATGAGGTCATTTTTTGTCAAAGATTATCATCCAAGTGAGCTATAAGGTGAGAGTTATCTCTCATGGTGCAAATACATGCTAAGACCTTTGGAAGAGGTCAAAAGAGTGGGTTTATAACTCAACCAAAGTGTGTGAGCACTATGCTCATACATTTTATGACTTGAGGTATATGATATAGGAGCATCCAAGTCCACACTAATATTATATCAACCACAAACATTATGAATAGGATAGGTAAAAATAAGTGATATTAAATATCTTTACTGTTAGATGTTTGTGGTAATTTGGAAGAACTTTTATAGACTTGTGGTAAGCCTTATCTCTTTAGAATAATGTATCACCTAAAAACCTAATTTATGGTTCTACATCACTTCATTTGAGCTATAAACCTTGTGGTAACATGTAATTTTATATATACATTCTTCTTGTTATTCTAAAACTATTTATTAAAGCATATCTTAATACACTATCATGATTTAGATAGAAAATTCAAAATATGTTATAGATGTTACGGTAACCTATGGTTCTACATGAATCATGTTGACATCATTTTGAGCCCATATATCACATTATTTTATGAAGCAAGGTTATAGACTATTTATATAAATGTTTTTTTTATTCTGAACCCATTGATGGCTGATTTCTAACAAGGTGTGACTTATTCAAGTAAACCTGGAATTAGTGATGAGCCTTGGTGACTTGTTATGAAATATTTGATGTGTTATGGTCATTGAGAATGTATTTATAATTTAACAGTGGTGATTCATAGTAATGTGCTATAATCATTTAATGATTATGTCACTTATTAATGTATTACATGTATTTAATGTCTATATGGGCTTGTGTGCATTTACTAATTTTAGTGCTTCTTGATTTATCAAGAATATTTAATTTTTGTGGACTTAGTGGATTGGAAAGAAATTAATGTAAAAGGGGTGGATTGTGGATCTATATAAACACATCCTCTTCATTTGAAAAGGTAAGTGATCTAAGGGAGGTTGCAAGGAGTACTACAATAGAGATTCAATTCCAAATTAGAATAGTTTAAGAGTGTTTTCAAGGAGTACTATGACAAATATTTATGTGTATATTTAAGAATGAATTTAAGAGTTGAGTCACTAGACTAACACTATAATGTTAATCTATTATTTATAAGTCTACAAACATTGGTGGAACTATTTAATGTGAAATACTATATCATTGGAGATTACCCTGATGTTGTGTATTCTCTCATTGAAGTAATAAAATTATGTTATCATTATTATATATTTTTGTTTGATTGTGGGTTGCATGGTAGAAGACATCTCTTTATTAGGACCTATGACCCTTAGTGCATCACCTTTGGTGTCATACTTTGTGTGAATTTGTATCATAATAGTATCTTTAGAAGCTAGGGTAATTTTTGGATCTATAGGAGGTGTTTTTGAATTTTGTTCTATAGTATCTGTTGTGTTGATATAATTATGATTTTTTATTCTATATTTGAATATATTGACCTTTGGTTTAGTCTAAATTTTTGTGGGTTATATCACGACTAATTTAGTCATATTTAGTTACATTTTCCCCTAAAAGAGACAATTAGATTTGTTCAACTTGGTTAAATTATACCATTGCTGATGTAATTATATTTTGTTGGGTTTTTTGAATCGTATTTGCCCTAATGATAAATTTGGAAGAATATAAGATTTTAACTACCATGATTAGTGTGGTTAGATTTAGATATGTTTTTTAAAAAAAATTATTGGTATGGTCAATACTATTAGATTTTAACAACCAATACCACCAATATTTTATAAATTTTTAGAAATAATTTTTGAAATTAATCATTGCTAAGGTTTTCAATAATTTTTTATAGATTTTACATAACACTCACATTGAATTTTCAAAGGGTGGATTAATAGGAGGTACATAGCCTTCTATGTCCACACTTTCTTCTTTATCAATTATATCAAATTGGGGATCAAATTCATAAGAAGGGTGTACTATGTTGAAATCCATGTCAAAATCATGCATTTTAGTTATGGCATTTTTATAATGAAGTTCATCCAAGTGTCTTTATTTAGCTTTGGAAATAATATAAAATTCATCAAAATATGGTGAAATGGTACATGATTTGTTAGGATCTGGAAGGTTATCATCAGAAGTATCCTTGGTGGAAATACCAAGTTGACTCAAAGCTTGAGGAGAGAGTAATAATGGTTCTTGTAAAATATTTTCCACCCCATATTCATTACATTCATAAGAGTCTTTGTCATAGGAATCTTCTTTAGCAGTGCAAGAGGTTGGGTTATCATTATCATATTTGATGAAAGGAAGTGATCGATATCTTATTAAAAGGGATGAAGGAACCATTATGAAACATATGTCATAAACTTGTATTAAATTTTTTTAAGCTCATTGGATTCATCATCATCTAAGTCAAAATAGGGTAAACTACATATTGGGATGCATGGTGAAGAACTTGGGAAAGGGAATGCTATTGATAGTTTTAATAGTAGGAATGTGAAAATATATTTTTGGATTTGGTAACTTGAGATCCCATGGGATAAGATAGGATTCATGTCATTTAAAAAAAAACTCATGAATAAACATTAGGCATTGGATACTATAAGAAACATTTATCTCATGTAGTGACTCCAAAGGCAACCTGAGAGTAGGTTGTTGGAAAGTGAAAAATCAAGAATAATAAGTGTGGTGTGTATGGTTTTGATTCCTAAATTGAGAAGAACCCAAATGAAACCAAGAAGATTTTGGTTTTTCTTTTCAAATTAATGGAAAGTAATTTTTTTATTAATATTTTTTAGAATAGCCTAGTTATTTGACTAATCAAAAGGAAGTGAAATTAATGCTCAAGTCTTCATCCACAAGAGTTTTTATTATGTGAACATTATTGATGATGAAAATAATAAAATGAGGTGGGTCATTGGTTTCAAAGATAATTTCATCATTGATCATATCATCCTTAGGAAAATATGTAGAGATTTTATTAGTTGGTTGAGGATGATATATGGTATTAATGACATGGACATCAATAGGTGTTGGAATTTTATGAGGTTAACTAGAGAGTTCATTTTTAATTTTAGATGGTGATTCTTAAGTATCTTAAAATTGGTACATAAGAGATTTCCTGTGACAGGGAAATTTTATCATGAGTTCCATTAGAGTATTTTTTCAAGGCATAGTGCTAATTTATACCATGAAATTCCATTGAGTTGATTTTTGGTATGAACCATAAAAATATTTAGGTGGCATGCTAGGATTTAATTTTAAAGTTATGGTAATCAAAAGAGGTTGACCATTAGATTGAGGCTCTATTGGTGGAGTAGATGAATCATTAGATGGTGTGTTAGTGGTTACATTATAATTTATTATATATTTTATAATCATGCATCCTTGGGAGGGATTATTAGGTTTGTTAACATGATATTTATGAGTGGGTGAACATTGGTAGTTAAAATTTTATGCATTAAAATATTAAAAGTTGATATAGTGTTGATCATAATTGGCATCAATGTCACCTAAAAAGTTTTTCATATGAGTTGTACTAGGATTTAAATTTTGTGTTGATATTGATTAAAATTATGTGAGTGGATGGATTAAGATTTAAAATATTTGAGATATTCCTTATAACACTCTTTAGTAATAAATTTGTTAGGACTATGCATACATAGGAAAATATGAAAAACTATATTGTAATTTTAATAAAGCTTTCACATAAAGTAGTATTATATTATTTAGAGATATATTTACAAAGTAAAATCTTATAAATATTTCAAAATTGGTTATGGGATCGAACTAATTATTGTGAACCAACAAACTCACTAACAATTTATTTAATTTTTTACTAACAACTAAAACATAAAGCAAATACTAACAAAACATAAGTAAATAAGCTTGGATCAATTGACACAACAAACCCCTCTTGATCCAATAAGAGGTAAATAAGATGATATATATATATGACTATGAATTCATCAAAAGTATCTGTCACATCTACAACTAACACACTATACATCCTGGTACTAACCAAAACTAATACCGCTCCATATGGAAGCCTGCCCGATGAGTTGTGGCATAAATTTTGATGAAAATCATCAAAGATTACTCATACCTTATGATAATCTTACAATACTTTAATAGAACATAATCAAGGCATGTTTAAACACATCTATCCACATAAGGTCTCACACAAAAACCCATCCAAGTGACTATTTAATAATATGTATGGTACATCTCTCTGATGTCCAACAAACACTGATGACCTTTAATCAAAATTGAAGGTCATAACAACCCCTATCAACTTGTAAAATCATTGATGATTGATCATAGTCCATGCAGTATCTTCCCCTATTAGGCAAGAGGGGAGACACCCATGCAATAAAAAACCAAATAAAAACTATGCTATCTATTCCTCATCATGAATATTAATGAAGTAAATAAAAAATAACTAAAACTAAAAATGAAATAATCATACTACCACTACCAAAAATGTCATTCAAACATTTGACCTAAACTCCAAGAAAATAACTAACTAGAGAAGGGAATAGTCTTCTAGCCTCCAACATATCATCCAACCTCCAATGTGACACTTCTAATTATTCAATCACAAGGATCCTAATGGAGATATAAATAATGATATGGTCTCTGAAAACACAAGCATAGGATGAAATTTAGAAACTTTTCATTTTTAAGGTGTTAGTTTCCACTAAAAATGTACCTTTATACATCATTTTTAATACATTTATTTCAAAAACTATAAAAATAAGTTTCAAATCATATAATTAACCATTTTGATGTGTCTAAAACATCCAAAAACCTATAGATTGATTGACCACATGACCACCTTTAAAAAAGTACTGGTTTGTCAAAAAAATCTCGTAAAGGAAGTTAATCACTTATGAATGCTACAAAGTTTGCAACCAAAAGAAGATTTGAGAAAAAATATAATCTAAAGGTTTGAAATCTTGACCTCTCTTTAGAGAGTGTATTTACAAAATCTTATTATCAAAATAATCTTTAACCAACATGAGAATATAAAGGGACAAAGTTCTATTTATTCCTTATTTTGATGAGTTAAAAAATAAAAATAAATAAATATTTGCATGGTAAATAGAAGTTACTTATATTTTTCATTGCATGTAAAATATTTAGTTCCTTTCTTACTTTTGGAATCTAGGTCAATAAAAAACATTGTAAAAGTAGAGATAAATCAAAAATAAATCATACATTCACTACTACAATTTTCATTATATGTCATATTTTATTTGACAACACTTCCCAAGCCATATAAAGTTTGTACTACTACTACTATTAACACTAAAAATTGCTTCAAACATTATGAAAATGATTCAAAAACTATACAATTCACTACAGACACATGAAAAAGTATTTTTATAAGTGGTATATGCCATACTGCTACCTCTTCAAGGCATTTTGGACTATACAAATGCAATAAGGAAGATTTTGGGATGAATCTAATTCAAATATTATAGGTTTACACTTCAATGTAATAAACAAAAGCTTCATAGAGAATTACAAGTTAATCAAATGGATTTTTTTAGGGTAGGGGCCATAAAAAAAATGAATTTTGTAGGATTTGGTTTGAACTGTATACAAAAAAAAATGCAACTGACTTTCAATCAATCCTAGATTAGAGAAGATAAATCCTAATTACACTTTCATTTATTGATACATTAGATATTCATGGTCATGACCAAGATGGATTTGCTAGCCCCTAACCAAGGTATATCTTACCATAATAACATTACTAGAGAGGGTTCCAAATCCTCTAGTCAAGCAACACTATGTAATAACCCTAGCTAGGTCCTATGTTTTCATAATCACTAAGTATATACAAAGTAAAGTAAAATCTAATCTAGTGATCACCAAATCTTGTGGCATAAAGTGGGGGTAATGATCATAAAAAGTAAACATGCATAGAAGATCTATACTCAAGTCAATGTATAGGAAATCCTAATACATGGGAGAGAAGTAAAAATGTAAGTCTATCTACTTTAACAATAGAGGAACAAAGTTAGGAATACTTACCTTTAAATATAAACCCATTGATATTCAATCTCTCCCAGTGGCCTAGGTTCCTTGCAAGAGGTTTTTGCGATATGTAAGGATAACAATAATAAGTCATATCTAGGCTACATAACTTATCTATGCATCTATAAGACTTATCCACAAGACAAGATTTGTATCTCCAAATAAAGTATTAAAACCCTAAGCTATGATCCTCAAGTAGAATGGTAGATAAGCAGATGTGTAATATAATATTATTCTTCTTCTCCTCTCTAAATGATGGAAATGGATGTGTATATAGATGAATGTAACCCTAAACATTTATAAAAGTTTAACTGATAGGGTCAACTCAATTCAACTTTGTATCATTATTTGATAAAAATAAGTTAGGTCTTGGTCTAGGTTGGCCAAGGTTGACCTAGACTCGTAAGATGCAAATACCAATTAGGATATAGGGTCGGCCTAGGCTAACATTTTTTGATAAATGTCAAAAAGGGTTTTAGGATTAGGTAGGGGATAAGTAAGGCAGTGAATAGCTTGGAGGAGTGTGTAAGAGAGGAAGCAAACCTTAAGGAAGTGTATAGGAGATGGTTGTGTAGATGGTAAGTCATGGTATAGGGGATATGAATCTTGTGAAGTACTAATAGTCTGCCCACCCCTTTCCTAGCTCACCCTTTAAGGTGTACACTCAGATAGATTGAGACTCAATGGGTTCCTACAAGAGAGAAAGTATCAATAATTGATAAAGTTTGAAAATATTATGTGTATACACATACAACTAGGTTTTGAGATAAAATACATAGTATATATATATATATATATATATATATAATTAAAATATTATGAAGGTCTTGGCATATAAAATTGAGTTTTGAATCCTTTGGGTCATGCTACCTCAACAATGGTTGAAAATCTAAATTTTAGAGTTATGGAGGTTGTACAATTTATATGTAGGTAATAAAAATTGATTTCAATGATGTTGGAAATAAATAAAGGACGTCAAAAACAAAAAATTATTTCATCTCTCTATCCTTCACATTTATTTGAATCATTAAGCTTGAATCTTTGCCTTGATTCCTCCATAACCTTGCTCTGATACCACTATTAGGATTGTGCATACACATGTAAATATGATAAACTACATTGTAATGTTAACAAAGATTTCATTAAAGTAATATTATATTATTTTGAGATATATTTAAAAGAAAGGTAAAAGCTTATAAAGATTTCATGGGTCGTTACAGGATCCAAATAATTCACATGAGCCAAAAATATCACTAACAAGCTATTTAATTTATTTACTAACAACTAAAAAATAAAGAAAATAAGAACAAACATAAGTAAAGTTTATTGGATCAACCAAGCCAATAAACTTCATGGTTTAAATTTTCACCTAACATTAGGCCATAAAGAAGTTTCTTGGTTTCACAAATAATTTCATGTGGGTGACCATAATTAGCATGCTACCAATAAAAATTATGATAATTGTACTATGGTGGGAAATACTTGGATGAGTCAAACCTCAAGGATATATAAGACAACATCATTTGTTTGAGCTCTTGGAGCCTGAAGGAAGGGATGAAAAGTTGATTTAATAATTAAACTTGGTGCAAACAACACATATGAATAACCCTACAAATACAATTTAGAGGGGCATCCACTTCGCTATTAGAGATCCTACCTCATTAGTTGTTAATCCGAAGATGTATTATTTCAAGGTGTTAGCACTATATGTTTACATCAGTCACTTTTGAAATTTTGGGTACTAAAAAATACTTAAAGAAAACATACTTGGTGAATTGAAATATCACACTTGTAATAAAGTTTAAATTAATTAAAAATATATACTTGTAGAAATGAATTGTAGGAAAATCACTGATTTGATATTTTATACTTTGGAAGCTTCCCATACTAAAATGAACATACTTATAAAATTGAAACACACACATTTATGAAAATAGAGTTCCAATGAATTTAATATGCATACACAAACTAAAATATAAGTAATCACATACCAAAAACAAGTGAACTAATTAATGGATAATATTTTCAGCACAACTCCTTACGAGTGAGCCCTCCTCACTTGGAATGCATTTCCAATCCCATATTTTTCTATAAATATTCTAATTCAAATCAAATAGATTATGTTTTAGATTAAGGTAAAAATAGGTTTTGAAGGGACCCCGAAACCCTGAACAAAAGGATAAAGATAAAACATTAACGTCCACAGGTAAGCCTTAAGCTTACTTCACCGAAGAAACAAAACCAAGAAACAAAGACCTAAATCTAACAAATGAACAACCAAAGATAAACCCCAGGTTTTACAGAGACCTGGAAACTCCATAGTAAAAGTTCAAAATACTAGGTACCAAGACCAGAAAACATAACCAACTAACATAACCTACTAAAAGAGCCAGGAACTATTCTTCTAGTTCCAATATCATCTTCACTGCTTCCTTACCTTTCACAATAGTGTCCTGGATGGCAGCAGTCGCCTGCATAGATCCCTCTTGCATAGCTTTCTTTCTTGAGCTTTGTCTAGTTCTCTTGCTAGGCCCCTCCAAAGTTTTGATTTCCTCATTTGCTCTTTTTCCTATGTTAACAACACCAGCACAAATACTAGATGTTACCTCCTCCATCTTTAATCTGCTTTCCTTTATGAGTTCCCTTAGGTTGTTCTCATAATCTTTGAGTTTTAGAATATCCCTCAACTACTTTTCCATATTATTAATTTTGTTCCAAACTACCTCCTATTTACCCTCCATTGTTTCCATTTTCCTATTGATTTCCATTATCTCCTTATATGTCCATAAATTGAATTGTAGAGTAGCATCAGCTTTGCAATTGGCCACTCTAGTAGGTTTGTCATTCTGCGTTTTTTCCCTCCAACCTTCTGTGTTCTTTTTAGGACTGCTTCCAACTTTTTCAATGTAGTCCTCCGTTTCCATTCTTTTTTGTTCCTTTGTTTCAGTAGGGCTTTCTTTTTTGTTACTTCCTTTACTTGAGCTCCCATTTCCAATATTTGGTTATCAACCTGCACTAGATTTTCCTTTTCATTAATTAGATTAGGGTCCTGAGCAAGATCATCTAGATCTTTTTGAAATTCCTCAAACACTTGCTAGTTTTCCTCAGCCTCATGGTTACTGTTATCAGACTTTTCCTCTATAGTGACTCCTTCTTTCTCATTCTTCTCTTGCGCTTCTTCTTCCTCACTGGAATTTGAATGCCCACTTTTTGTTCCTTCTTCTTCCTCCAAACTCTCCTCCCCAACGTTTTTATAACTTTCCCACTCTATTTCCTCATCAGTCTGGTTATTGAAGCTTGAGAGTTTGAGTTTAGCTTTTTCATTCCCTTTTACTATTTCTTTCTTATTACTTCGTAAATCCTTATATTTTCCTAAATAAGGATTCTTTACAATTGCCTTATTCTTGCAATTCCCTTCAATTATAAGAATTAACCCCTCATGCAGGATGGGACGAGATTCTTTTTTCTTATGTGCGAACAGACTTTGGAGCAAGGAAAAACACAGATAAAAAGGAAAGGAGATTCTTACTTTGTGTCTGAAGTGATTGAGAAATACAAAGTGAAATTTTTGGACTCATTTGCTTCTTCCATCAAGTATGAAGTATTCACAAATACAGCATAGGATGTCCCTCCAGATACCCTTAATCTGCTCCAATTCAAAAAAATCTCCGCTTTTTTCTAGCTGCTCCTCCTTAGCATCCGTTTTAGGGAATTTGCAAAAAGCCTCATTGGAAATGCTTGTCTGCTTTGAAAATTTTATTCCCTCCATTGGAATAAAATCCTACTTATGCTTTAAGTCTTTTCAAAATTCCCACCAAATTTGCAGAAGCAATTGAAAAAATCCAGAGAAACTTTCTTTGGATAGGAACAGAGGAATAAAGGAGAATGCCATTAATTGCCTGGGAAAATATATGTAAACCTTTCAGGGAAGGAGGATTGGGAATAAGGAATATAAGAAGCATGAATACAACTCTCTTAGCAAAATAGGGATGGAGGGTTTTTCATGAAAACAAAGAATGGAGAAATATATGGAAGCAAAAGTATTTATTTAATGTAAAATCCCTCTCTGAATTCTTTTCTTACCCTGATGTAACCTGTCCATCTTCTATATGGGGGGCTGTTCAGGGTACTAAGAAAATTTTAGAAAAAGGAAGCTCCTGGAAAGTAGGTAATGGAAAAAAGGTGAATTTCTGGGAGGATGCTTGGCTAAAAGAAATCCATTTGATAGAAGAATTCCAAGATAAAGAAGTAATTGACCGTTGTAAGCAAAGATATGGAATAAAGGTTAATCAATACTGGCAGAACAATTCATGGGTGAACCTAAATGATATTGATCAAGATTTCAATAATATTCAAATATCCCTCAATGCTATTTCCCTCTATTCTAATCTTGAAGATAAGATTGTTTGGCATGACGAGCCTAGCGGACAATTTAAAGTTTCTACCATTTTTAATTCAAAGGGAAACATTAACCAACCATTGTGGACAAAGGCCTGGATCAAGGGTCTCATCCCTAAAATCAAAATCTTATTCTGGACCATTCTCCAAAATAAAATCTTGACTCTTGATAATTTACAGAAAAGAGGAATAAACATAGTGAACAGATGTATTCTATGCAAAAAAGGTTTTGAAGATAGAGATCACTTGTTTGTGAACTGTTCCTTTACGCAGCTAGTTTAGAAAGAAATCCTCAATCTTTGGGGTATTGCTTGGATTCAACACAAAAGTGTGGATCTATCTTTTAAAATTTGGTACTGTCCCTCTAAGAATCCTGATGTTCTTTTTTTATGGAAACTAACTCTTCCCCAAATTTGGTGGGGAATATGGAAAGAAAGAAATAACCGTATTTTCAAAAGTTGCAGAACATTATTAGAGCCATCAAGGAGAATTTTTTATCCCAAAGGGATCTTAATCCTACCTTTCAAATTGATAATCCTTTAAGATCAGAAAAGTCTAATGTAAAAAATGAAAATCCTAGACTTGGTGTAACTTGGAATGTCCCCCCTCATGGGTGGATCAAAGGGAACTTTGATGGAGCTATTAAAGGGAACCCGGGGAATGCAGGATGTGGAGGAGTCTTGAGAAACCATATGGGAAACGTAATCAATGCTATTGCAATTCCCATTGTTAAGTCGAATTGCCATATTGCTGAAGCTTGTGCTGCCCTCCAAACCATAAAGCTAGCTGTTGAATCGGGATATTCTAAATTATGGTTGGAAGGGGACTCCTTGAATATCATAAATATCTTAAATAATAAAAATTCTGCCTCATGGTCAATAGAGGCTATGGTGATGGAAATGAAAAATTTAATTAAAAAATTTGAGAAAGTCTCTATTACCCACACTTACCGTGAAGCAAACGGAGTTACTGATTGGTTAGAAAATTATGTAGTTTGAGTTGGACACAAGGCGAGCTGGCAGGAGACATTAAACAAGAACGTGGATATAAGAGCGCTCATTCATCATGATGCAATTCATGCTAAGGAGGGAGAGATCAGAACGGATTAAAAAACTAATGATTTGGGGGAGTGGATCCACGGAGGAAGATATACACTCATTAAAAAGAAATGTTCTAGAGTACACAAGGAGGACTCAAAACATGCCAAAATATAGGTGAGTTTTGTTCCAAACTGGAAATAGTCAGGTTAATTGTTTGGCTAATAGGGGATGGGCATTAAAGGAGATTCGTATGGCTCGTAATAGGAAAGGAGAACCAAGGAAGCAGGAACCCAAATATTGCGAAGAGTGGAGAGCAAAAGAAGAGGTCTGGAAGATACTGTAGAGAGGAAAGGTTGTGAGTTACATGGAATGGCTTCATGGCTCAAAACCTCATATCACAATGGCTTTTTTCAAAAACTAGATTGATGACAGGGTTACCTTGCATGGCATTATAGTGAATCTCACAGAGGAATTCATAGCGGAGGTGACGAGGCTTCCAATGGAGGGAATAAAATTTTCAAATCAAATAGATTATGTTAACTAGTCCTATATTAATATAAATATTTCTATAACAAAGTAAAAATATACCACAACAGTTCTAATATTACTTCTCTTTCTCTTCAGCTTCTATTACTAGTTTTCTCCTTATATAAGATAGGTAGGCATTTATTAACTCTCTCTAAATATAAGAGGTTACAACCATAATACCTAAGAAATAAAAAAATGTTAAAACTAAATATGTTATGAAAATAGAGGAAGTAACCATTTAGTCCAAATTGAGTGACTATGCAGTTAGGACAACATCTTATCTTGTTTCATGATTCATTAAATTTATTAAATGAGATGAAAATGGTTTTGAGAAGATAGTTGTATCAAGATAGAAAATTACCCACTTATAATAGTTGTTGTGAGTGGTTAAAATGGTTGTTTTGGGTGATCCTATATAGCTATTATGAATGGTTATAGTTTCTACCAATAGTTTATCTCCAATGTCCAACCAACTAATGGTTGTGGGTAGTTATATCTTACATGTCTAACCAACTCGTGGTTACGGGTTATTTGTGTAGTGGTTACAGGTGCATCTATTGGAGTGGTTACATGTTCAATTGTTTAAGTGGATACATGTGCATAAAATAAAAAATATAATTCTTTCCCTCTCTTCTTTTTAATAATCAAAATATTAAACCATGAAATCATTAAACTATATTAGAAAACTTATAAATAACACATAAATCTCAAGAATATTTTGAATATATATATAACATTATATTAATTTAATAAAGGAAAATATGACAAAAAGGAATGGTTTATAGGAAAAAATAGGTATGAGATGAGGCCATTTTTAGGTCTCATCACACCCCCCAACTTAAGCTATTGCATGTCCCTATGTAATCATGGTTGTTTTCAAGAAATTATGTACTAGGAAATGAAATGAGAGCAAATAATCCTCATATCAAAATATTTTAAATCTCCTATTAAATCCTCTGATAATGATCCTTTGTAGTGTTTCAACATTTCCCACTCCCTCTTTTCTTTTTATTCCTCAATCACTACTATGATTGTATATGTAGGAATGAAGGTCCATAGTGTATGCATCCTAAATTTTATCCCTATCCATCTAATAATATCTTCCCTTAAAATTCTCTTATAACTATTAAGTCTCTTTTTAGAATACCTAAAGCTAGACATAGAGTAGGATTATAGTAGTTTCAGGTGGGAAGTGAGTTCTGTTCATCTTTATTTACATGTAACATATGCTTGGTTACAAATATGATTGGTTAAATTTGTGTCATGGTTAATTATTTCCTTCCTTGAGTTATAAATAACTCTATTGGCCATTGAAATCATGATTAGATTATCCCACTCTTTAATGACCAACTTAGGCAACCAATGTTCCGTTCTAAGACTCAAAGGAATATATTATTCCTATTTACCATAAGCTACCATTTCTTGTTTAATTTTGAGATAATTTATCAATAAATAATAATAATATATTAGTTGTACATACCCAAAAATAGTATTGGGGTTCCACTTATCATCCATGGTAACTACTAAACCATGTTGGAAAAACTCACATAACAAATATCTGATTTCAACTGAACCATAAAAATAAACAACACAAAAAGATAAGGGAATTTATACGTAGTCATTTTCTACTAATATTATCCTTCCTAATTGAAATTGAATAAATTATTATTTCAAATATAATGAATGCACATTAGAGGGTGGTTTGCATTGAAATAATTATATGAACATCTTATAGATTCTAGGAATCAATTCTTCAAACCAAGAAAAAACCATCTCTTTCTAATTTAGTTCTTCATCCTTTTCATCCAATTTACTTTTGAGGGAATTTTTATCTCTTACTAATTGGTGGATTATTTCTTTCCATTCCTCATAGGTTATGTTGTACTCATCACACCCCATTCTTAATTTTTTGAATAGGGACCCAATTTAGTCTTAAAATAATAGGTTTGTCTTGAAAATATTTTTTCATTGACATTCATATGCACACCTAGCTAAGCTCAAAACTTTAAAAAAGTTATTCTATAGAAAGATGATTTTCATTGTATGCTAATCATGTATAAATACAATTGGCATTCCCTTTTTATCCAGGTTTTTACTGTATGAGTCATTCAGACTAACAAATTAATAGCTTTAGGAAGTTTTGTATACATTTAGGTTTTCCAATTTGCACAAGAATTACTAACTGGGAATCCTAAGTTTTGAACTTAGCATATCTTGTACTTCACATGTTGTGCATTTTGTATTTTTTTATCTTTACAAATTTTGTTTGGAAAATTTGTTTTCAAAAACTTTGTCTTCAAAAATTTTGAAATTTGTGATATTCATTCATCATGACTTTTTGGTTTTGATTCTTCTATGTCTTCACAAGTTTCATATTTGGAAATTTTGTTTAGAGATTTTATCTTTTCAATATGTGTTCAAAACTCTTGGTTTTTTCAAGTGGCATGCTTTGTGATTTTGGATCTTGGCATATTTTTGGTCTTCATAAGAAATTTTTGTTAGAACCTATGTTCATCAAATTTTTTTGAACATCATGAAATTTTATGTTACAACTTTTGGTCTTTGAAACTTTTGTTTGAAACTTTTTCTCATTGAAATCTTTGATTCTTAGAACTTTAGTATTTGTAAGTTTTAGACTTTGTTTATTTTGCCATTTCATTTTTTTTGTAAAATGCAAATTTTGGGTCTTCATAAATTTTGTTCATAACATTTAGTATTTAGAACTTTTGCTTGAAACTTTTGTTCACAAGGTGTGTTTAAAATTGTTGTTCATAAGTTTTTTTTTTAGCAGCCTTTATCTTCACATTTCAGTATTTGAGGCATCATGAGAATTATCCAGCCTAATCTCAAAAAAAATTTTGAGACTCAACTTCCAAAGACATGTCACATGGCATACCTAATTTTGCACATAATTGATGATAGGGTGACATGTGTCCAAGGTTATAGCATGGAATTTATCCAAACATATAAATTTTTTACATGGCATACCCACCAAACTAAGTGGTAAAGTTTGAATTAAATGATTAAAATGAGCTTGGAGATGTTAGATATTAATGGTGTATGAATTAGAAGTAAAGTCTTATACTCAAATCTATATGAGAAAACTTAGAAGAGACATCGTGCCTATTGATTGCTAATGAGATCGAGTAAATTTTCAATCCAAAGAGAATTTGAAGCCTTAGCTATCTATGTTCAATTGTGAACAACTTCTAGTAAGAGAGAAAATAGTCAAATTGAAGATGAGAGTTATGAGAACATATAGGTTAATAATGGCATCACCATATGAGGTGTTTAAAGGAGTATTGACACTATTTAAGTTCTTTATCAAGGATTCTATGAAATACATAGACACTATCTTCAATGCAATAGTATTTAATGGTGAAATTTCTAATTATCCAACTCTATGGGACATAATATAGAATGTATATGCCCACACACATGAATAAAATATAACAATTAAGCAGAAATATGTGATAGTGGACTTATTACCACTAAATTGTAAAAAATTACACTTTGTATTAGCCAAGCCCAAAGTGATGCCTTGTATCAACCTACTTTAGGACTTGTTATTTGTAGGGAAGGTGACTGATAACTTTATATACCACCTAAAACATAAGATATTTATCACCTACATCTTAGGGGATACTTTCCAAAGATACATGACTACCCATCATAAATTCCACATTTGACATACACAAAGTTAAATTGTGGAAAAAAACAAGCATAATCAAAAATACATTAAGGAAATGGATTGCTCCCAAAGAGGTGGTCACCCTCAAGTCCAAGGAACCCATGCCAATAACCTAATCCAGGATGGGAATCTACATTGGGATGGCCCTACTAAATAGATTGTATGGTTACAACATCATTCACTTCCTCCACTTGGAATGGGTTTCGTTGTTGGACCTATTGATGACATCAGATCTCACTTTCACCATGGGAGAGATAATCAATGCCAAGATCTAGGAATAGATGTTCAATAAGGATAAAATACCCATGGCTATCCATTTATACATGATGTCATATTTTTTGGATGAAGTCATGACCACTGTTTATGTCTACAATGGAACACTCTAGAGCCCAACCCTAAAGTGCATCAAGAATTAGGTATGTGAATCCTATTCATTCCTCCACATCTATTCATCCATGAGGAACATATTTAGAATAGATTATAATGTCTATCCCCAAGTGTGGAGGGAAATTCATGAAGAACCCCTAGATTGAGTGTCAGAAAGTATTAGGAAGAAAATTTGGCCAAGGGAGGATTATTAGCTATACCTAGACTATAATGTAATCATGGTGGTGGACACAAGGTTTACCCTTTATGTCTCCCCAAATATGTCCCATAAAAATTGGTAGAGTAGGAAATAGCTTATCATCAATGGTGGAGTATAGATGAAGACATGAAGAAAAAAACATAAGGGTGTGTTCCATGGGTCTTCACTGATGATTGGCTAGATGTGCTAAACCAATAGGAAGGATTTTAGATAAGTCAACAAAAGTGGATAATTATCTCATTGATTTATTTACCACATAAGGATTGGATCCTCTTGGCCTTATCCATAAGCATATCTCAGGCCTAAGCATCCTCTACCAACATGAATTGTATGAGCATGATTTTGTGTTCTTAAATACAAAGGATGATGTTGAGCTTATGGAAAGGGTAGGAGTGATTAGGTTGATAGAAGATAATTTAATATTTATATAAAGTGATCCCTCCATCATAATTATAGAGGCACATACTAGGCTTACACCCCCTAGTGGATGGGCAACCATAAACTATTGGACCTCTCAGCCTACCCAATAACCTTTAGAGGAAGGAACATCCTTCTAACCACTACCCATTATGATGACAACTATGAAGCAAGAGAAAGCTATGGAAGAATCAAATATTATTTCAAGTTACTTAAAATAATGGCCTTAACAAACTTCACCACCAATTGGAATGAAGGTTGTTAAGCAAGATCAAGGGGTGGAGGAAATGCATATAGATATAACTTCTTTGGGAGGAGAACATGAGCCACTTTGAATTGATTCCTCTAACTCTAAGGATACATGTATTCCCATTGCTTCCTTGGTTCCTATTTATACAAGTGTATATGTTACACCTTTAACCACTCAAGAGACTCTTCCCTTGGTTGAAAAGATCACAATTTTTTATAAGAGGAAAGTAAGAGCTCTTAGGGACCCTCTTCCATTAGTAGAGTCTATCACAAGTTCAAATATGGAGGCACCATTAACTGAGCCCAAGTTTGAGGATGAGGATGAATAAATATAGATGGATAAAGTCCTAAGCCTCTAAGGAATAATAGGAAAAGTGTCACTTAAGGCTATAGGATTAGGTGAAGTCATTTCCACTATAACCACTACTATTATTTCTTTAGATGTTGTGGTTTCTGCCATCCCTATAGTTATTATTATTTCCTTTGTTCCTATGGTTTCTTCAATCCCTATGGTTCTAGTTATTTTTAGTTTTGATGTGGTTTATTCATCTTCATTTGTTTCTATAACTATTGTTATTTATTTAGCTCTTGTGGTTTCCACTTCTCATGTTGCTACTTCATTTACTACTCTCTCCACTATTTTTAGGACTAAAAAAGTCCATTTTAAGAAAATAGATGGAACCTTACAAAGTTCTCAACTTCATGTGTCTTACACTCTATTAGGATTTCCCATGCCTTCTTATGGTACTAATCAAACCACTTATATTACTTCATCTACAAAAACTAGTAAGAAAGACACTTATATAATGCATCCCATGCCCCAATTTGGTTATGTGGATTGTTCTAAAATCATCTTCCCTTAATTAGCAAAAATAATACATGTGGAAGCCTTAAGGAAATATGCTACACAATTAGTGATTCCACAATGAGAAACAAACTTGGAGGCTCAATTTCCATAAAGACCAAATCTGGTCATTACAGAGCTTCCCACTATGAGATCCATCTTTGATAAATTAGTAGGGACCATCGAAAGGATCATGAAAAGGAAGATCCAAGATGAATCTAATAATGGTGTGATTTTTTTAGAAAGATAAGATGTTTTATCATTATCAAAGAGAAAGAACATGAGACTTGGAGAGTCTCCATACAATGAGGATTTTAAATATTTTCTTAAGGCAAATACAAAGCCTTTGTTAGAACTTCATGCTAGCACTAAACAAGCCAAGAAAGAGATAGTAGGTATGAGATAAGCAACAAATAGTATAAGTTCTTAGGGTAATTGAAGGTGACATTAAAAATGTAGCTCTCAAATTATATAATATCTTAGACACTATTGGTTCAACGAGATCTAAATTATCTCCTCATATTGATAAGAATTCTAAATTGTTTAATTATTTAAAAGATGATGATAAGAAATAAAATTCCTGATATTATACACCAATAATAAGGATTTTATCCATTTAGATTTGATTACACCACTGGAAGTAGCCAATGCTCTCAATTTGGTTATCATTAGGACATTGAAAGTCCAAGATTGGGTATCAAGTGCACAATACTTAAGTCCAAGATTGGGTATCAAGTGCACAATACTTGATTCCTAAACTAGCAAAACATGAAAATTAGGTTTTACAAATTTTGGATGAGATAAAGCTATCCAAGGCCTAAGATCCCTTAGGTAAGCTAACAAGTAGGGCCAATTTTGACCAACTACTCTAGCAAGAATCCACCCATTTTAAGTAAAGTCTTCAGGGGTGTGCACTAGAGGAGATTGAAAAAGAATTAGGATTTTCTAGGAAGAAATTTATAGAGGTATAAATATTTTAGGTGGAGTTTAGAGCCACCAAGACCAAGCATGCATGCTTATTGGTGCAAGTCACTAGAGTACATAGGCCCCATATTTTGAATATGGATATAATCAGGTTGTAACATAGAATCAGATAAAAGCATTACCAGAAACTAGAATCAAGAAAAATGATATGGATGGATCATCCAGTTCAACTCCACTATCCAGTTCAGTCCCTCTAACTACTACAAGTTCAACCACGCAGTCCCTAACATCTAATAAATCTTAGTTTTCTTAGGTTAATTTTATATTTATTTTTCATGTAAATTAGAAAATGGAACTAAAAAATATAATAGTTGATTTAGTAATATTGTAAACATGCACATGTTGCATGGTTTTGTAAGAACAAGTCTTATTTCAAAGACATAATTTTGACTAGTTTAAATATGCATACAAAATTTACATCAATGAGAACTCTTGTATTAATTATTATTAGCATTTAATTTTAGATTTTTACATGGATTTAGAGGATGAGGTAACCTCTCCCAAAATATATTTATATTTTAATCCTCTCATTTTTAAGGGGAGAAGAGGCTATTGGAAAATATTATCAATAGAGGAAGAAATATTTTGATTGTCACACAACTATGTTGATGTCTTTATCTTTTAATTTTGTGTAATTAGTTGTGTTTATTTTATTATTTGGTTGATTTAGTAATTAAAAGTGTGCAAAAGATATAGATAATTCCTTGTTGTTATTAGTGGTTTATGCTAGGCTAAGATGTGCAATAGTTATTGGATGATTAGTTGATATCATTAATTTTATACAATTAGGTTGACTGTTTCATTTCTCTAAGTGTGTAGAAGTGTTTCCCATGATATAATTTTCTAGGAGTGAGTAATAGTTTCCTTAGATACCTATTTGATCTGAGCTATGATATTTTGAATAAGGGTATGAAAAAATAACTCTAAATAGGAATAACATTTAATTGAGATATCAGAGTTTGCTATATCATCTTTTCCTTTGACTCTATTATTGTGTTTTTATGTGTGTGGGCAATACATGCTAGTTTCAAGAATTAGTTTTAGACACTTGTCCATAAAGAGACCAACTTGGAATTAATCCCTCTTGAGATCATATAACCTTCTTTCTTTCTCTACCTTTCCCTCTTTTGGAGTTTTTTTTGAGTTCTACCCATTGTAGAATAAAATCCATCCATCCAACTTAAGTAAAATTCAACTTTATTTTAGGTTTCACTCATCCATTCACACTTTGATAATAACTTGCATGATTAACATTCTATTATACCACTTCATTTTTAACCCATACCTATAACTTCAAGCCCTAGAGTGGAGTTTATCTCTATTGAGATCCTAAAATGTTAAAGGTTACCTCATTAAATCTATGGTGTGTATAGAAACCACATCAATAGAAAGGAAAGTTAGCACTATAAAGAGGGCCAGAATCACTATGTGCCCTTCCCTATAAAATTTTGTCTCCTACATCTTATTTGTATTAGATATAACCAAGAGATTAATCAGATATAGATCCCAAACTAGTATTCTGGTTTCACCTTTGTCAATCCATCAAAGTCCTAGATCTACACTAGTTATTCCCATAATACCCCAGTTTAAGACACCTTTTCCAATGATAAAAACCTAGCCCATTAATCATCCCATGTCTTAGCCTTGGCTAGTTGGATCCATTATTTCATTGCTAAGAGATGTGCATAAGTTACCAAGGAATCTAGATAAGTACCTACCTTCTTTCTCCCCTTCAGGAGGAAAGATGATAGAGGAGGATATCAAGTCTTTCAAAGTTGATTTAAGGTTGATGAATGTCACTGATGAATATGTTACATACAATATTTTCCCATTCATATTTTAGGATGTTGTTTATGATTGGTTCCTCAATTTGCAAGAGAACTTGATTACTTAATGGAACTCATGTCAAAGCACTTTTCTTGCCCAATTCAAATAGGTTACCAGTCTGAGTGTGGTTTATCAACATTTCACCAGTATGAATAGGTATCCTAATGAGCCAATCCATGATTTTTATGTAAGGTTTTAGAAGATGTACACTTGGATAAGAGTTGTATATAAACCATAAGAGGCTATAGCACTCAAAATTTATAAGAACACCTTGGATCCAATTACTATAGTATTTATGCAAAGAGATACTACTAGTAAAACTATAGTACTGGCTATGAAGAAGCAATCAACATTGATAGGTAGCTAAATCCTCAGATAATAAGTACTCCCAACCTTAATGCTAGTTTCCCATGTTTGAATGAAGTGCCTCATGTGAATTAGAATGTTCATGCATTCAACCAGAATTAGTTATATACACTACCTCCTATGATGTAACATACACCAAATCAAAACTATGGCTTCTTAAACAACCATGCATAAATGAATGGTCATCATCAGAGACAACATTTTCTCCCATCTAATACCATAGTTTCCTAGGGTGTAGATTTTACAAAGATCGACCTAGATTCTATACAAAGGATGGTTTAAAAGCTAAATAATGACTTCTTAGGCTTGCAGAGCAATATAATTAATGCTACTAGTTAGAATAATAATTTTTTTTTGTATATCCAAGATTTAATAGGCCTTTCAACAAGACTACAAATAATATAAAACAACAACAAGATAATAAGTTTATATTATCAACATAGTGTAGATAACTCTGCCCAATAGCTATAAGGTTTATAACACATCACAACATGGTGAGCTTGACAGTGTTGAGTACTGTGCAACATTTAAAATCTTCTAGAGAGAAATGGTGAGGCAAGATTTAATGAATAATCCACCAGAGTTCCCCCATGATACTAGTTCCTCAAGCATAATTATGGTCTTTTAAACTCATGAGTTTCTTTTCCAAAGTGAATATGATAATGTGCCAGAGGACAACTTAGATGAGGTACATTATTTCCATCAGTTCCATAGAATTAATTAAAATTTTAGGAACAATCAGCCCTTCACTGCATCTACTCCTCTTAAAAACATAATTGCTCCCCTAAATTTGAAAGCTGATAATAATCCACCTCCCCAAAAGGGAATGATTAACCCTTAAATAAGGAATAATATATCAAAGGAGGATACAATATCATTGAGGACATGAAGAAGATAAAATTAAACATCACTCTTCATGGATTGGATCAGATTAATGAACATAAGGATCTCTTATGGAGGTCCATTATAAGGAAGTCTATTGTAAAGAATCCAAAAGCTACTCATACAAATGTCATATAAAAGAGTAAGTCATAAGTTCCTCCTTTCTTGTTAACTATTAGAGCATTTGGTAAGAATATACACAATTTTTTAATTGATTTTGAAGCTTCAACCATTGTAATGTTGAATTTTATCTGTTAAAAGTTAGGATTAACTCCAAGCCCATATAAGAGGATGGTTTCAAAATTAGATAAAATAATAGTGCTTATGGTTAAAGAGATGAATGACATGCAAATTCAAGTTGCATCTGAGCCATATGTGTAGATGAATATAGACATCCTTATGGTATATATCCTAGAGCGATATAGACTTCTACTAAGCAGGGATTGGTTAAAGATGTTGAATGGATATGTAGCAATAGAATTCTCTCACATTTGTCTAACCTAAGGAGGTATTCCAAATCAAAGTCAAATTGGTCGAGAGCTAAGAATGAAGTATCCCATCACATAATATAATGATAATAATGAATAAGTAAGTTATAAATCTCTTAATCTTGGGGTTTATACCTTTACCACAAAGTATGAGGTGTAAGGGCCAAAAGTCTAGGGACCTTCCTAATTATGGAATCTCCATTTTTATGGTGTAAAATATAAGTAAGGATCAGGCATTGGTATCAAACTAGTTGACCTACTAAGAAATAAATACCTAACATCATATAGGTTGAAGTTTTCATGCACTAAAAATAGAGAAGAATACAAGGCACTAATTTTAGGGCTATAATTCGATCTTAAAAATAATGTTGAGTAATTGCTAATATATGGAGATTCATATTTGTGATTAATCAAGTCGAAAATAAATACCAATGAAAAAATCACATCTTAAGAGATAAAAAAATTGAGCCTAGAATTTGATCGAGTCATTTGGGGCATTCAATATAGTAGTTATTCCTAGGGAATAAAACTAGACTATTGACTTGTTGGCTACTTTAGATGTTAATTTAGAACCATTACAAGAGTATAAAGTATAGAGGTTCCGTATTGAACTCATACCTTGTCCATCAGTTCCTGACAATATAAAAAAAATCTAGGTGTTTGATAATGTTCAACATATTATCTAATTCTTGACCAATTTAGGTAGATTTGAATCTCAAATCATTAATGATAAAGAAATTAGTTATTTATACTTGAAGAATTAGAATAATAATAAGTCATTCAACTCAAATGAAACCATTTTCATTTAGGGATGGTTTCTTTGGAGAGAATTTGATATGGATCCCCAAGGCTAGCAACATAGGCAACCCAAATTCAATGAATCAAAGTTTAACAAGGAGAACTTTGGGGATGAAGTGATCCATGATATGTCAACATTGGTCTTAGTTTCACATAATAAGAAAGACAAAAGGTAAAAGACTTGTTCATATAATATGAATATGTGATTGCATGGACCTATGAAGACTTGAAGGTTTTCAATCCTTTAGTCATCACCCATACATTATTGTTGAATCCAAACCATAATCCATTTAGGAAAAGATAAAGGATGGTCAATCCCATCCTATAAAAACTCATCCAAAATGAAATAGAGAAGATATTGAATGCTAAGAAATTTTTCCCTATCAGACACTCAACTTGGGTTGTCAACTTGGTTCTTGTCAGGAAAAAGAGTGGGGAAATAAAATTGTGTGTTGACTTAAAGAACTTGAATAAGGCTTATGATAAAGACAAATACCCTATGCCTTCCTTGGATGAGGTGATCCAGATAGTAAGTGGTTTTGAAATGATGTCCTTTTTGGATATTTTTTGTGATATAACTAGGTGCTGGTAGAGTTTGAAGCTATGATGAAGACTACATTCACCATAAAGTGGGGTACTTATATGTACAAGAGGATGATTTTTGGCCTAATTAATGTAGGAACTACCTTTAAAAAAGCCATGGACTATAAATTTCAAGGGTTGATAGGTAAATGCATAATCATCATTATGGATGACCTCACTATTTTCTTAAAGAATAAAAATGATCATATAGGCCATCTAAATTCAATATTTGAAATATGCATAAGGTTTGACATCTTGCTAAACCTAAAAAATATCATATTTGGTGTTATTAAGGGTAAATTATTGGGTAAAATAATCACAAAGGAAGGGATCACCATTGATATGAGTCGAGTTCAAGGGATTTCCAAGATTGCATTTCTGAACAATAAAAAGATCTCAAGTCTTTCTTTGAAAAGATAAATTTTGTGAGGAATTTTATCTCAAGTTATATATAAAATTTTAGACCTTTTAATGCAATGATTAAGCAAGATGACAAAGTGGAATAGACACTGGAGGCCTAATTTTTTTTTAAGACATCATGGATACCATATCTTAGGCTCTAGTTTTAATAAGCTTGGACTTCAATAAGGACTTTTTATTATATTTGATTGCTTAAAATCACATAATTGTTACTATGCTTACCTAGAAGAAGGATGTAAATTAGCATCCTATGGAATTTATGAGCACAAATTTAAAGTAAAAAGAGATCAAATACTCCATGATAGATAAGCAAATTTTTGCTCTCATTAAAGAGGTAAATAAATTCAAGCATTACATCTTGATAAATAAGACTATCACCATTATGTCAGACCCTACTATCAAGCTCACTTTGGGACATAATTATTGGGAGATCACAAAGATAAATGGATTGAAAAATTATAAGAGTTTGACATAGAAATCAATCCTACCAAAATTGTCAGAGGATAAGGCATCATTCAACTTATGATTGAGCCTGACATGCACACCACCATTAAAGAGGTCTATGAGACCCATGTATCTAAAGGAGATTGGTATGATGATATAATTAAATATTTAATCACTCATACTTATCCATTAGAACTTAGTAAAGAACAAAAGAGATCCTTAAGGCTCAAACTACTCACTACATGACCAAAAAAGGGATTCTCTATAGAAGATATTATGAAGTCATCTACCTGAGATGTGTATCATGAGAAGAAGCTCAAGAAATCATGGAGAAATTAAACTAAAATATAAGTAGTGGTAATCCATATAGAAACACCATAACACATAATATTCTCAGAATGGGCTGCTATTGGCCAATAATATTTAAATATACACATGCCCATGTAAGAACATGCCATGAATTCTAGGTATTGAAAAAGAGAGAAGTACATGCAGTAATGCCATTATATATTATTGTTAAATAAAGGCCATTTTATTAGTGGGGATTTGATTTTATTAGTGTCATCAACTTGAATTCTTTAGGTAGCCACAAATGTGTGATCATAAAAATAGATTATTTCATTAGATGGACTAAAGCAGTGGATACAAAACATTCCTTAGAACATGATGTAATCACTTTTATTGAATAAAACATCATAGCTAGGTTTGGTATCCCCTTTTACTTAGTTTTTGATAATGGGACACTATTTCAATTAGTTGATTCACTGAATGGGCCCATAAAAACCAAATCACCATCATATCATCTTCCAATCATTACCCACAAGGAAATGGATTGGTTGAATTGACAAATAAGAACCTGATCGATGTGATTAAAAGATCAATTATAGATAAATGTAGTGAGTGGTATCATCTATTAAAATATTCACTATGGGTAAATTGAATAAGATATAATAAGGCCTTTAAAGCTTCACCTTACCTTCTAGTATATAAATGACAAATGGTATTCCAAATTATGCTCAAGTTGATAACATATCAATTCACGCAGGAGTACATGGAACCAAGTGAGAAAGTGAAGTCCTAATTATTATATATAATAGAAGTGGAATATTTAAGGACTAAAGCTTGGCATAATTTCAGTGAACATCAAGACTTGGTCAAAAGGTGGTTTGACAAAAGAACAAAGTTTAAAGCATTTAGAATATCTGATCTAGTACTTATATTAGACAAATCCCATGAAAATAAAGGATAGCATGAAAATTTTACCCCTTGATGGATCATAATTTACTAGATATCATAGATTTTGGGTAACAATACTTTCTATGTAAGGGACCTCTAAGGTAATGAACTGACATATCTAGTTAATGGGCAATTTTTGAAACGTTACTTCATGATGTACCATCTAGAGATATCCTTGAGTAATAAAAAGTGATATGGTAGAGGTAGGTATAGGTTAGATTAATTTATTTCTTAGTTAGATTTATTGTTTTCTAGCATTTGATTTCTTTAGAGTAGTTTTATGCTTTCTAGATTAGTCTTTCGTATTTCCAATAGTTTGCTTTCCTTTAGTTTAGTTCCCTATTTTCTAGATTAGATGTCTTTGTTTTATGATAATTATATTGACTTCTCTTGGTATGACTAAGCTAATATCCAATTAACTATAATATCATGCATGATTGAACTAAAATGGCAAATCCATGAGAAAGGTCCCAAAACAAAGAATAAGTGTGGGAAGAACATAAAACAAAACACACAAATTGGTTTATTTGTAGGATTTACACCTTTATATCTAATATTTTTAGAATTTAGGTATATAATAAAAAACTTAACCATGGTTATATCACAATTGAATACTTATATCAAGTATGTAAAAGATGCTCTCATTACACCATACAAATTTAGAATTTTTTCTCATTTCTTTGGATCAAATACATTTCTCATGTTAATACTTATTTAAGGTAATAACCATTGATGCAAATATAGTTGGGAAAGACATTCTTATATCAAGTTTTCATAAATACCAGCTCATAATGGTTATTACCTTCCTTCTACTTGTATTATAAAAAAAGATGACCAATGCATTATAAAGAGTGATAAATAAAACCAAAATAAAATCTAAAGGTGATAAAATACTCACATGATGAAATAAGATCAATGTATCATTAATCATGCAAGTATACAAGGGAAGAAATGGATGGATCAAAGGTATCTCTATCAGGGCTATGGATGCTCGACTAGTAGTAGAGTAATGCTCGAGCTTCCATAGTTTTAATATGCTTTGAAGAAACTAAAATGAAACCTATAATTTATTACAAGTCCTTACTAAAACCCTTAAGACAAGGGTAAAATAAAATCACTTTATCTTACATAAATCCAAGGTATGAACAAAAATCATATGTTGCATGAAGTATTAAGAGTCTCTTTCATGTTTCTAATTCAATTATTATTTTATGGTATGATTCATATTTGATTTTTAATTACTAACCAAAATTTTTGGGTTATCAAATACTCAGGAGTATTCCCCCTGTGAGTCACCATTTTTTGTACTCAACATACCCCATTCTTAATTTTTAGTGAACCAATGTAGTCTAAAAAATCTAGGTTTGTTTGGAAAATATTTTTTCAATGACTTTTGTTTGCGCACCTATTTAAGCTCAAAAATTTACACAAGTTCTTATTTTTCACGTGGATGATTTTTATTATGTGCTAATCATGCATAAATGTAATTGACATTCTCTCATTATCCAAGTTTTTACTATGTGATTTATTCAAACTAATGTATTAATAGTTTTAGGGAGTTTTGCATACATGTAGGTTTTCTAATATGCATGAGAATTACCAACTTAAAATCCTAAGTTTTGGACTTAGCATATTTTGCACTTCACAAGTTGTGCATTTTGTGGTTAATGTCTTTTCAAACTTTATTCAAAAAGTGTGTCTTCATAAACTTTGTTTGGAAATTGTCTTTGGAAAATTTATCTTCAAAACTTTTACAATTTATGATATTCATTCATCATGAATTTTGGGTTTCACTTCTTCCATGTCTTTGCAAGTTTTGTCTTCATTAATTTTGTTTAGAGATTTTGTCTTCACAGGATGCGTTCTCAACTCTTAGTTTTTTTAAGTTTCGTACTTCAACATTTTGGTTCTTCACATCCTTTTAGTCTTTGTGAAAAGTGTTTTTCAAAACCTATGTTTGTTATAATTTTTTGAACGTCTTGAAAATTTTTATTGCAAATTTTGGTATTCAAAACTTTTGTTCATAATATTTGGTGTTCAAAACTTTTGTTTCAAACTTTTATTTTCTAGGTATGTTCCTAATTTTATTTTACAAGTTTAATTCTTCACAACCTTTGTCTTTGAGTTTCACGTATTTGAGGTGTTGCAAGAATTATCTGGCCCAATCTCAACAAAATTTTTGACACCTGAATTCTGAAGGCACACCATGTGGCACACCTAATTTTATATAGAATTGATGATAGGGTGACACAATTTTAATCTTACAACATGGAATTTCTTCAAATGTATAGAAAATATACATGGCATACCCACCAAAGTAAGTGATAAAATTTGAGTTAAATGAGTAAAACAAGATTGGAAACATTGGATATTAATAGTGCATAAACTATAATTAAAGTCTTGTTCTAAAATCTATGTGATCAAACTTAGAAGAGACATCATTCCTATTGATTTCTAATGAGCTCAAGAGAATTTTCACTCTAAAGAGAATTTAAATCCCTACCTATCTGGATTCAGTTATGAACCACTTTCAGTAAGAGATTAAACAATCATATTGAATATGAGATTTATAAGAACATATAAGTTAAGAATGGAGTCGTCATCTAAGGTATTCACAAGAGTATTACCATCATCAAATTTTTTTTATCAAGGAATTCATGGAATATATAGACAATGTATTCAAAATAATAGTGTTCAATGACTAGTTTTTTAATTACATAGTTCTATGGTACATAATAGATAATGTAAATGTCCACTCACAAAAGGAAAATTCAATAGCTAAGTAGAATAAATTGGTAATGGATTTACTAACATTAAAGCATGTAAAATTACACTTTATAGCATCCATGATAGAAGTGATGCCCTGCATTTACCTACTCTAGTATTTATTCTTCAACGAGAAGTGACTGGTTCCTTTATACACCACCTAAACCATACGATACTTGTCACCTATATCTCGAGGGATGATTTCCAAAGATACCTATCATTACCCATTATAGATGCCACATTTGATGGACATAGAATTGAATTTTGGAATAAAATAAGCATAATAAAAAATACATTAAGGAAATGGATTGTTATTAGAGAGGTGGTCACCATCAAGGCTAAAGAACCCATGACAATAACTCATTTTAGGATGGGAATCTATATTGGGATGACCCTACTAAACAAAATATATGGTTACAAAAATATTCACTTGCTCCACCTAAAATAGGTTCTATTGTTAGATCTATTGATGACCTCAAAGCTTACTTTCATGATAGGAGAGATAAGCAGTGCGAATATCTAGGAACATATGTTCAATAAGGATAAAATACCCATGGGCAGCCATTTATACATGGTGTCATATTTATTGGATGCAGTCATGGCCATTGTTTATGTTCACAATGAATCACTTTGGAGCCCAACCCCAAATTACAACAAGAATTAGGTATGTGACTTATATTCATTTATCCACATCAATTAATAAATGAGGAATACCATCATAATAGCTGAGAATGTTTATCCCCAAATGTGGAAGGAAATTCATGAATAACCCCTAGACCAAGTATCAAAAAGTATCAAGAAGACACTCTAGCTAAGGGGGGATTATTTGATATACCTAGACTATACTATAATCATGGTATTAGGACACAAGGTTTCCCATTTATATCTCCCCAAATATGTCTCAAACAAATTGGCAGATTAAGAAATAATTTATTAGCTATGGTAGAGTATAGATTAAGACATGAAGAAGAAATGCAAGGGTGTGTTCTATGAGTCTTTTATGATGATTGGATAGATGTGCTACAACAACAAGAAATTTTTTAGAGAAGTCAACAAAACCAAATAATTCTACTCATTAGCATATTTTCTACATAGGGAACCTTATGAGAACGATTTTATGTTCTTGAATGCAAATCATGAACCTTATGAGCATGATTTTATGTTCTTGAATGCAAAACATGATGCTAAGGTGATGGAAAGGGCATGAATGGTTGGGTTGATAGAAGATCATTTAAGATATATACAAAGAGAATTAATATATCAATCTATACATGTTTATATCAATCTATACAAAGAGAATTAATATTTATACATGTTTCATGGTTCATGATTGGACATTGATTTATACATGTTTCATTTTATTTTTTTCATGGAGCAAGTTCTACATTGAAGGAATGGTTCATGATAGTACCCTGAGTTGTGATCTATCAATTTAAAATATGATCATTCTCCATTATGTACTTAATTAATAACACCTATGTCAATATGACACTATGTATGCTTGGTTACTCATGTATCTTATGTTATTATTACCCTTAGGTTATCTATGATTATGACATAATATCCAATGTTATCATTTCTACCCCATATTTCAATATTTTCTATAACATCATTCACATACATTTTTATTTCAAGATAAGTTATTGTGTAGGATTCACAACTCACCTCAAGAGGGAGAATACATAGTGGATTTTCATAAATACTAAGCCATAACAACACACTACATAGACAAAAATTTGTATGTTTTTCTCAGTTGATCATATTTAATACCCATATTTTACTTAGAAAGTAATTTTGTATAAAAACATTCCATTTGGATAAGGGTGAAGGCCGACCATGTCCAAAATAGTGAATTATAATCCCAAAAGTCAAAAACATTAATTTATAGAATTCTTAGAATTATTCTCAATTAATTGAATAATTTTTAGTAGCTAATCAAAGATCATTTAAGATATAGATTGGATTAATATAATATGGGTTCTCTTTCAAGAAGGAATGAGGTGGGAGGGTGATGGATGGGTTTGGGAATGGAGGCTTCTTGAATGACCTCATTCCTTCTTGAATATATTATATCTTAAATGATCTATCAACCCAACCAAAGTTGGAAATCTTGTTCTTGAATATATATACAAGCAGATGCAAAATATTTTGAAGCATGACAAGCTCACTGAAATCCATAAGGTCCCCAAGGTGAATGGGAAAGACTATATATTTTAAAACCAAATACTAATTTTGCTTTTGTAATTATTTTATTTAATTTCAAAAAATGATGATTTTATAGTTAAAGGATTCATAAGAACAAACCAAATTAGAGGTAAGATCACTGAGAGGGGAGTGCATTAGTGAGCCCAAATAATATGCCATGATGGATATCATACATCCTCCCTGAGTTGTGATCTATCAATTTAAAATATGATCATTCTCCATTATGTACTTAATTAATAACATCTATGTCAATACGACACTATGTATGCTTGGTTACTCATGTATCTTATGTTATTATTACCCTTAGGTTATCTATGATTATGACATAATATCCAATGTTATCATTTCTACCCCATATTTCAATATTTTCTATAACATCATTCACATACATTTTTATTTCAAGATAAGTTATTGTGTAGGATTCACAACTCACCTCAAGAGGGAGAATACATAGTGGATTTTCATAAATACTAAGCCATAACAACACACTACATAGACAAAAATTTGTATGTTTTTCTCAGTTGATCATATTTAATACCCATATTTTACTTAGAAAGTAATTTTGTATAAAAACATTCCATTTGGATAAGGGTGAAGGCCGACCATGTCCAAAATAGTGCATTATAATCCCAAAAGTCAAAAACATTAATTTATAGAATTCTTAGAATTATTCTCAATTAACTGAATAATTTTTAGTAGTTAATCAAATATCATTTAAGATATAGCTTGGATTAATATAATATGGGTTCTCTTTCAAGAAGGAATGAGGTGGGAGGGTGATGGATGGGTTTGGGAATGGAGGCTTCTTGAATGACCTCATAAGGAAAGATAAATATGTATAATTTACACCTATTTTTAGTTTAGATCTACTTGCACATAGTAAGACTGAGGTAAGCATAATTTCTATTTAGTATTTTAATCAATCAAACATCTTTTAAATTTGTTACTTTATATATTTAACATATTTTAGTATTGTAATTTATAATATTCACTTATCTGAGTTTGAAATTAATTGGCCTACTATATATAAATTTATCACACTTGTGATGTGTGTCATTAATCCATTCATTTAATTATAGTTATGACCTTAAATAATAGTTATGGATTCATTTAATTATATTTATAGTTATGGATTCATTTACTCAAAGAATCATGAGATCCCCTATTAAAATATTCTTGTACAACTTGAATCCATTTAGACACTATATGAGGAATTCTTTTCTCCCTTTATTTACCTCCCAAGAGAAGCCTTACTCTTGGAGTACCTCTTCCCCTCTATCTATGATGACCTCTAATAATATGGGTTCTCTTTCAAGAAGGAATGAGGTGGGAGGGTGATGGATGTGTTTGGGAATGGAGGCTTCTTGAATGACCTCATAAGGGAAAGATAAATATGTATGCTTTACACCTATTTTTAGTTTATATCTACTTGCACATAGTAAGACTGAGGTAAGCATAATTTCTATTTAGTATTTTAATCAATCAAACATCTTTTGAATTTGTTACTTTATATATTTAACATATTTTAGTATTGTAATTTATAATATTCACTTATCTGAGTTTGAAATTAATTGGCCTACTATATATAAATTTATCACACTTGTGATGTGTGTCATTAATCCATTCATTTAATTATAGTTATGACCTTAAATAATAGTTATGGATTCATTTAATTATAGTTATAGTTATGGATTAATTTACTCAAAGCATCATGAGATCCCCTATTAAAATCTTCTTGTACAACTTGAATCCATTTAGACACTATATGAGGAATTCTTTTCTCCCTTTATTTACCTCCCAAGAGAATCCTTACTCTTGGAGTACCTCTTCCCCTCTATCTATGATGACCTCTAATAATATGGGTTCTCTTTCAAGAAGGAATGAGGTGGGAGGGTGATGGATGTGTTTGGGAATGGAGGCTTCTTGAATGACCTCATAAGGGAAAGATAAATGTGTATGCTTTACACCTATTTTTAGTTTATATCTACTTGCACATAGTAAGACTGAGGTAAGCATAATTTCTATTTAGTATTTTAATCAATCAAACATCTTTTGAATTTGTTACTTTATATATTTAACATATTTTAGTATTGTAATTTATAATATTCACTTATCTGAGTTTGAAATTAATTGGCCTACTATATATAAATTTATCACACTTGTGATGTGTGTCATTAATCCATTCATTTAATTATAGTTATGACCTTAAATAATAGTTATGGATTCATTTAATTATAGTTATAGTTATGGATTAATTTACTCAAAGCATCATGAGATCCCCTATTAAAATCTTCTTGTACAACTTGAATCCATTTAGACACTATATGAGGAATTCTTTTCTCCCTTTATTTACCTCCCAAGAGAATCCTTACTCTTGGAGTACCTCTTCCCCTCTATCTATGGATTGTAACATGGTTCAAATCACACCTCAAGATTAATTAGGTGGATCCATTCTTTTGTATACCTATCAAGACAATTATCATCTTCAAACATTTCAACATAATGTGGGAGAAATTGACATAAGTCTATCCAATAATTCCACTAGTAATCCACCTCCCAATAACCCTCCCCTAATACCAATTTGGGGAATCCTCTCTTGTTTTAAATTTACTTGTAAAGGGTTTAGGCTATTGACTACATTAGTCTTAGAGATGGTTGTGGTTTTAGTGTTTGGATTGAGGAAGGGATTGGGTTGTTTAGCTAAAATAACATCCTCATCCAAAATATTTTTTATCATAACTTTGAGATCATTACAAATTTTAGTGTCATGTCTAGGTATCCTATGATAAGAACATACTTTGTTTTCCATATACCATGCTAGTTTTTGGATACAAGGATTAACTAGTTTGATAAGAGGTAACATGACAAGGGAGGTAATGTCAAAATATGAACTTAACCCTAATTTTGAAGCACCCAGGGAAATTATTTTAAAAAAATATTTTTATATTTAAACATATTAAACATTTAAAAAATTATATACGTTATTTAATAAAAATATTTAATGTATCTTAAATGATGCTAAATATTTTTTGAAGACCATTCATTATATTTCATGATTATAGCATGAAATATAATTCAACAACCATTCATAATAATTTTAGAGGTACATACTAGGATTCCACCCCCCTAATGGATGGGAAAGCACAGAGTACTGGACCTCTTGGCCTACCCAACAACCTTTGGACCAAGGAACATCCTCCCAACCACCACCCATTATGATGATAGTTTTAAAGTAGGATTAGGGTGTGGAAGAAGCACCTATTGTGTTAAGTTCCTTATAATAAGGGATTTCCCAAACTTTTCCACCAATTTTAATGAAAGACGTTAAGCAAGAGCAAGAGGTGAAGGAAATTATTACTACTACAACTTATTTGGGAGGAGAACATGAACAAATTTGCATTGATTCCTCTGACTCTAAGGATATAGTTATTCCCTTTGCTTCCAAAGTTCTATTTAATACATTTTTAGATATTGCACCTTCCACAACTCAAGAGACTCCTCCCTTAGCTGAAAAGATAACAATTTGTTATAAGAGTAAAGTAAGAACTCATAGGGACCCTCTTCCATCAGTAGAGTCTCTTGCAAGTTCAAATATGGAGGTACCATCAAATGAGCCTAAGCTTGAGGATGAGGATGAATAACTATAGAGGGATAAAGTCTTAAGCCTACAAGGAATAAAAGGAAAATTACCACTTAAGGTTGGAGGATCATCTGAAGTCACTACCACTGTAGCCACTACTCTAATTATTTCCACAGTTGTTGTGGTTTCTTCAATCCTTGTGGTTCCTATTGTATCCTCTATTCCTATGGTTTTTTAAGTCCCTATGGTTTAAGTTGTTTCTAGTTCTATTGTGGTTTCATCATCTTTAATTTTTTATATAACTATTATTATTTATTCAGCCCTTATGGTTTCCACTTCTCATGTTACTACTTCATTTACTACTCTCTCCATTATTTATAAGACTAAAAAAGTCCATTTAAAAAAAATAGTGGTATCCCTAGTAAGTGCCCAACTTCATGTGTCTTCCACTTAGTTGGGATTGACCATGACTTCATCTCATACTAATCAAGCCACTTATATTACTTCATATACAAAAAATATTAATAAGAAAACCACTTATTTAGTGCATCCCATGCCCTAATTTGACAATGTGGACTAGTCTAAAATTAACTTCTCTTCACTACCATAACCAGTGCATGTAGAGTCCTTAAGGTAGTCTTATAGGGATGTTTTTTTGGAGGCTTGCTCCCAAGACACTCAACTAGTGGATGCTACATAATTAGTGATATCTAAAATGGCCAATATCCTTGGAGGCCTAAGTTGTACAAAGACATAATCTAGTCATTATAGAGCTACTCACTATGATCTCCATCTTTGACAAATCAAAAGGAACCATCCAAAGAGTTAAGAAAAATAAGATCTAAGATGAATCTAGTAGCATTGTGATTTTAGAAGAAAGGCAAGATGTTTTCTTGTTATCAAAGAGAAAGAATAGGAGACTTAGAGAGTCTCCATACAATGAGGATTTTAAAACTTATCTTCAATCAAATACAAAGGCTTTGTTATAACTTCATGTGTGTATTGAGTAAGCTAGGCAAGAGTTGGATTAGGTATAAGAGAAACAATAGACAATATTTTTAGAGTATATTATTACTCATACTTGTTAGGTTTGTCCTATGTGGGGTTTTGTCCCACATTGGCTAGTTTAGATTGCATTCTATTTTGCCTTGCCTATATAACTAAGTGCTATACATTGTAATATACATGATTATTTATGATTTACATACTTTGTAATATTTTTCATATCATTTGAGTATAAAAATTATTTTGTCAATTGGTTTCTTCTAAGTATATGCTGAAGCATGAATGGTTGTGTTAATGAGAGATTGGAGAGATCTTGGATGAAGAGTTTTGATAACTATTTCATGGTACCAGAGCCACCCTCCGATAGCCATTACTCAGCTCATGATGTAATCTAGTAAAACATTATGTTGGAATTTTTTACCAAGCATTGAAAAGTAGAGGAGTCTAGGTGAGCACCATTATATATCAAATTTGTGTTGACCTCTATCTTCCTAGTGTTGGATCATACCTAGTGGTAGTTTTGTATTGTGAAAAAGCATTGTGTTTAGGTGATTTTTTGGCTTTCTACTAGTGGCATCAAAATACCACTATTTTCAAGGCTAATCTCTTGAGGTTTGGGGTTTCATTCTCATAGGGGCTGAGATCAAGGTTGAGTGTGTAATAGGAAAAGGGAAAGTACCACTTGATGTTGAGGTTAATGTGCCTATGAAAATAAAGGTGTGGGGATGAAAATCACCTAAGGTTACTATAAATTTGTAGTGTAATCTGATTGTGGATAAGCTAGTGGTGAAGAACAATGTGAAAATTAGAAATAAGATTTGGTCTGTGGCCTTTCCATGACATATATATATATATATATATATATATATATATATATATATTTAAAGGATCTTACCATCTTAAAAATGGCTTCTTGAGCCATCTAAATCTAGGTTTTGACCTCTCGACTTGCTCCTACCTACCCCCTATAAGCCTACATGTATGGACCTACTCACCACCATCTTAATGACCTCTTCTCCATTGCCAATCTCACCTTGTTATTGCTGATTATTCACTTTGATAGAAGAGTTTATCAATGCCCTTGTCTAGACACTTGGCATAGTCTTCTTTATTCAAACATAGGATTATTTAGATGATAGGAATTTTGAAGGAACCCTTGACCTTTGAAATCTTGTTAGATTTGTTAAGATTTCACAATTGAGCAGTTATCAAATTTATGTAATTGGAATGTAGGTGCATCCTAGACTTACCATAGATGTAGTGTACAATAGCATGGTGGCTAGACCCCGTTCACTTTTTCAATATGGTAATTTCCTCTATGATCATCTACAAATATGTGGGATGAGAAGGTGGTAGTTTTGATCCCTTAGAAGTGCATCTATTCTTCTCCTTTGCCATATTGGTAACTACCTTTGCTAAAAAATAATGGCATTCCATTCACCTTTGATGTGACTCCATCATGATGTCATATTATCCCATACAACCATAATGCACTAGTCAAACCACCCATGTTGTATCCAATGCACTTGCCTTTGTTTTTTTGAAAGATTTAAAGTAAGGTGGGGTACGTTTTATTAAAGTGGGAGACATAATGAAAATTTGAGGTGGAGATAATTATGACCAGGACCATATGTTTTTACTGAGGTGAGGTGATGTGTATTCACATGGTGAGACAATTTTTTGATTGTTTTTATTGATAAAAACAATATATTATGATGTGAAAATCCTTGTATTTATGCCTTAAGTGGCCTATTTGTCATTTTAGTGCTTATAGAGTTGTATAGGGTCATGAATTTTAACTTATATTGATCTAAAGATATTCTTGATTCTGTGCCAATTTTAAGGAGTGGTTGGATGAGTATGTTTGTTGTTGATTTGATCTCAAATTCCAGTTTGTAGTGTTTTTTAATTGTTTTGACCCTTTTTTATGGGAAATCAAAAAATGTATAATTTTTGAATCATAACTCAGATTTGAGTTCTATTTTTTTCAAAAGTGCATTTATTATTATCTATCTATTAGTCTCATTAAACTATAAAAACACACTATTTTATAAAATGCAATATTTTGGAGGGTCTCTTTGCATTGGATGTGTTACATTGTGCTTACAATTTATGGTGGCATTTTAGTGGTGACTCATTTGTTATGTTGTGAGAATTTTTAGAGGGATTATTCATTATTTTTCACCTGCTTTATCTATTTCATTTTTCAAATATCAAAAGGTGAGGTCCAATCTGGTAAGAGGTCAAATCCCCTCACAGGTAACACAAACTTCCTTCTTGCTTCTTCTCGATTGCATTGTCATCATTTATTACACTCATAGACACATTTTTGGCTGAGTTTGATGTCATATTATTGATTATGCATTATCAATACTAGGGTTTTTTTAATACTATGGGCCTTACATTGTACTTCATGCATGTACTATTTTAGATGCATTTTTTAGTTGAGCTTGACATCCTTTTGCATGTGTTTTACATATTATTTTTGGCTATTTATTATTTTCTAGTGTGTTTGTATATATTATGGCTCTTTTTACATTTACCACACTCTTCTATCATCCCATGACATGCATTATTACTTTGAAATGTTGATAGTTGTGTCATGTTTTTTCGAGGCCCCTTTCTTAGTGCCTCGTCTTCTTCTATGGAGACAACTCTTTGCTCCCTTATTTTTGGATCATCTCTCTTGATGACTTATTTGATAGGTCAATAGCCTCCTCATTTGGAGATATTCTAGTGAATCCTATTTTATTCCTTATTTTCATTTGGTTTTTTAATGTATGGGTTATATTGTACTTACATTGATTTATAAAGTACCATGGGGGGTTTGTTGATTTAACCTTATCTCCCTTCATACATTTGTGTGGTCTATTTTGGGCACCTTTTCACTTTGTTAGTTTATTGTGTTTTCCATATCCACCATGGGACATCATATTTGAGAGAATTATCTATAATTTTGACACCTTTTTTTGATAGTTGACAATCTCCTTATTTGGAGTTATTTTGGTGTATACAATGTCAACTTGTTTGATGTTAGAGTAGTGAATTCAAACCATTTGTACAGACCTTTTACCTCTAATCCATCCATTCAGTAGTATGAGGGGTGTGATGTACATTATTCTTCTTGGTATTTATCATTTCTTACACATGAAGTACTCTTTTTTACTTTCATCACCACTGATAATCTTCTTGATTGAAGCTATTTTGGTGAAGCCTACTATCAGTTATTTTTTGTGATTGAGTAGTGGATTCATACCACTCATACAAATTGAGTTCTTTTATGAATTATGATTACTTGTAATGAGTACTTATTAAACATCATTTTTGGGGGTATTTATTTCTCTTTCTTCTTCTTTTTTCTCTTTTGGGGGGAGTTTTTCCTATGGGTTTTCTCTCTTTTCTCTACTTTATGAGAGTTATATGTATTTTACATTCTTTTGAGTGTTTTATAGATTAATCCTTTGTATATGGGTATCTTAGTTATTTGCTTTGTTTGTTATAACCCATATGAGGATTGTTAGTTGACTCCATGGCCTTCTTGATGATTCTTATAGTGATACCAATGTGATATCCCCACCAGTGACACTAGTGTGGTAGCCCCACCAGTCTTTGTGCTCAGTTCACCAACATGTTGGAGGGTGTTCAAGTAATTATTATTTGGGTTTATAATTGTACGTAGTACTTTGGAATGTAGTGTTTATATTTAATGATCCTCATATACAACACCATTCCTACTTTCACTTAGTGGTTATAGCGACTCAACATCCACGTAATCTATCATGATGGATTAGTGTCTATAGGGACACATGAATTCATATTTCATCCTTTATTATTATCCCTTATCTTAATTTTAGGGGGGTATTAGAGTATCTTATTACTTATGCTTTTTAGGTTTATCCTATGTGGGGTTTTATCTCACATTGGCTAGTTTAGCTTGCATTCCATTTTGCCTTGCTTATATAAACAAGTGATATACATTGTAATATACATGTTTTTTTATGCTTTACATTATTTATAATATTTTTCATATCATTTGAGTATAACAATTATTTTTACAATTAGTTTCTTTTTAGTATACGCTGAAGCATCATTGACTGTGGTAATGAGCCGTTAGAGAGATCTTGGCCGAAGAGTTTTGATAACTCTCTAAAGTATAAGTTTTTGGGGAAATTAAGGTGATGTTTAAATTTTATCTCTCAAATTATACAATATCTTGGACACTAGTAGTTCAATGAGAGCTAAAATATCTCCTCATATTAATGAAACTTCTAAATTATTTAATTATTTAAAAGATGATGAGAAGAAGCTAAATATCCTTGTATTATATACCACCAATAAAGATTTTGTAGATTTGGATTTGATGACACCATTGAAGGAAACCAATTCACTCAAATTTTTGGTGATCAGGACATTAAAAGTTTGAGACTAGGTGTCAAGTGTGCAAACCTTGATTCTGAAACTAACAGATCATAAAAAGTAGATTTTGTAATTTTTTGATGAGTTAAAGCTATCCCAGGCCCAAAATCCCTCAAGTAATCTAATAAGTAAGGCTAATTTTGACCAAATACTCCAATAAAAATCCACTAATTTTAAGCAAAGTCTTTAAGGGTGCATGCTAGAGGATATTGAACAAGAATTAGGATTTTCCAAGAAGAAAGTTTGGAGGTAGAAATATTTCAGGTGGAGTTTAGAGCCATCAAGATCAAACATGAATGATTATTGGTGCAAGTCACCAGAGTACCTAGGCCCTCTCTTTTGAGTATGGATATAATCAGGTTGAAACATAGAATCAAATACAAATAATACCAGGAATTAGAATCAAATAAATAGGCTATGGTTAGATCATCCAATTTAACTCCACCATCTAGTTTAGTTCCTTTGAATACTACAAGTTCAACCATGTAGGCCCTAACATCTAGTAAATGTTAGTTTTATTAGGTTAATTTATAATTATTTTTCATATAAATTGGCAAATGAAAATAAGACATGTAATAGTTGACTAAATAATCTTGTAAATAAGCACATATTGCATGGTTTTATAAGAAAAAGTCTTATTTCAAAGACACAATTTTGACTAGTTTAAAAATGCATGTAGAATTTACATCAATTAGAAATCTCATTCTGATTATTGTTAGCATATAATTTTAGAGTTTTTCATGGATTTTGAGGATGAGGCAACCCTTTCCCAAATATATTTATATTGTAATCCTCTTATTTTCAAGGAGAGAGGAGTTTGATTGGAAAATATTATCGATACAAGAAGAAATATTTTGATTTTCACACAACTATGTTGGTGTCTTTATCTTTCAATTATATATAATTAGTTCTTGTAGACACCTAAAACTAGCCACAACTGGCTCCACCTGGACTTTAGACTGATTCCTACCAACCATTACAAATTAAGCCTAAGAATCACTGAACATCTCAAATTTACTTGTGCATGATTCATCAAAACTCAAAATCATGTTGAGACATTCCTAATTAGGGTATTCTATCATATGCAATAATAAACTCTCATAGATTCACCCCTAATCACCTTTCAACATCACAACTATCAATTTTTCCTATAGACTTATTAAGTGGGGTTTTTGAACAAATATCTAAATCTTTTAAGAACTAAAGTGCTAATCAAAATCAATTAACAAGTTAAACAAGATTAAATTCCTAGTTAAATTATCCATTTGCAATTAATAAATATCTAAAAATGGAAATTCCAAAAATCAAAATATCAAAGCCTTTCATCATTTCCTTTATGATTTGTCAAGCTCTTTGAAAATATCTTAAAATATCTAATTTCAGATCCATGCCTAGTAATTACAAAGCATAATTACTTGACAACTATTAACTCAATTGGAGTTAGTTTTAACTCACTTAAATTTAATTTAAACCCATTCCAAGCCTAAACTCAACATTAACTCACCTTGGATGAGAGTTAATTCCTAAAGCTATAAATACAAGGCCTCGCCTATTGAACTATAATCTATTTTGGTGTAAAGTTACTTTGCACAAATATCTTCAATAAGCTCTTTGGTGTAGTGTTGTAATGCCTAAATACCTTGAAAGTAGTGTTACCATGCCCAAATATTTAGCCAAACAACATCAAAGCCAAGGTGTCAAGGAGAGAAGGAGCCAAAAAGGTTTCATTGTCAAAGACTTCTTGATGCACAAACTGAGCAAGCCATTTAACAAAGCCATTTGGAGATTCAAGGATGGTAAAAGATTTAATTATTATATGTTTTTGTTGTGTTTTCATTTAGTTTTTATTACCTAAGCTCTCCCATGTATCTAAGCTAGAGGTGTTAGTATTTAAGTGTGTTTATTTCATTGGTTTTATGAGACTAACAAAAGACTAACCTCCCCTCTATGTTAAATCCTAGTTCACATGTTGGCACACTCGATGGGACCCACACCCCCATGAAGTTACTCTTAAGACCTTTTATAACACTCTCCTAATGATTTTTATGTAAAAATTTGAGATTGATGATTAAAAAAGGTGAAAATTAAAGACCAAAAGATGTTTTTATAGAAGTCACAAAGTTTCTCTAAGTAGTCATAGTTTTGCTCTCTATAATCATAATATTATGCAATATCACTACTCACACAGTCACAGTTTTGTCTTTTTTTTTAAATAGTTTTGTGCCTAACCATCAAGGTTTATGCTAAGCATTTTTTGCTCACAAGGAAATCCTTGATATTTCAATATCATGACTCTAACAGTCATGATATTGCTATGAAAGTGGAGAGATTACAATATCCTTATTTTGTGAGTTGTGATATTATTAAAAAAAAATTGGTTTTGCTTAAACTTTAGCAATATTACATTTAATTTATAGCATTTAGGCTAACCATTTTATGATAAGTTGCAATATTGTAAATCTCATAATGGGGATATTGTGCTTTTTTCAATGATTTTGTACTTAGACTAGCTTATTGCTTTAAATGATCTATTTTCATGCAAGCTGTAGTATTTTGCTGATAGTTATGGTTTTATAAATAGAGTTGTAGTATTACTCTATGTTCTATAATTTTGCACACTATGTAAAAAACCAAAAACCTAAGATAAATATTTTGGAAGTCATTTATTCACTCATGAAGTGATTCTAAGCACAAGGAATCCCTAACATGTTTTGTAGGACCCAAAGGCCAAAAGGAAACATTTAAAATACTTCTAACTTACAAATTTCACATTTTAAATTGGTGTTTTAGTAATCTTTTTATTTAAATAATTTTCATTATGTTTAAATCTTTCAATAATAAATGCTAAGGGGCCCAAATTTTCACAACACATCTCATTTTGGTGAAATAAAATGAACTCACATTTAGTTACATACTCCTAAGAGTTGTTCATTTTATTATTGTTTGTGGAAAGTTTTTGTTTAATCAACATGAGTGATGTATGTATGCTCTCTCCCTGTCCCCTTTAGGGAACTCAGGTGAACAAAAATACTAATTATTTTCCTTGGTTGCTTTAGTCTAAAGTGTGAAAGAAATTCACTAAGGCCCTCTCCAAATCCATATGGTTTGGGTGACCCCAAAATGACCATAAAGTATTTTCACTTGTCTTTATTTTTCATGCATTTTAGTTTGTGAGCGGGAGTTCATCACCTCCTCACGAGTTCTCTAGGAAAGCATTGACTTGATAATTCATCTCTTGGCATAATTTCATCCCCACTCCATGGTGGGGTATATAAATTTAGGGTGACCCATTGGGATGCTTGTTTTGAGTAGTTAAAACAAGTTTCATTAGTGGTACTCAACCTTGGAATGTAGGGGTAACTTGTACATCACACTACACTGATAAAGTGACATATATAGTGATTGTGAAAAGGGCAAGACCTTTTCATAACAAGCTATTTGATGTGGATCCAAATGATGTAATTACATCTCTAGTGTTAGTCACCCTTGGGACCATCTATAAATGAGTGAAAATTAATAGTTTCTAACATCCCCACTTGTCATTAACATATTGTTGATGTAGGATGAGTAGCCCAAAGTTCTATGTCACAGTATAAAATCTTGAGAGAAGAGGGGGCCTAAATACCCTACTTTTCATGTTCTTTTAATTTTTAGATTGATAATTAAATTCCTCTCAAGAGAGAGTATATTGATATAATTTGACAGTATTCAACAACCATGTCAATTTTAGGATTTAGGATATTACACTTTAGTGTTTTTGTCATTTTATCCTTTTCTTACATGGTCTTGAGTCTAAATTATTTTATTTATCTTAATGCATCCAAAAATAAGTCTTATTTATACATCAGTCCTTTGTTTGAGGAGGTGTTATGCCATCCATTTGATATCACACCTTTGCCTTAGTCTTTTGGATAAAACTTGTGTGTATGTGTCACTTGTTTGAAAAGGGTATCATTACGCTACCTAATTCATTATAATTTCTTATGCCTTTGAGTTTATAAACAAATAATTCATAATATATTTAGAGCATGATAATGTTCTTATAATTATTTATTAATTTTAAAGACTTATTTGCCTTGTGTCTAAAATCCAAAATTTAAAACTGAAACTGTGTGATTTTTGGATCAATACCTAGTGCCATTATGCCATTCATTTTTGTCTAGCTTATTGTTTGTTCAAAGAAGACTAGTTTTCTAAGTTGATTTCAAAATTAAACTTGTAAAGTTCAAATCCAAACATTGATTGGTTTCTTCCTCTGCCTCATGTATTTTTGGCCTAGGCATTGATCCTTCTCTTTTGGGTCATGTAACTTAGGTTAATTCTTTATTCAATTTGAAAACTATTGTTTGTGCCTAGATTTAGGAGGAAGTATTCCTTCTTCTGTATGCCTATAGTTTCATGCCTTATACCAAATGACCAAGTTCATAATTAAATATGAATGCCTATTTTATGCTAAAGTGTTTCAAATTTGTTACATTAAATCTCATACCTTGTTTTGTTTAAAAGTTCAGATTTTGTGACTTTTCCAAAAGACCTTGTACATGCTTGTTTTAAGCCTAGATTTTGTGCCTTCTCTAAAATACATAAAAAATTCTAATCTATTTAGATTAGAATTGTTTGAAACACTTTGTACCTAGATTTTGGCTTTCCAATTTTATTTCATCCACTTGACCTTTTAGTGTAAGACATTTGACATTTGACATTTGACTATTTTTTTACCAAGTTTTAGCATAGACCTTTTGGAGATACAACTCCACTTTTTAGACCGAGTTAGACCTAGTTCAAACCATTTGTCCTTTGGACATTTTTTTTTTTAGTTTTTAGAATTCTAGGCCTTTTTCATGAAACATTCATCATTGATTTGAATATGTCTCACTATACTCATAATGAAGCCATGTAAAATCTAGGATATGATAATGTGGTCATGCAAGATGACTTTATTTAGGACCCTTATGGTGATGATGTATTTTATGAGATGTATCCCTATCCTCCTTACAACACTCAATCTAGGGAATAAAGCCAAGATCTTCTAGCTCATTATTTGGTCAACATGCCTCAATACTCAGTGTAAGACCAAGAACAAATAGCATAATGCCTTGCTAGCATACCATCATTTGTAGACCAAATTTAAAAAAAATCATACTTTTTTATGATCCCATTACATACTACCCCTATTTTTTTGATCATCACTTACTTGAAAATAAGGATGAAGTTTTAATCAGAGTCATGGAGGTAGGGGCTAAGTTTCCACCAGACTTCCCCCATAAAAAAAATTCCTAGTCTAGTTAGAGTGCCTTTAACTATATTTTATAATCAAACTATTAAATAAGTCTCTTATAAAAATCCTCAAGTGCTTTTGATGATGTCATATCAACACCCCAATATTCTTGTCATAGGAAAAGGCCTCATGGAGGATTATTTTATACAAATGCAGATAACATATCAAACATTTCTAAACTTAGCATGTAATTTCAATAACATGGCCATGTCAAATGATCCTCTCATCAAGTTAGATCCTTCAATAGGATTATTAATCAAATTTACAAGCCAAGTTAATTCAAGTATAGACCCATTCACATAAAGCAATTTAGTTGGAGACATGTTTAATGCCCTAGTTATCAAAAAAGTGTCTACTACTTCTACATAGACAAATGTGCCAAACATAATGGATAACATGCAAGTGTCATCCAATTTATGCCAAAGTGGTTTAACTATACAAATAATTAATCCAAAACAAGTACCTTTAATTAACACCATGAGTGGTTCACAATAATAGAGTGAACTTCTACCTCCCAACCATAACAAGCTACTTATAATCCTCAACTATCTACTTCTTCAAGCATGCAACTACAAAGATTAAATAGTCAGATGCAAACTAGTTCATTTCCTCAACAAAATATGACAAATGTTACTCCAACACAATAGGTGATGACTAACATTCCACCATAATAGGCATAGTCTAATATACCAATACAACAAAGATAGAACATGCCTCCACCTCAGTAGAGGACAACACATACTTCACCTCATCAAGTAGTGATAAGTATACCTCAACAATCATATACCAATATACCTTCATAAAGATTGTCTAATCAATAACATATGTCCATTGGTCAATTATAAATTCCAAACACTCTATAAACATCTACTTCACAATAAGTGTTTGTGAAAATAAGAGGTTATGTTGTTCAACAAGTACCAATTAGGCAATAATTACCTTTTGTTCTAAACATCCCACAAATTCAACAATAGGGCCTTATTTCAAAACAAGTTCCCCTTATTCATCTATGCTTGACTAGTCATCAATAAGTCCCTACTCAACCTCAGTAGGCACAATAATTCACTCAAATACACATCCTTCCATCTCAACCACAATTACCTCAAAACCATGCCTATATATCAAATCCAAATTTGAATATCACACCAAAATGCATGTAATTCCAAAAAATGCATCCTAATCTACATATGCATATTCTTGGTCAATTCCATAACTAAACCAACATTTCACAACAAAACATACCTCCATTATACATCGATTAAGGTAATCCACATTTGATTGCCCAACCTCTACCTTAGGCTAATATTCCTTCTAATTTATTAGCCAAGAACTATAAAAAATGAAGGATGCAATAACCACTATCTAAGCCAAGAAATAGACTAAATTTTTTAAGTTAGATGATGAGTGTTCCTACCCATTCAACATGGAGTATCTGTAGATACCATTTCCTCTAAGGTATGAACCACTAAAGTTTGACAAATACAAGAGTAAAAGAGATCCTAAGTCCCATTTAATAGAATTCTTTATTGTGTGGTATCCAGTGGCTTACATGACATTTACCTCCTATTATTGTTTCCTTAGAGCCTATTCAAACAAGATTTGGAGTGGTTCTTGAAATTGTTGAAGAACTCAGTATCTAATTTTGATGACATTTTAGATAAGTTTATGTAACATTTCTCCTACAATCTTGAACATGAGATTTCATTGGTAGATCTAACTCAAGCTAAGAAAAAAGTTGGTGAAATTTTTGCAATCTATTTATAATGATGGAGAACACTTACTAGTCACTTCACCCATAGTTTACAAGATAAACAACTAAAAATTGTGTTTACCAATAAATTTCACTATGGGATATCCTACCATTTAGAGCTACAGTGTGCACACACTTTTAAATAGATAATCGACAAAGGTTTTCTAATTTAAAAGGACCTTATTAACAAAGTGATTATCAATGTAACATCATCAAATAAAAATTAGACTCCAAACTAGGGAAATGGCCAAAATTAGAACCAAAACTAAGTCCAAGCACAAGCATTGACACCATCTTAGGTCAATAATTATGAAAAATCCAATCAGTTTAACCAAAACAAAAATTTTGTTGGAAATGGAGTAACTGAGTCATGATATACAAATGGTGCAAACACCATCTATTTTACCAACATCACAAATGCAAATTACTCCTCACTAATAGCCCATTCAACAAGTGTAGCCTTCATAATAACTTAGACCAACTCAAAAAATGTAACAACCATTACCTTTGTAAACCTATCCTCTAAGGAGAAATGTGCCTACTCATCGAGTCTTTAATGACCTTAGATAACCTATTGAAGTCATATTTTTCAAGCTAGCTATAGCTAATGTAATTAGCTAGCCAATTATGAAGCACTATCCTAAGGGCACTCTATATATACTTGTATAGATAAAGTGAATTATGTGAATACCATCATGTTCATGAGAATAATCTATGCCATTGTGTGAAGATCAAGCACCTCATTGAAAATATCTTGGAAAATGAGGAGATAACATTGGATAATAGAGATTCTACATCTAATCAAAACTTGATTATTTATCAAAACCCCTTTCCAAAACATAACAATAACAACCAACAATAACAACAATAAAGTCTAGAACAAGAATAATAATAACAACAACCACAATAACAATAGTATCAATAGCTATGGCAATAACAAAAATACTAGTAGCCATAAAAACATTAACCAAATAGATGGAACTAAGGCAAGAATGATGTCAAAAATCAACAGACTTACCACACAGTTGTATATGAATACAAAAAAGTTGTAGGTCATCTTATGGGAGGTCACATTTCTACCATCACCATAAATCCAAGACAAAGTACAAATAGAATAGGACTATTGCTAACCAATTTCAATCAACCAACCTATGATAGTGATCCTTCCTTGACCTGGGATAACATACAAGCATACCAACAATTAGGGATTACTACATTTGGTCCTTATACTGATAACTCATCATTTCCCCATGACCACATACAAGCGCATTAGAAATTGAAAATTATCCTATCTGCAGCCGCCATCACCACCCCCCCCCCCAAACCCCGCACCACCCCCCCCCCCCCCCCCCCCCCCCACCCCACCCCCACCACCATATATTTTTAGTTAAAATAGCCATAATCTTGATTGTGCAATCATAACTTGACAATCAAATATAACCATTCTAGGCCCACATCCATCTATTAAGAAACTCATCCAACCCATCATTATAGCTAGGAATAAGCCATATACCACTATGTTAGAAAAGACATTTGATATTGTGGAACAACTTAAGAAGATTCCCACACAAATTTCCATTTTGTATTTATTGTGTACATATACCATCCATAAGAACATCTTAACAGAATTCCTTAGCCAATCCCAAGTTCCAAATGACATAAGCCCAAACAAATTCCAAGATTTAGTTGGATATCTAGCCCCAAGACAATATTTTACCTTAAACCAAATAGATATGTCATCCCTTGGCCCTCTCCATAATAATCTATTCTATAATAAAGTTATCATAACATGGCACAAAGTGAAGCATGTACTCATATATAATAAATTAGGCCTAAATATTGTGTATCCAAATCTCATCAAGCATCTCAGCTACACAACAAATGATCTCTAGTAAAAATTGATTAGTATTAAGGCCTACAATAATGAAGAATGGGAATCACAAGGTACCATTAAATTGTTAGTTATTATTGGGTCCTTAACCCATGATACATTATTCTATGTGTTGAACCTCAACTTGTCATACAATTTACTTTTGGGTAGGCCTTGGATATATGATATTTTTAAAATCTCTTCAACATTGCATTAGTGTCTCAAGTTATCTCATTCAGGCATGGAGGTCACCACCCATAGAGATTTATAACCCTACAAACATTTCAAACATTTACAGGCTGAATATGAAAGCTATAACTATCATTTTGGTTTAGATCTAGTTCCAAAGAAGGATAAGGGGAAAGAAATACTTAATTTACTATAGGCCAATTATATACACCCAAATACCCTTGATTCATCTTCCTATATGCCACCTCCTAAAATTTCAATCATTTTACCATTACGACTAATGGCCTAGAAGAATATTTGACTCATGATATATTTCACATTTCCAAGCTTCCACAAAACCCACGTCCTATGGAAGACCTAAAGCCAAGCTACCTTGAATGGAATGAAAACAAAATGGAAAAGGCAAACTACATAGTCCAGCTCCTATCATTTTCACACCAGCCATTGGCCAAGAATAAGACCCACTTTCAAATGATGAAACCTTGTTATATAATGACAAACTAGCTAGTTGTTAAAAAAATTCCAAGTATCCTATTCCTAATTGGATCATGGAGAATCAAGCCTATCAAGGAAGAGGCCTTGGGCCAAATCAACAAAGAACACTTGAGCCAATATCTATCACTCGATACAAAGGAAAATATGGTCTCAGATTTAAACCACCTGGGGGTGATGCCATGTATCTTATTCATGTTCTAATGCCAATTACTAGTGATAATGATGTTGATAGTGAAGTAGAGTCTGATTACAACCTTTATGAAGACCTAGCCAATACTAATTTATTTGACCCACATGCTATTTGTACTCTTACCTCCACTAGCTAACATAATCTGCTTCCCCTTTATCATCCTCAACTTATAGCTTAAGACCAAAAAAAATCCACAATGCCTATATACAAGTTTAAGCATGATGAGGCCTTTTAAAATTTTATAAGCCCAAGAGAAAATGTTCTATTAGGATACCACAAACAAGGGTTCTCAATCAAATTGTATTCGGTAGCCTATTTTTGAGAACTTGTGAATAACTTTAGCCACAAGCAAATAAATAAAACATTGAGGTCTCAAAGAGAAAACCTATTTGAGGCACTTTTGGACTAGGTTAAAAGTAAAGAGAAAGGCCAGTCTTATGGTGAAAACCTATTTTAGGTACCATTAGATGGGGGTGTTCACATTTCCCCAAACATAGCTCATGAGACCATCAATGATTAACTTGTCTATTGGTCCAAGTTTAGTTTTGAAGAAAAACATGCCTTCGACAAAATCATTCAAGAGTTTTCAATAGTGTTTGTCACATAGCCATCCCTTCCATTGGGAGATTCCAATTCATCTTGTATATGATAACTTGAAGAGCTAGTTCAAATAGAGACTTTGTCATTACATACCAATTCAAATCATTACCAACCATTTTGGAAGATGGTTCAACTCTCCTAGTGGAAGATACTACATAAGTTAACATTAAGGCTCCAGATGACCCAAAATTGATCAAATTAGGTACATCCCTCACTGAAGAGGAGCATAAAATCTTTACATCCCTTTTAAGGGAGTTTGTTGACATATTTGCTTAGGCCTATTCAGACATGCCAAGTTTGGACCCCACCTTGGTTTTACACCATCCTTTTATACATCCTGAAGCCAAAACCATGAAACAAAATTTATGCAAGATTCATCCTCATATTTTTATATTAGTAAATAAAGATTTGGAAAAGCTCTTAGAAGTGATATTTTTTTGATCGATTGATTACTCAAAGTAGATCTCGAATGTTGTGTCAGTTAGAAATAATCCAGAAGGAATCAAGATCTATACTATTTTAGAGACATAAACAAGGCCTTCCTCGAGGATGAATTTCCTCTTCCAAACATTGATATGATATTTGACTCCACAGTGGGGTACAAAATGTTTTCACGAATGGATGGATTTTTAGGATACAACCAAATCAGGATTGTGCTAAAAGACCAACATAATACAAAATTCACCACTCCATAGGGAATGTTTTATTATCAAGTTATGACATTTGGTCTCAATAATGTTGGGTCCACATACCAAAGATCCATGATTGTCATATATCATGATATGATGAATGACATTGTTGAAGACTACATTGATGACATATTGGGAAAATTAAAGACTAGGGTTGATCATACAGATGTACTAAGAAATATATTTGAGAGGCTTATTAAATACAAGGTTAGACTCAATCCTAATAAGTGTGATTTTGGTGTTACTTTAGGAAAATTTTTAGGTTTCATTATGTCCTACTGAGGCATTGAAGTTGATCTAGCCAAAGTCTAAGCCATTACAAAGATGCCACCACCTTCTAATTTGAATTAGCTCTATAGTTTATAGGGTAAGATTCAGTTTGTCAAACACTTCATTTCTTAGTTGGCCATAAATTCCATCCATTTACAAACTTACTAAAGAAGGGTGTCACATTTATGTGGGATGAAGAATGTCAGAATGCCTTTCAGCACCTAAAGGACTATCTTTCCAATACACCTATTTTCTTTCCACCTATGCTTGGAAACCCATTCCTCCTATACATTTTTACAATTGAAAAATCATTGGGGGCACTTCTAGATCAACATGATGATAATGGAAAATAACATGCCATATACTAGCTAAGTTGTACACTACTTGCATATGAAGAAAACTATACACCTATTGAAAAATCTTATTTAGCTATCAACTTTGTAGCCTAGAAGTTGTAGCATTACATGCTAAACAAAAAGACCATAGTTATTTACAAAGTATATCCAATCAAGTATCTACTATCCAAGATAGCTTTACAAGGTTTCATGGCTAAATGAATCATGCTTATGAGTAAGTTCAAGATTGAATACATCAACTAGAAGGTCATTAAGGGATAAGTTCTTGTATATTAGCTTGTTGAAGCTCCCATTATAGATACCAAACCTCTAACATTATAATTCCCAGATGAGTCTATTATTACCATCATTGAAACACCTCTTGAGGAGCAACACTAGAAGCTATATTTTGATGGATCATTCACAACACATGGATCGGGGGCAAGCCTATTGTTTATTACACCACAAGGGAATCTTATTCTTAAATCATTTTGTACCAATTTTTCTTGTACTAAAAAAATGGCCAAATATGAATCACTCATCACAAGGATTTTCCATGTAGTATAATGGAATATTTAGCATCTTAAGGTTTATGGTGATTCTTAATTAATCATCAATCAGGTTACATATGACTTTCAAACCAAATATGACAAACTAGTGCCATATAAGGCCATGATTGACAATCTCAAAAAGCATATTACTGACATAAATTTTGAACACATACCAATATCTAGTAACAAAACATTGAATTCCATAGCCACCATTAGCTCTTTGATCCATCACACAAACTAGGTAAAATAATATCAATTCTTCATTAAAAATCTTCTAGTGCCAGATCATGAACCTTCAACCATCGTAATGATTTGTGATATCATTGGTCCCAAATCTATATGGTAGTCAAACCTTTTTACATACCTTTATGACAATATTATACCACTAGACCTATCACACAAAAAACAAAAGTCCTTTACCCACCAAGCTTCATGATATACCTTGCTGGATCAAGCCTCATGATATACCTTACTTGGACCAACCCTCTATTGCCACATCTTTGATGGAACTCTACTTCATTATTTAACTTTGGCAGAATCAACATTAGCATTATAATAAGTTCATAAAGGAGTATGTGTAACCCATACCAATGGGGCCATCCTATCCAAAAATCTCCTACATACTAGGTATTATTGGCCAAATATGGATGTAGATGTAGCTGCATATGTCAAAAGGTGTGATAAATGTCAAAGGCATGCCAATCTAATTCATGCCTTGAATGAGACTCTTAAACCAATGCTTACACCATGGCCATTTTCTACATGGGGCCTCGATCTCATTGGGAATATTAACTCAATCTCATCTAATGACTATAAACATATCCTTACTACTACCAAATATTTCACTAAGTGGGTTGAAGCTATACCCCTCACTTACGTGATTGGAAAATAATTTTCCAAGTTCATCTTAAACCACCTTGTTTGTGACTATGGTATTCCATCTGACATTATATCTAATAATGGAAGATCATTAAAAAATAAGGATGTCAAAATACTATGTGTCGAGTACAACATTACTCAACATTTTTCAATTGCATATTACCCATAAGGTAACATCCAAGTAGAAGCATCTAACAAAACCATTGCCAATATCCTTAAAAATATTTTCAATGATGTTGGCCATGATTGATGTCTCTAAATCTTCCATGCCCTATGGGCATACCTCACTAATTACTACAACCCAATAGGATCCAATCCATATTCCCTAGTTTAAGACACTGAGGCCATTCTTCCCATTGAGGTCGAGTTACCTTCTCTATGTATCTCACTAAAACATGTCTTGGATGATGAAGATTACCGATTAGCTCACCTATAAAAGATAGAGTTACTTGATGATAAATTCATGGTAAAAATAACCTTCATGCCTACCATAATAGACTCTATGGCCACTATACTTGGTGAGTCAAAAAATAGAGAGTTCAATCTTGGCTATCTTGTTCTCAAAGAAAAACAATAGAATACCACAATGAGAGAAGTACAAGGGCAAGTTCAAACCAAATTAGATAGGCCCATATATCATTGTCATAAATTATGGATTTAGAGAATATAGGATTACCATACTAGATGGGGATGAACTTGATGAGCTGATGAATATCACACACCTCAAGTGTTCCTTTTCATAAGAGACTTGAAATATTGTCTGTGGGGCCTATTTCCATTATACCATTTTATGATTCTTCTTTGTACCATACTATTTACCATTCTATCATTGCTTTTCCTATCAAACAAAGTTGTTTTTACCCTCCCAACCCAACCCTTTGACCTTGGTTCCATTTCATTGGTTCTTTAGTCACCTTTAGTAAGAGATTTCAGATCAAGTTTTAGCAATTGATTTAGTATTCTAGATAGAGGCCATATTTTGGAATAGTATGAAAGTGGTTTGACTGTTTCATTATTCATTTCTTGTTTTATTTCATACTAAGTAAAACTCATTATAACCACCTTTGGGAAAATCAGAGTCCTAACATCATGCTACTAATTATAACCACTTATAGGCAAATTATCATCATTAATCTATGCCATTATTTCCTTATTATAACGGCCTATGGGCAAATTAGGAGCAATACCTTTATCATGCCTTGAAGTACCACCTTGCCATTCCTATGTTATACTATGCCATTTGCCTACTTTTCCAATTTTTATTAAGAACTTACTGATACCTAATCAGATTCCTCTACTATATGGTGGAACTATAATGACTTGAGGTCTTAATGAGACTATGTAGGCAGTGCTTGATTCACATTGAGGTTTTATCAATCACCCTTTGCCATGATCTCACCATTTTTCAAATAATTTTAAGTTTGAACTCTCTCATCATTTTTCAAGGTGGACCATTTAGTATCTCATCATTCATGATTAAGTTAATATAATTTAAAAATTCAAAAAAAATTGTAAATAGATCTAGAAAATCCTAAACATTGACCATTAGTTTACCTTAAGGATTCTAGGAACCTTGGCTATTTCACAAGACACCACTTATCATTTAGTTTCCCCACCTTAATGGCCTAAAATACCATGCACTCTCCATTTTATAAGATAATTACCTTATTCATCCATAACATCAATAATGCTTTTTTTATCACCATTTTTCTTCTATCCCATATCCTGGGAGAACTACATTTGGCCTAAAGTTTATATTGGGCATTGCATCTATAAAAATATGTAGGCAACATCCATTTTCCTAGTGCATCTAGAGACATCTCAACCACCCCTTTCCTTTTATTCAATTCCCCCATTCTATTTATTTGTTTCATTGTCTCATATAGCCTAAGGGCAATGTTTGTCATCTTATTTATTCTCTGTTTGCATTAACATTATGATTAACCATTGTTTGTGTTTGTTTTATGTTATTTTATTTATTTTTGTTCACTCTTCATGTTTTGTTTTATTTGTTTTCATATTTATTTTCTTTCATTTTTGTGCCTTGATTCAGTCTATGTGCATTCATTGGGTGATTCCTTGCACATTATTCTTAAATCCATCCATATTCATATGTTAACATTGTCATCATGGTTTTTTAATCATTGGTACATTATTTTAAATTATTTATTGGATTGCATGTCAATATTTATGCATATTTTAGCTTAGTTATCATGGTGTTTTATATCATGATGCTTACTATCACATGATGCAAAAAAACTTAGCTCAGAAAGTCTTACAAGCAATGCGGCCACGATACTTCTCCTTAGCACCTAGATAATTATCGATCTACCCAAATCATTCCCCACATATAAAGGAATTAAATCATGAAATAATTTTAATATTTTATAGTTAGGACATGAATCTCCATTCTAGTAGGTATCCCAAATCCATATTTCTCCTCTATACTAGCTTACTCTTACTTCATGACTGTGGATTCAATTCATAATCCTCATTATCTAATTTGCCCTATTACTCTCATAATTAAACCAATGATTATAACTACCTTTGGTCAAATATTGTATCTCATCCCACTTGCAATGCCAATTATTATAACCACCTTTGGGAAAATCATTGTGTATCATCTCACCTTTAGAACTAATGATCATAAGTGCCTTTGGGTAAATAATTATACTCATTCTACCGAACTGGGACATGTTTTCATTTTGATAATGCTTATAACTACCTTTGGGAAAACCATTATCTCTATCTACCCAATTGGGGCATGCTTTTATCCTACCAACGATTATAATTATTTGTGGGTAAATCATTATTTTCCCTTTTCAGTGATTATAACTACCTTTGGGCAAATCATTATCTTTTTTGTCCCACCTATACTGATGATTATAACTACCTATGGGTAAATCATCATGTTTATCAACCCAACTTGGGTAACACATTATGTCACTAATTATAATCACTTATGGGTAAATAAATATTTTCCACCACATTTTACATTTTGGTCCTATCATTTCATTCTTTCGAGGGACCGATCACCAACTTTCTTTGCTAACCCTTCCCTCGAGGGGGCATCCAAAACTCATCCATTACCATTTTAGTCGTAGGCATACATGAAATTTTCATTATTTGAAAAGACATTACTATTCCTATAGCTTGAAACACCTTCCCAAATAAGGGTAAACTGTAGATACCTAAAACTGACCATAAGTGGCTTCCACCCAGACTTCAGATTAATTCCTACCAACCATAGAAAATTAAGCGTATGAATCACTAAATGTCCCAAATTTTCTTACACATCATTCATCAAAGCTTATAATCATTTTGAGATATTCCTAATTGAGGTATTCTATTGTATATAAAAATAACCTCTCACAAATTCATCCTTAATTACCTTGCGGCATTACAACTATCAATTTGGATTATGAACTTATTCAGTGGGGCACTTAAAAAATATCTAAATTTTAAAAGAGATAAAGTGCTAATCAAAATAAATTAACAATTTAAACAACATTAAATGCCTAGTTGAATTATCCATTTACAATTGATGACTATCTAAAAATGGAAATTCTAAAAATTAAAATATCAAAGCCTTTCATCATTGCCTTTATGAGTTGTCAAGCTCTTTAAAAATATCTTAAAATATCTAATTCAAGAGCCATGACTATTAATTTCAAATAATAATTACTTGACAACTATTAACTTAACTAGAGTTAGTTTTAACTCACCTAGGTTTAGTTTGAACTCATTCCAATCCTAAACTCAACCTTAACTCACCTTGGGTGAGAGTTAATTCCTAAGGCTATAAATAAAATGCGATGCCTATTGAACCATAAGCTATTTTGGTGAAAAGTTATTATGCATAAATATCTTCAAAAAACTCTTTGATATAATGTTATAATACCTAAATACCTGGCAAGTAGTGTTACCATGCCCAAATCTTAATCCAAGCAACATCAAAGCCAAGGTGCCAAGGAGAGAAGGAGATAAAAAAGCTTCATTATCAAAGACTTCTTGATGCACAAGCTGAGCAATTGATTCAATAAGGCTATTTAGATATCGAAGGCAAGTAATTTTTTTTTTCTTTTATGTTTTTGTTTTACTTTTATTTATTTATTATTACCTAAACTCTCCCTAGTGTCTAGGTTAGTGGTTTTAGTAATTTAATGTGTTCATTTTATTGGTTTTATGAGACTAACATAAGAATAACCTCCCATTTATGTTAAATTTTAGTTCATAGTTGTGTTTATTTTCTTGGTTGATTGATTCAATAATTCCTAGTGTGTAAAAGATATCAAGAATTATTTATTGTTATTAGTGGTGTATGCTAGTAGAAGATGTGCAATATCTATTGGGTGATTAACATATATCATTAATTATATGAAACTAGGTTGACTATTTCACATTTTTGAGTATGTAGAAGTGTCTCCCATGATATAATTTTATAGGAGCAAGAATTAGTTTCCTTAAATACCTCTTTGATATAAGCTATAGTATTTTGAATAAGGGTGTGCAACATCAAATCTAAATAGGATCAAAATTTGATTGAGATGTTAGAGTTTGCTATATCACCTTTTCCTTTGAATCTTTTATTTTTTTAGTATGTGTGTGAGCAATAACTTCTAGCTGCAAGCATTAGTTTTAAACACTTGTACACAAAGAGACCAACATGGAAGCAATCCCTTTTGAGATCACATAACCTTATTTCCTACTCTACCTTTCCCCTTTTTGGAGGTTTTTTTGAGGTCTTCCCACTCTAAAATAAAATACATCTATAAAACTTAAGTAGGATTCAACTTTATTTTAGGTTTCACTCATCCATTCATACCAGTTAATAACTTGCATGCTTAGCCTACTATTTCACCACCTAATTATTCAACCCATACCTTTAAATCATGACATGGAGTGTAGTTTATCTCCATTGACATCCTAAAATGTCAAATGTTACCTTGTTAAATATGTCGTGTGCATACAAACCACATCAATAGGTTATATACTTTGTTTTCAATGCATCAACTATGCCTTGATGTTATTTCCTACATATAAAATCCATAGTAATCCCAAGAGTCATATTAAACATAATTTAATGTACTATAAAGGCTATAGGTAATTATCTAATTATAAATCTTATAGGAATACCATTAATGATAAAGATTACAGGGTCTCAAGTAATGAATAACTTTTGTAGGCCTCTCTTCCTTGTTCATTATTTCTTCTTCCCCTACTACTTATGTGATTATACCCAACCCATTGATTCCTACCTCTAATTCCTAACTCTTTACCTTTAAGGATTCTATTTATTCATATTCAAAAATTATATTCTCATAATCACCCAAATTTTGATTAGGGGAGACATGGGATTGTTCTCTCTCCTATTTTTCTACTAAAAAATTCTCTTCTCCTTTTTCTTGAGTTCCTTGATCAGTTGTAGGTTATTTCTCATTTATATCTATGGATTTTAATCTTCCACTAGTTTTTTATTCATTGGTTTCCTTCTCAAATTCCTCCTCCTCTTCCTCTAACTCCACTTCACTTCTGCTATACTCTTCTTCTTTGGAACCCTCTTTTTTTATGAGATTACATTATCATAACCTTATAATATGATTTAATCTCCCTTAATACTCTTGCTCTTAGCCTCTGATAATGCTACTTGTTTCTTCTAGAGGATGATCATAAGGTATTTTATCTCTTAATAGGTTGAGATAAAGGTATATGTACAACATTTTCAAGTATTTAATGTTGATAAAAAACTTACTGAGGAAAATGAGCTAGTGAGACAAAGTTATCCCATGAAATGTCTAGTCTAATAATGACCAATGCCCTTTTGACTATTAATGTTATCAATAAATGGTTAACTAGGGAAAAAAGTTTCCATTTTTGATATAATTTAGCCATATTTATTAGGAAATTCAAGAAATAATTGGGTACATTCATTGTGATTCCATGTATGAGGTGGCTTAAGATATTAAAGTGAGGAATACATACTAGGGATAATATGTGTTCACATGTAAAGTATTTGATAATGAAGCCAAATAATAAATTCCATGGAGGAGGGAGTGATAGCCTCTTTATCCCTTATGTGTCATACTCCAACATTTCCCTTGGTTCATAAAATCTAGCTTTGGCATCAACAACCATATGTCACTCAATCCATCTTTCCACTGCTACAAGTAGGAAATTATCTTCTAGAATTAACTCCTCAATTAAGACTATTTCCAAGTCTTTGATGTTATCCCTATATTCATGCAATGTTTGAGTAAAGGCATGGGAAATATCCAAATTATAATTCATGAAACTATATATGATACTGATCCATCTTACATTATGAAACAAGTCGACCACTTATGGGTTGTTTCTTAGAAATGTATAGTTGTTTGGTTCCATCCTCTGTATGTCTCCCCCATCTTATCTCATGAATTATACTTACTAAATATTTATTTATTCCCTTTATCTTTTTAATATCTATGTGAATTTGAAAATACCCTATAATCATAGAGAAAATATGGAATGTTAATTTTGGAATGAGATAGAGATTAATTGATTATGATTTTTGACTTGTGGTGACATAATTATGCCATACATATCATGTTTCATCACTTATCAATTGATACGTGTGGATTGTCCCTTCCTCCTCCTCTTGGCATAGTGGATCAAACATTCCAACATTTCATAAATTACCATCCCATAAAATTTAGGCTTCCAAATGTCTTTAAGTGGAATGAAGCTAATTTTGAGGCACACACAACCAATAGGATATGATGGAAAAAAATACATAAATGTGATAAAAAGTGAGGAGTAATAATTGAAATGTTATGGTGAAAAAAGATAGAATTAGGATGAGTTGGGAATAAAAATTGAATAATGTGAGTTATTATCTGAGGTATGTCTCATAAATTATTATGACACATTATTGAATGATAAACATAGAAAAAATAATCACGAGAAAACATAGATTATCCAAATAATTAATATAGTTACATGATTAAGGCATTTGTGTAGAATTTATATCACAGTTTCATGTGGATGAATGTGTCACCTTGGATCATTTGAGATGTGTGATAAAATTTGTGTTTAATTTATGGTAACCTACCAAAAAATATGAGAGAGTAAGTTCATATGAGAGTTTCTAGTTTGAATCAAGCTTTCTAATTGTGAATTTTTAGTGTTTTTTGAGACAAACATGAAATGTAGAATTTGTAGAGGGATAACCAATAAATACATATGATTGGAAGATAATAAAGTGGGATTAATATATGTAAATTTATATTGGTGATGACAAGTTTATAAAAGGAAATAAACAATAGTGGATGTAGGTTATTTTTATGAACCAATAACAAATGTGCTTATGTCTATGAATTTAAAAAAAAAAATCAACAAAAATTGCAGTTAGATACTCCATGAGATAATATGATTAGAATGATGATAAAAATGAATCTAACCTAATGAAAAATGATCCTATAATACCAAAACTTATTGTGGTAGATGCTTTAGGTTGATACAAGGTATCTTCTAACACTTGAAGGTGGGATTGTGACACCTAAGAGGTTACAGGTGGATGCAAGGTTACTTGTAACACCAAAAATAAGCTTGTAATGCCTAGGAGGTTATAGGTGACCTTGATTACTTATTTTTTACTTGATTAGGTGGCCAACAAGTTGATTTTCCACCTAGGATTGATGATTTTTTTTACTTCTCAATGGCCATCAAGTTGGTTTTCCACTCATGCTTTTCTTTGATTTTTTTAGATTTTTAATTTTTACTCCTGAGTGGGCACCAAATTGGTTTTCCACTCATGCCCATTTTATTTAGTTTTTGCTAGCCATCAAGCTAGTTTTATAACAAAAACTACAATGTGTGGTACTCATATCCTACCCTTGAGAGGTGGGGATGAAGTGTTCCATCCATAATCAAGCAAGCTATTTAGGAGTTGAGTCGTAGTGGTCATCCAATATATGAGAGAAATGCATATTCATGTGAGGCTTTTCTTATATTATGATTTTATGAATAAAATTTTACTTGGAGAATGTTTTATTATACAACTTAAGATGGTGACCATTAACCACCAAGGAGAAGCGTATAAGATCAATTATGCATAGTTTTATTGTTCCATTTTCAAACACTTTTTATATTTCATATGGGCTTAACCAACTAGTCTAAAATTTTAATTTATGATATTTATAATTTGAGTCATAGAGTAAGGTCCAACCACCTATATGAAACTACTATGTTTTGATGAACTTATCATGTCATTTTATCCTTTTTTTTTGAACTACCTCCATGTGCTTAAAAACTACTCTTATAAGCTCATCAAAGGATCTTAGTTTCATAATTATTTATCCATGTGATCCAAACAAATTCTTACCAAGTTATAGGGTTATCCTTAGATTTTTGAGTTCAAACTCTATGGGGAGAAAATCCTTCTTACCATAGACAAAATCATAGGGTGTGAAACCTATGGTTATTCCATGTAGTTATATAAGGCCATACAACCTTTGGAAGATAGTTTTCCCAATCATGGTAGTGCAAATATATTTCTTGGTAAGAATGTTCTCCAACTCCCTATTTTTAACCTCAACTTAGTTGTTAGATTATGAATGATAAGGATTAGCTTTCTTGTGATTGAACTCATAATCTCATACAAAGGATGCAATAAAACTATACATGAATTATGTTCCTTAATTTAATATTATCTCTCTTGGAACTCCATATCTGGTGAAGATATCCTCATATAATAATTATGATACCTTTTCATCCCATAAATGTGTCAAATCTCTGAGCTCTACCCATTTAGCAAGGTAGTCTATAGAAACCAATATACATTTCTTATTTTGAGAAGGTGGATCTATAGAACTAAACAAATCAATTCCCTATTTTTAAAATGGCTCCAAAGATAGCTATGGTTAGAGAGGAATATCATATGAATGTGTGGGTTTCCCCATATGTTTCCATATGTCACAGTGGTGCATGTATTTAATAACATATCCATGTAATGTAGGCAAATTGTAACCTATCATGAGAATCTTGCATGTTGTCCTCTTTAATAAAAAATTCCCCCCAAAAATTTTATTGTGACATGCTTGGAGGATATAAAACACTTCATCTTATCTGACACACATACACATGGTTGAATCAATCCCAATGTGAAATAAAACACCAAATATCCATGAGTAAGGGAAGATTTTGTTACCAAATGGCATTTATCCCTTGGTGAAAAATGTGGAAGAGTTTTTAATAGCCAAATAGCTTAAAATATCTACAATCCAAGGAGTGTTAACAATAAAATCAATGATATGTTCATTATGAAATGAATAATCTACTAATGGGATATTTTCATTAGATGTTAATCTAGAAAATAAATATGTAAATACAATATCTTTATTAGGCCTATCCGTGATAGTAATATTAGATTCCTTTAATGATAGAAACCATATGATTATCCTACTACTTACTATTGGTTTGTTTATAAAATAATTAATTAAAAAAGGATTAATATAAATAAAAATGGGATAAAGAGTAATGTAATTTTAGAATTTGTTTATAGCATACACTACCGCAATAAGTTTTTCTATGATTGTGTAGTTCAATTTTGATTATTGAAGATCCTTACTGATGAAGTATATAACATAGTTTAATAACCCATATTTTTTTCCAAATACTACCCCAAGTGTTGTGTCATAGGCATTAGTGTGAATATGGAAGGGTAGCTTGTAATCTGAACCTCTCAATATTGGGGTTGTCATAAGTATATCCTTAATAATTTGGAATAATTCTTGGTATGCATTAGTCCACACAAATTCAAAATACTTTCCTAATAAAATAAATAGTGGAGAAAATATCTTGCCAAAATATTTTATGAATCTATGGTAATATTCAACCTAACCTAGGAAAATTATAATATCTTTTTTTTGGAGGTGTTGGTAGGTTACTTATTAATTATATTTTATTATAAATTTATCCATATGGATAAAATATGATGTAATAATATAATATTTACATATAAAACTTCTCATGACTTAAGGATAAATTATTATCTTGACAATGTTGAAGATTTTTTTCTAGGTTGTTAATGGCTTCATCATAGGAATTCCCATATGCTATGAAGTCATCCATATATACTACAAATAGTCATGGGATAGATTATAATATATGATCACAATATACCTTTGAAATGTGGTAGGAACATTACATAACCCAAATTAAAGGACTGAGTAAGTATAATTTCTACAAGAGCATGCGACTATGGTATTGTCTTGGTATTCAAGTGTAATCCTAATCTAGTTATATCTATTGAAACCATATAAGAATATTATCTATCCAAGTTGTACCCTCTTGAAAAGTTTTGTTCAAACCCTCCTCAAACTTGGACTAACATTGGATTGACCTATAGGTTATGGGATACCTATAGTCTAGGTCAAACCTCTAGTTTTGTGGAGCTAGTCCCTTGATTTGTAACTTGAATTATCTCTTTAAGACCTAATTATATTGTGATGAAAAATTAAAAGATATTGAATAAAGGAAATATACACTAAAGTGGTGATGTTCCAATACTTAAATATCCTCCCTTGGCTTGTACCTTAGACACACTTATGAACCTGATGAAAACTAAAAACTGATCGAACCTCTTAACAAAGTTACAAGCATGAATGTTTCATGTGAAGATCAAGTGGAATTTCTACAACTTTAAGGCTAAGAACCTATGTTTGTATAAGACACTATTAGCCCCTCAACACTTCAAGATCACTCCTACCTATCAATACTTCACACAACCTGCATAGACTGATAACATGAACTTAGGTTCATAAAATAACCTAAAGAAGACAATGAAACTCATACATTATATAAATCAACTCTCATAAGTCACACTAACATTCAAACAAGAAGTCTATAACTATTCTTCATTGATTCAAAGGCATAAGGTACAATTTTTCTAGAGCTTTGCTATACTCAAATGAGGGATTACAAAAACAAGAGATCATTTATTTCTTATATATAATGTTTATGAGAGATGAGAGAAGAATACAAGCATATGATAGGCTATAAATGAGACCAAGGTGGCACATGGTAGTTACAATAGTCATAATCACTCCATCTATGTATTGATACTTATTTAATGACTCCATTTTGGCATTGAGATGAGGTGTGGAAGATAGAACTTACCTATTTGAATTAATGTAGAGAATTAACACACATAAAATATCCCATTATTCCATTTAATTATAGTTACAAAGTGCACATGGGGTGTGAATAGGCCTTCAAGAGGTGTTGAGCAGCCTCCTCTTCAATGTGCATGTTGATATGGATTTAAAACTATCTCCATTATTTTATAATGGTATTTGACATGAATTATAATCACTTGAATGAAATTTAAAAATGCCTCAAGGTGGTTCATTAATGTTATAATTCCATTCCACACCTACTAGGCCCTTCTACCTACAAGTTAAGTAGGCTTCACCTGTAAGTTCCTCATCTTTCTAGTCATCTACTCCTTAGGTGATTGAGATAGTTAAACAAGATTATCTAGTAATTTGAGAAGAATTGAAATATTATTTTATTAACCCTATGTATCAACACTTATACCTCTCAAGTATGTCTCATTTTCAACTCATTTATCTTGTATGACTAGGCCACTTAGACTAGTTCCACAAACTAGCTGATTAGGTGGAGTTGGTAGAGATACCTATAGGTAGATATATGAACACTTTTAGTCTTGGAGGAGTATAAAAAGTCTTAAACTAACATTTCCCATAGTTTATAACTCTTTATTGGTTCTTTCAACCTATTTTCCACTTTAAAAACTACAAATTTGCATTTTTTGGAGGTGTTTGTACAACCTCTATAAAATTAGGTACCATGGGCATGGCCTTATTTGAGTTGAAAACATGTTACAGGTGTTAGTATAGTGATTATTGTATTTTAAATGCATATATCACCAAATATTTCTATTCAAGTTTTTATTAGGGTTTAAGAGGGGTTTAAAAGTACCTAGGATTCTTAGTGATGGTTCATAAATATCAGGGTTTGCTCTATGAACCAATTACATTGAATACATGTAAATATACCTTTTTACCTTTCTTAAAGTGCTTGGATCCCAATGCAAAAAATCCATATAGTTGTGAGCATTTAAAAATGCTTCTCAGGTGAGAAACATGCCTCCTGGATAGTGTTAGGGTGTTTAGAGATCAAAATAGCTAATTTTGTAACTCTCCTAGGATCCAAAATAAATAAAAGGATTATAAATATCACAATGACCTCCTCCAAGAAGGTTTGAGGCACCCTTTCTTCTCAAATTATTCTCTACTCCACCTCCTAGTGGATATATTCTAATGAAGGTGTTAGACCATTCTACCTGGGCCCTTAAATCATGAATTTTATCTTTATCCTAAGGTTGTTAGGAAATTATACCTTGTTTTCAATATGAATATCAGCTTATATGTCTTAGGGAGTAGCAATATTGGCTTGATTAGGCCATTTGGTTTTCACTGCATGCACACATCCATCAATCTCAACATTTGTGCCTATATGCTTGTAGAATTAGTTATGGAGGTCACTATAGATTACTATTAGAGATCCATTTAAAATATTTAGGATCCATTACCTCTCTTTAACCCCATGATGCACACAAACACTTATCAATTTTTTGCTTTTAGGCTCAAACTAGTCTTTTCAGGCCTATTCTATATAGTCTGACCCATGCACATGCCAATTAGTAGGTCATTGTGATAATAAAAAAACATGAGGAGACCTTAAAGATCATTTCAAGGTTAAGCAACCCCATCTGGACGTGTTTTGGAGCAATAGTTCACCATCAAGTAGTTTTTGGGGTTTAGGCAAGGTTTAGGATGTCCACCATCTTAACAATGGCTCATAGTTTATGGACATACAAACTAAAACCAATTACCATGAACCTGTAGTGCATTTATCCCTTAATCTACCCTCAATATCTTTGGGTTCCATGTAGAGGGTGTGTGGGGAGAGGAGCATTGAAATATGACATTTGGGCTATTTACTAGCCAATTTCAATAGGTTATTTTCTTAAGGATCGTTCATAAAATTTATCCCCTCAATGCCTATCATTCATTAATGTATTTTTATTCCATATGGAGACTTGAATTTACCCAAAGTCTCTATGTGTTATCCTCTTAGTGGTGAAGTGTATGAACACTTGAAGTTGCACTTTGAGCTGGATGTGTTGGGGTTTTATGGCTTAAGTAGGGATTTGAAACTATTCAAACCTTTTACTTGTTTCCCTTAACTTTAAACCATATTATCAGGTCTAGACACACCCTTCCACATCCTTCATGATCATCAATTTTTTTTTAAGATCTTAGATATGCCTCAATGTGGCAACATGGTATATGACCAAGCTTGAGTTTTGTGTGTTTTAACCTACCCTGAAGGGCATCTGACTGTAACCTAAGATTTTTCTTCCCTTAGAGAGTGTTTTGAGACCTTTACTATCATTTCACATTATTTTATAACCATAATTGGACTCTATTCAACCTATAAGCCTTCTAAAACAAGTATTAACTCGCCTAGCCCCTAAAAGTGACTATCACAAACTAGGCTTAGTCTGAGACAAAATAATGGGTATACCCACTATTTTTTTAACCAAAATGGAATAATTTATGACTTTAACCATTTAAATTACCATTTATACTATGTGTTAAGGCTTGGCCATGCCTACAAAGACCTCAAACAATCATTTTATCTTGACTAGTTGTAGGTTCCTTGCAACTCTGAGTGGTTAGTAGCATGAGGGTTCTGAGGGCCTTTGTCCTTTTTGTCTTTATATTCTCATGGTGGTTTGATGTCAATAATATTTATTATAAATATTTACACCATTATAAATCCATTTCCAACATCTTTTTCCTATGTATATCTTCCCTTTCTTAGGTTTAGGGCTTATGCCCAAATAGGTTTGTTTGTCCCCATGTCTGATGTTTGATGTTCTCTTGCCCTTTAGGAGTGACCACTAAGATTTTTACCCCTACCTTAGTATAATCCTTACTTTTCCTTATATTTTTTTCCTCTTACCATAAGCAAGATGTGGTTCTCCATATGTATCAACACTATTGTAGGCATTCACTCCCATATGTGTAATATCTACAAGGGTGTGAGTAATAGGCTTATATGAGACAAGAGTGGTTTGTAGTTTCTTAAAACCCTTATGAAATATTCACATTCTCATTAATATCTTTTTTTATACATCTTCTTATGGTCATACCTCTTCCTATGCCCATGAATGGTCCACATAGTGCCCTTTATGGTCTTTACTTAGTATGCTCAAGATGGTTTCCTATAGGTGACCATTGGTTTCTTAGTAGGATGTATAACCCATATAGATATAACCTCCATGAGCTCATTTTTATTAAAGGTCAAAAGGGGTATCTAGATCTATTTACATATTTAGACTTGTGAGGGAGGGTGGATGAGTTAATGAGGATGGCTATGGAGTGATATGGGGATTGAAACATGAAAATTAGGGTTGGAACATAGTGTAAATGGAAGTGAAAACAACATGAAATGATAGAGGAATGGATATATCATGAATTTAAGTATGAGAAACATTCCAAGATAAACCATAGGCACCTTCAAGACCCTAATACACATACCTATGCAAACATAGCACTTGTGAGGTAGAAAAAGGGCACATACAGTCAAAAAATGAAACCTAAGAATCTTTGATAAATCTTAACATTAGCCAAGAAACCTTAATATTTGATAAAATAATTGTGTGGGATTTGGAGGCAAGAAGGGTGGATTTTTAGGCCTTTGAGGCTATCATGAAAGTTAAGGGACTTGCTCATATAAATATGAGGATGAATTATTATCACTCCAACACTTTATTTCATACTTATAGCTATGATTAAATATTTTGATGGCAACATTAAATAACCTATAGTGCTCCTTCACAATGAAAATCAGATGCATATGTATACCCCTTCATTGAAGACACTCTACGAGGTCAAAATATTGATGAACCTCAAACTTAAGAAAAGAGGTATGGTAAAGGTTGAGACACTCAACCAATCTTTTCAATGTAGTCAACTTCCTCTAGAAAAAACACTCAACACTCTATTTATTATCTAAATCTAATTGGAGGTTGTAAATCCTTATAGTCTAGGTGTTTGTTGGTTCCACAAGGTCACACGTGTGAGACAAACACTAAAAATGATATGAAAGGTTCTTTTAAAACCTGAGCAAACATGATCAACCATTGGTTTGACCAAACAAATAAAAAAACATCAAAACCATCATATTCCATTTGGCTTGTGCATACATGGAAGATATTAAAATATCTTAAGTTATTAAGGAATGTTCATAGATCTCAGATGACCAATCTAGAAAAAAAATGCCCATGGATAAAGGTTGACCAAGTGTACTTCCTTTGGATAAGAGTTTAGGTTTCCATTCTCTCTCTTCCATACAATCTAAGCACAAACATAAAGTGATCTCCATTCCTACCAATGATCTTGATGTGGAGTTAGGTTGGTTTTTAGCTTTCTAAGCACTAAAACACCCTAGTTTCATCCAAACATGTCATTACTAACTCCACCTAAGTTAATATGTATTATACGGATCCATATAATTTGGAAGACCTCTAAATCCTAGTTTTTCTCTTGTTTTAGACACAAAACCATCATTATCAGGTGTGATGGAGGGAAATTAGGAGTAATGTGATGATTTGAAGTCCATAGTATGGATTAGGGAAGCTAAAAAGTCATAAAGTGGCATGTGTGTGGCCCATTAGATAGGATTTAAGCATTGACCATGGTGGGAATGGGTATAATGATGTATTAAAATATTTATTAATGGATTGATGGAGCTTATTATGTTTATTTAAGGCATGTATAATGGATTAGTGGCCCATCAAGGTCAAATTAGGCCTCATTATGACCAAAAATATTGCTTTCAGGACATATTCATAATCTTCAAGAGACATTAGCATATGGACACCATACCAACACATATAAGAGACATTTATGACCTATCAAAGACCTCAATTAGACCCCAAAACACTCTCATTATGTTATTTAAATCTTGAAAATGAACATTCCTTACATAATTGGGTAGAACATAGGTATTCATGATTCTTCATTAGACTGTCTTGTCAACTCACCTCCACCATGGCACTTTTGAATGTTGAAGCTTCATCAATCTGACCAAGGAATATTTATACATGTTTAAGCCTTATAAAAACACTTGATTTATGTTTAAATAAAGGTAAGGAGGATCATCAAGCAGTGTTATAACATGAAAAGACATTAAACTATTTGAACAACCCAACCTCACAAGGTGAATAACAACCATGAGGACTATGATCTTGGACCAGGACTCTAAGATTTTAAGTCAACCCCTTTCTAGGTCTGAGACTAGAAAGTGGTCAACATTTTTGATGACTTAACTAACTTGACCAACTTACTAGTTAAGGGAACTCATAACTCTTTGACTTTTTCTAAGAACTAGCAAATGAACCTTTGACTACACATATACTCTACTCAATACCTTATAGACTTTGAAAATCAATGAGACACAACAAGATAAATAAGAAGAGATAAGAAATACAACACACACAACAATAAATAACAAGACAAATCAACAAATAACTAAGTATTTGTAGAATAACTTAGAGGAAAGAGACAAACACTAATTACTATGTATAAGAGGAACATGGTGAAAACTAATAGTAGAAATTGAGGAACATCCCATTGATAGGGATGGGGAGTTCCTCACCATTAAATATGTATAGTTGGAAAGCATTAATTTCCTTGTATCTAGTGATGATATAAGGCCCACTCTAAAGACTATCAAACTTTTAGTGTTTACCTAGCTTGGCATGGTCTTCATCCCACTTGAGCACTATATCTCCTTGTTGAAAGGTCTTGGATGAAGTTATTTTATCAAATGACTTCTTGAATTGGTGTTTAATAGACCACATAACATGCATAACACTATCCCTTATTTCCTCTAACTCTCTTAACTCATTCATTCTTACCTCTATTACATCATCTTCTAAGAGCTCAAGTTGGTGTGAAAGCTCTAAGGCTAGAAATTCAAGTGAAATAGGAAATTTTTTCTCCCTATCATAAAAAATGAGGTAAGGAGTGTGTCTAGTAGACCTCTTAGGTATGACTCTATCTACCCATAATGAAGTCTTCAACTTTATGTGCCATTTCCTTTAACTATCTTCCATTATCCTCTTAATTATCCTTATCAAATTATTGTTGGTGGACTCTGCTAGCCCATTACCCTATGGGTAATAATTGGAGGAATAATTTAGGTATATGTCATGGCTAAGGTTTCAATCAAATAATTTATCACTACTAAAGGCCAAGACATTATCTGATATGATGGTTGAGGGGACACCAAACTTGGTCACAAGACTATTATATAACTCAAAAACTAAGTTCTCATTAGCTTTTTTGAGTGTAGCTACCTCTGCCCACCTTATGAAGTAGTCATTGGATTTTATAACCCACTTATTCCAAACACTAGATGGGAAATGGTTCATGCCTATGAATTCTAGGTCTCATTTCATGAAGGGTTGTTCAACTTTGGATGGATTGTAAGGTTAAAATATCTAACCTTTATTTGTGAGTGAACATGGCACACTTAGAACACTTCTTGACCTAATAATGTGAATCTATTGAAAATGTGAGAAAAAATTAACCTATTATAATGATCTTGGAGGCTATGATCTTGGCTAAAAAGTTCCCACCTATAGGCCCATCATGAAACTGCTCTAGTAACTTATCAATTTGACTTGATTCAACACACCTTAAGAGCATACTTACTATATCCTTCTTGAATATAACTCAATCCACCAGGATGTAAGGGATGGACTATAGCCTAAAGTGTCTTCTTTTGGTCCTATCTAAGCCCATAAGACATTGGCCTATTTTGATAAACTTTACCATATCATGGGTCCAGTTAAGAGGGGTCATGCTTGTAACTACCTATTAACTATCATGTACTACCAAAACCATCTCTTTTTCTTATTTAAACTCTGATACAAGATTTTCATAGAGCCTCCTTCCTCTAATTATTTTTTTAAAATCTCACTTCAATTTCATACTCCATACATTTTGTCTCCCAACCAACTCTCTTCTCTCTTAAATCTCTATTAAGTATGAACTCCTTTATGCCTGAGTGCACTACCATTACAATGAATATGTTATTAGAAACCATGTGTTTGAAATTTTTTATCCCTCTCATAATAGCAAGGACATTTTTTTCAATAAATGTGTATCTTTATTCATATCCTTTCAATGCTTGACTAAATAAAGTAATTGATTGTTCTTGCCCTTCATCATTTTGCTGCATGAGCATAATAGAAATGGCATCAGCTATGGAGAATGCATACATGAAAAAATATTTGTTAAAGTTAGGGTTGAGGAGGGTGGGAGATTGAGACATATCCTAATTGATGGCATCAAATCTTCTTTTTCTTTCCTTTCTCCATGATAACTCCTTGTGATTTTTGAGCATATGAGTAAGTGGCTTCACCAACTCTGTAAATCTTGAAATGAATCTCCTTATGAAGTTAATATTTCTCAAGAATCTATGTAAAACTTTATTATGATTATGAAAGGGTAAGTATAGGATTGCTTCAATCCTCTTAGGGTATATGGAAAATCCATCCTTTGACACAATATGTCCTAATAGTCTACCCTCATTGTCCTAACAGTCTATCCTCATGGACTACAAATATGCATTTTTGGGGGTATAAGGAGACCCCAAACTACCTACACCTATCAAACACTAATCTCAAGTGTGACATGTGATCTTCAAACCCCTTTGAAAACATAGTGATTTCATCAAGATATATGATTACCATTTCATTAATTATCCCTTGAAAGGCACCATCCATTGCTCTTTAGAAAGTTGACCCTACATTGGATAGTCCAAAGGGTATCTTCATGTATGCATAGGTGTCCCACTTTGTTATGAAGGTAGTATTTTGTTTTTTCTTCCTCCCTCAATAATATATTATTATACCCAAAGTATCCATCAAGAAAATAAAACCTTTGAGAGCTTACAACCTTCTAAAATATATGACCTATGGATGGTAGGGGATAACGGTCTCTTGAAGACACCTTGTTGAGGTCTCTAAAGTTAACACATAAACATATCTCCCAATTATTTTTCATCATAGTCACAAGGTTTGACACCCATGAGGAATGTTTAATAGGTAATATGATCTCAGATTCAATCAATTTTGTCAATTCCCTTCTCATGTGCACCTTAACTTTAGGATTGACTGGTCTTTATTTCTGCCTTACCAATTTTGCATTGTCTTCCAACTCTATGGTGTGTTGGGATAACCTAGGGTCAAACCCTTTTAAATCATGGTATTACCATGAAAATACATATGCAAACTATTGACATAAGGCTATGAATACAACCCTCTCTTCTTAGGTATTCACTTTCCCTAACTTAAGAAAATTGTTTTTGAAAATAACTACTTTCTCATAATGTTCCTCTTTGGTTGAGATACTCACCTTGTCCTTCCTCAAAAGATAATATTAATTTAATAGAATCTCTAATGTAACTAAACCTTTGGGTAATTTTTTTTCATTAACTAGAAAATATGATCACCAAATTGATGTTCCAATTTACCTTGGTTCTTGTGACAAAATTTTACTTCATGTTGGAGAAATCAATCAAACTAACTATCACTATCAAAAACTTGCCAACTCAAATCATTTTTAGGTACTAATGGCCTGCACATAACCTTGATTTGTGACTACCCTTTGGTGTCTTTAACTCTACCCACTATGTCATATTGTGTACCAATGGTAGCTTGTCTATTTGCATGATGATTTGATTCCCTTGGTATGTAATGGATGTCAAAGTCTAGGAAGTCTTCCAAGAGATCCCAAATATGGTGCTTGCAGGCCTTCAAAAGTGGATTTTTTACTACACTAATACATGTCACCTACTACACCACTAATTAATTATCTCCCTTCACTTTTAAAATCATGATTTCTCTTTTCCTTGCCCATTGTAGCCCATGGATGAGGGCTTCATATTTTGTAGTGTTTGAAGTTCAACTAAATTGAAACCTTAAGGTATAATAATACCTCTGATTAAAATGGGATACAAGCATAACACCTTCCTAAATCCAATTCTTTAATCTTGATTCATCAAAGAATAAACTCTATATGCCTTCATGCTCTTGACTTGGGCTTCTGAGACTAGGTAAAACATCTCCTTCTTCATGCATATAGTAAACACCTAGACCTGCTTCCTCAATGGTCTTATAGGGTTCAAAACCATGGTTATCTATTTCCCACTCATCAAGGAGTAGGTATGACATGCCTTCAAGTGATTATTTAGACTCTTGATCATTGATATTCTCATCTTCATCTATGATAGTGCAGTTCACATTAGATAGGTTAGGTATGTAGGGTTCTAAGTGGAACCTAGAAAAAGGTTCAAACCTAATGGCAACCCTTTCCATATACCTAGTCATAAATACCATGTATGATTAGTCATAATAAAGATATCCCCCAATTTTTTTTATTGAAGTCCTTAGATAAACATAGGGAAAAATATAGAGGAAGGTCAACTACAATGACATCTTGGGAGATGGTATAGTTAGGGCAAGAAACTAATATAATATTGAGGTCCTTAATAACACCTATGATCTTTGTGGGAGACCAGTCCAATTTTAAAAATCCCATTTCATTGGGTTCATACTTAAGTTCTAACTTATCAGTTATGGCTTTGGGCATGGTAGAAGTAGAAGTGCCATTATCTATCATGAAATTATGGAAAAAGGAGTCTCCTATTATGACTAATAAGTATAAAGGAGGTGGATTTTCTATTTTAGGAGCTTGGGGTTCATTAGGTTGACTATCATTAACAAAGACTGCACTTACCTTATCATCTTTTTTGTTCATGAGTGAAATCTTAGAGATCTCTTGTTGAAGGATATTATTCTACCCTATAATGAGTAAATCATCTCACATAATAATAATAACATTGGACCTCTTCGTGTAATCTATAATGTTGAAGGGAGAGATAACTATCTTAGGATGTAACTTGGAAGTAGAAGCATCATTTGTAACTTCTATGACTTGGGGAATGAAAGGACTCTTTTGCTACTGACCGTGCCCTTGTGATGTATATTGTGTTGGAGGTGTTTTGTGAACTACACATTAAGTGTCAGCCTCTTGAGTTATTTGTGGATGTGTTGGATTTGCCTTAAACTACCCTAAATTATCAATCATCCTTATCTTAGCCCTTGTATGGGTTTCAACTGAGTTGTCTATCTTGAGTACATTTTGACCCTAATTTTCTACCACTTAATCAAACAAGTGCTCACCTTATTAAAAGTTAAAAAAATTAATTTTAGAAGGTTCCTTAATTCTATTTATACCTTATTGACTTGGCACTTTACCTGAGGTCATGAAATTCATGTCTCCATGAGGCATTTGAGAACCTTCTTTGTGTTGTAGAGGAGGCATGTTGTCATGTGGTTAAAAGGTAAGACCCTACTATATATAAGAATTTTGACACCTTTAACCACTTAGAACCAATAGAATCTCACTTGATTTACCCCATGGATAAGAACACTAACCTTCTTATGCATAGTTGTTCTAAGTTAGCACCAAGACCCTTAAACTGATAGTAGCATTGCGATTGAAACTATTGTAAGGTCTAGCTTGTGTAATTTTCCCTTGGCCTTATTAATTAGTTTGATAAGGAGGGATATTTTATGAGTGATACTAATATGGAGTTTGGTAAGGGTCTTTATAGGGTCTATAAGATGAATTTTGTTTCCTCTTTAATGCTACCAATTTGTTGTTTTATTCTTCAATCAGTCCCTCCATCTTACCAAGCCTATCTACTTGGTTACCATCATATTGATCTTGAATATTTGGGGATGGTAATGGATCAATGGTTAGGATATGGGGTTGAATTTATATAAATAAGGTCATGAGAGGCCTAGGAGTAAGTTTTCCTACTTGGATTAGGTAGTATTATGCTCTTATGGATATCTCATAGGATTCTAGAAATGTAGTCCCCCATATTGACTGTATCATCATAGCTACATCAAAATTCAAGGCCCTTAGATAATAAAAAAATGAATAATTAGGGGTGGGATTGATGATTATAGGTATCCTATCCTAGGTTTTTTGAAACCTATAATTAAAATCTACCATGGATTCTTAGGGGTCTCTCTTGATTGAGGTGAGTTGTTCTACTAGGGAGACATGGTCACTTCTATCCTCAAAATGTTTAAATAGACACTCAAAAAATTCATCCCATGTGTTTATAGAGGTAGGAGAGATACCCCTATACCATTGAAGTGCTTTACCCCTAAAAGAGGTTACCAAGAGTCTCATGGCTATATTCTCTTAGGTTATGTTATGAATTGAGCATAGATTAGCTATGTTTGTTATGTGTTCTATAAGGGTGGTAGAGTTTTCTATTATAAATTAGGGAAGACTTTTAAGGGTAGTAGTTGGGATATCATCAAAATAGTTAAGGTTTAAAGGACTACCACCATTAAAAGATACAAATTCTTGTACTCTAGGTTTGGCCATTGAGATATAAGACATCTAGTAGACTTTATTTGGGTAGAATTGGTAAAATTAGGGGAATTTGGAGGTGTAGGATTAGGGTTATACCTAGGAAACCTATTTATTATTGAAATATCCAATGATAGTTTAACAAATTCAATGTTCTTACCTTTTGAAGAAGATCTAGTGGACACCTTTTACATGAAACTACCTACAGATCTACCACTAAATGTCTTTAAAATTTAGATGTCCTCCAAATTTGTCAAAGCATGTCTTAAGACACTTGATATCTGGTCCCACTATGCATGCCAAAACTATTATCTACCTAACTTATACCCTCTTGAAAAGGTCTATTCAAACCCTCCTCAAACTTAGACTAACATTGGATTGAATTATAGGTTTTGGGATACCTATATTATAGGTAGAACCTCTAGTTTTATGGGAATATATCCTATTATTTGTCACTTTAATTCTATCCATAAGACCGAATTCTATTTTGATGAAAATGGAAAAGAGATTGCATAAAGGAAATCTACACTAAAGTGGTGATGCACCAATACTTAAATGTCCTCTATTGGATTGTACTTTAGACACACTTATGAACATGATGAAAACTAAAAAATGATTAGACCTCTCAATATAGTTATAGGCATGAATGTTTCATTTGAAGATCAAGTGGAAGTTTTACAACTTGAAGGATAATAACCTAGGTCTATACAAGACACTACTAGCCCTTCAACACTTCAAGAATACTCCTACTTATCAATACTTCACACAACCTACAAAGAGTGATAACATGAACTTAGGTGCATAAAATGACATAAGAAGACAATGAAACTCATACATTCTACAAATCAACTCTCACAAGGCACACTAACATTCAAACAAGAAGTCTACAATTATTTTTCTATTAATTTAAAGGCACAAGGTACAATTTTGGTAGAGCTTTACTACATCCAGCTGAGGGATGAGAAAAAGAAGAGATCAATACATAATTATATAAAATGTTTATGAGAGAGGAGAGAAAAATCTAGGTATAATAAATTCCATGAATGAGATCAAGGTGGCACATGGTAGTTACAATAGTCATAATCACTCCCTCCATGCATTAACACTTCTTTAATGACTCCATTTTGGAATTGAGATGAGGTGTGGAGGCTATAAGTTCCCTATTTGACTTCATGTAGAGAATTAACATGCCCAAAATATCCCATTATTACATCCAATGATAGTTTAAAAGTGTACATGGGGTGTGAATAGGCCTTCAAGAGGTGTTGAGTGGCCTCCTTTTTAATGTACATATTGATATAGATTTGAAACTATTTCCATTCCTTGATAATCTCTTAAACATGAAATATAATCACTTGAATGACAGTTAAAAACTACTAAATGTGGTCCATTAATGTCATAATGCCATTAAATGCTAATTAGGCCCTTCTACCTACAAGTTAAGTAGGCTTCACTTGCAAGTTCCTAATCTTTCTACTCATTTTATCCTTAGGTTATTGAGAAAGTTGAATCTAATTATCCATTCATCTAAGAATACTTGAAATATTATTTTATTAAACCTATGTATAAAAACTTAGACCTCTCAAGTATCTCTCATCTATAACTCATCTATCATGCATGACTAGGCCACTTAGACTAGATCTATAGATTGTTTAATTAGATAGAGTTGGTAGAGATACTTGTAGGTAGATAGATGAACATTTTTAGCCTTGTAGGAGTATAACAAGTTTTTAACTAAAATTTCCCATAGTTTATAAATCTTGATTAGTTCCTACAACCCATTTTCCACTTAAAAATCTACAAATTTGAATTTTTTGGAGGTGTCCATATAGCCTCCATACAATCAGGTACCATGGACATGGACTTATCTAAGTTGAAAACATGTTATAGGTTTTAGTATAGTGATTATTGTTTTTTAGATTCATATTTCACCAAATCTTTCCAATAAATTCCTTATTAGGGTTTAAGAGGGGTTTAAGAGTGCCTAAGACTCTTAGTGATGATTCACAAAGATCAAGGCCTGAATCTCTAAAGCAATTACACTAGTTGCATGTTAATATATCCATTTACCTTTCCTAAAATTCTTTCTCCCCATATAAACCATACGTATATTTGTGATGATTTTAAAATTCTCCTTGAGTGAGAAACATTCCACCTAGATAGTGTTAAGGTGTCTATAGATCAAAATAGATAAGTATGGGACTTTCTTGGGATACAAATTGACCAAAAGTCTTATAAAAATCATGATGACCTCCTCTAATAAGGTCTAAGGCACCCTTGATTCTCAAATTATTCTGTACTCCACCTCTTAGTGTTATTGTTATAATGAAGGTGTTAGACTAGTCTACTTTCACCCTTGAATCATGAATTTTGGCTTTACCCTAGGGTTTTGAGGCACTTATACCTTGTATTAAATCTAAATATCACCTTATATGTCTCAGGGAGTATCAATATTGGCTTGATTAGGCCATTTGGTTTCCATTGAATGTACATAACCATCAATCTCAACATTTGTGCCTATATGCTTACAAAACTAGTCATGGATGTGATTTTAGGTGATTACTAGAGATCCATTTAGAAGCTTTAGGATCCATTACCACTCCTTAACCCCATGATGCACACAAAAACTTATCATTTCTTTGATTTTAGGCTCAAACTAGTTTTCTTAGGCCTATTTCATATAATTTGACCACTATATGTGCCAACCAGTAGGTCAATATGATGGTAAAAATACTTTAGGATACCTTAAGTATCATTTCAAGGTCAAATAACCCCATCTAGATGTGTTTTGGAGAAAGAATTCACCATTAGGTAGTTTCTAGGGTTTGGGCAGGGTTTAGGACATTCACCATCTTAATGATGTTTCATAGCATATGGACATCAAAAATATAACCAATTTACATTAACCTATATTTACTTTACCCCTTCATTTACCCTCAATGTCTTAGGGTCCTATGTAGAGGGTGTGTGGATATAGGAGCATTGAAAGGTGACATTCAGGCTGTGTTAGCCAATTTTAATAGGTTATTTTCTTATGGATTGTTCATAAAAGTTATACCATAAATGAGTATAATTAATTCATTTATTTTTAGTCCATATGGATAATTAAATTTCCGTAAAGGCCCTAGGCTTGAGCCTCTAAGTGGTGAAGTGTATGAACACTTGAAATTGCAATTCGAGTTGGTTGTGTTGGGGTTTTATGGCTGAAATAGGGTTTTTAAAATATTTAAACATTTGCCTTATTTCCCTTGACTTAAAACCATATTATTATGTCCTAACACACCATTCCATATCCTTCATCACTATCAACCTTATTTTAATATCTTAGATATGCTTCAATGTGGCAATAAGGTATATGACCTAGCTTGAGGTCTATATGCTTTAGCCTACCCTCAATGGCATATGAATATAAAATGAGATGTTTCTTCCATTGGAGATTGTATGGATACCTTTAAAATCATGTCAAATTATTTTATAACCACATATAGACTCTAGTCTACTTCCAAGGCTTTTAAAACAAGAATTCACTCACCTAGACCCCAAAAGTGATTGTGACAGACTGGGCTAGGTATGAGACAAAATAGTGGGTATACCCACTATTTTAATAACTAAGATGTAAGAATGGATACATTTAAACATTTATAATGACAATTAATACTAAGTTTTAAGGCCTATCCATGCGTACAGATACCTCAAACAATCATTTTGTCCTAACTAGCTGTAGGCTCCTTGCAACTTTGAGTGGTTAGTAGCATGAGGGTTTTGAGGGCCTTTATAATTTATGTATTTATATTATCATGGTGGTATGATGCAAATAATATGCATAATAACTATTTAAACCCTCATAATTCCATTACCAACATATTTTTCCTTTATATATTTTCCCCTTCTCAAGCTTAGTGCTTATGCCCAAGTAGGTTTGTTTGTCCCCAAGTCTGATGTTTGATGTTCTATTACCCTTTAGATGGAGTGACCACTAATATTTTTACCATAACTCAATATAATAATTACTTATCCTTGTATTATTTTTTCCACTTACCATAATTAATATGTAGTACTCCATATGCATCAACATTGTTATAGGCATTCACTCACATATGTGGACTGTCTACAGGGGTGTAAGTAATAGGGTTATATGAGAAAAGAGTGGTCTATATTTTATTGAAACCCTTGTTAAATATTCAAAATCTAATTAATCTCTTTTATTTTATACATCCTTTTATTCTCATGCCTCTTCCTATGCACATGACTGGTCCACATAGTTCCCCTGATGATCTTTACACATTATGCTTAATATGGTTTCCTATAGGTAACCATTGGCTTCTCAGTAGGATGTATGTCCCATATATATCCTCCATGAGATAATTTTTATTGATGATTAAAAGGGGTATACAGGTCTATTTACATGGTTTAAACTTGGGAAGGAGGGTGGATGAGTTGATGAGGATGGTTGTGGAGTGATATGGGGGTTGGAACATAGTGTAAATGGCAGTAAAAACAATATGAAATGATGGAGGAATGGATATGGCATGAAATTAAGTATGAGAACCATTCTAAGATAACACATAATCATATTTAAGACATTATTACACATACCTATTTAAAAATATCACTTTTGAGGTAGAAAAAGGGCACATATAGTAAAAAATGAAACCTAAGAATATCCAAGAAACCTCAACATTGGCTAAGAAACATTAATCTTTAATAAACTGATTACATGGGATTTGGAGGCAAGGAGGGTGGCCTTTTAGGCCTATGATTCTATCATGGAAGTTAAGGGACATTATCATAGACATATGAGGATGAATTATTATCACTCCAATACTCCATTCCATACTTTTGATTATGTTTGAAGATTTTGCTGGCAACATTCAACAACCTACAATGCTCTTTCACAGTGAAACTTAAATGCATATGTATAATCCTTCCTTGAAGATACTCTAAGTGGATAAGATATTGATGGACATCAAAATTTAGTAAAGAGCTATGGGAAAGGCTAAGATACTCAACCAATCTTTCAATGTAGTCAACTTCCTCTAGAGAAAGCACTCAACTCTTTATTTATTTTCTAAATCTACCTATAGATTGCAAATCCTTCTAGTCTAGATGTTTTTTGGTTCCAAAATATCACACATGTGAGAAAAAAACTAAAAATGATATGAAAGGTTCTTTTAAGACTTGAGGAAATAGGATCAACCATTGGTTTGACCAAAGAAGAAAAAAACATCAAAACTATCATGTTCCATTTGGCTTGTGTAGACATGGATGATGTTTAGATCCCTTAAGTTATTGAGGAATGTTCATAGAGCTCAGAGGACCAATCTATAAATATATGCCCATGGATGAAAACTAACCAAGTTTACTTTGTATGGATAAGATCTTGGGTCTCCATTCTCTCTCCTTTGTACAATTTGAGCACAAACTGGAAGTGATTTCCAAGCTTGCCAATGATCTCGATGGAGAGGTAGTTTATTTTTAAGATTTCCAAGAAATAAAACACTCTAGTTTTATCCATGCCATTACTAACTTCCCTTGTAGATCCTTGACTCCACCTAAGTTAGCCTATACTATACAGATTTGTATCATTCAAAAGACTTCTGAATCCTACACTTTTATTACATTTTCTCTTGTTTTAGAACCAAAACCATCATTAGTAAGTATGATGGAAGTAAATTAGGAGTCATGTGACAATCTAAAGTCCATGATACAGATTAGAGAAGCTAAAAATTCATAAAGTGGCATGTGTGAGGCCCATTAGAGAGGATTTAAGCATTGGCCATGGTGGGAATGGGTACAATGATGTATGAAGTGCTTTATTAATGGCTTGATAAAGCTTATGAGGTATATTTAAGGTGTAAAATAATGGCTTAGTGGCCCATCAAGTTAAACTTAGGCCTCATTAAGATCAAAATTATTACTTTTAGGATATATTCATAATCTTCAAGAGACATTAGCACATGGACACCACACCAACATATATATAGACCTTTATGACCTATCAAAGACCTTAATTGGACCCCAAACACTCTCATGTTATTCTTAAAATCATTCAAATGAACATACCTTACATAATTGTGTAGAACTGAGGTATTCATGATTTTTCATTAGACTGTCTTGTCAACTCACCTCCATCATGGCACCTTTGAATGTTGAATCTTTATCAAACTAACCAAGGACTCTTTATACATGTTCAAACCTTATGAAAACACTTGATTTAGGTTGAATTATAGGTAAGGAATATCATCAAGTAGTGTTATAACATGAAAATACATTGAACTATTTGAACAACCCAACCTCACAAGGTGAATAACAACCATGAGGACTAATGATCTTATATCAGGACTCTAAGACTTTAGGTCAACCCCTTTCTAGGTATGAGACTATAAAGTGGTCAAAAAGAAGGAAATGTATTTATTTCCTACATGAGTGTTAAAAATTTGATAAATGAATTGAAGGGAGAAGTGTTCTTTCCTTGTGTAATTATTTAGCTCTCTATAATCCATAAAAAATCATCATTTACCATTATTATTTAGCATAATGACAAATGTTGATACCCATTAGCCTAAATCCAAGAGATTTTGTAATTTAATATTCATAATTTATTGAACAACAAGGTTTACTTGTTATTGTGGTTGTTGAATGGGTTTATATTATTACGTTATATAGATGTGGTGAGTAAAAAAATTTGGGTGAAGGCCTCTCATGTCATGGTAATCCCATAAGAAATCAGTCTTATGTCTTTGTAGCATGGTTTCCAATTAGATTTCTTGTTGGGAGTCCAGTTTGTTGTTTATGTTGAGAAGATGTCTTGGTAGTATGTCCACTTATTTGGATAAGAATGCCATAGACTCAATGTTATCTAGAAGAGTGCTAAGGAAATAATGGTATGATAAGAACTGATGGAAAGTTATTATATCTTCCCTAGGGTTTGATAATTATTATATTATAAATATATTGGTAAGGGGATAACACATGCATTTTAGAAGATTTTTGGCATGCATACCAACTTTTTAAATGTTTTGCATGATGTTAAAAGTGACTGTTTCTTCATCTTGTATTTTAAAAAATGGGCTTCATTAAATGGTAAACAAATTGTATAGGGGATCTTGTTCTTCATCCTCATCCTCTACCTAAGGATATTATTCTAATTGAGATAAAAGTTGGGTAGGTGACTATAAGACTAGTTTTTTCATGTTATTTATATCGTAAATTAACATATTTACTAACCTATAGCCAATGAATGCATCAACTATAGATAACCAAGACCTATCTAAGATAAGAGGGTATCCTCCTATATTATCCTTTGGTTTTAATATAATTAAATATAATAGGTAATCCCATGAATAAACTGATATGACAAGGTCTTTAATCAACCCTTCAAGTTTGACAATTGATCTATTTACCATTTGTAAAATAGTGGGGGTGTGATGAAGGGAAGTAAGTCTTAGTTTATGCATGGTTAATTTGGTTATGACATCAATGGAAACATAAAAATCTATTAATTTTATTTTAATGAGTGTGTCATTAATGTAAACATCAACAATTGGGCTACTTAGATCAGAGTATTTGGGTGGGACCATGTTTCCTAGCATAATATCTACAAGTTGTCCAACCACTTGCATTTTTTGGGGGCTTTCCTTAACCAACCATGTTTATTGAGCATAAATATTAGAAAACCTTGGTATATATGGTGACATATTTTATACCTTGAAATAATGTAATTTTGACACATACATTCTTAAGTTGACCAACAAAGTAAAATTTAGATTCAGATTCTTATTTTTGTAATTATAATATTTATGTAAAATCCAGATTGTTTCTTGGGAATTGGATGTGCTTGGCTATGGGGTGGGTTTTTATTGGATTATTGTGGGTTAATTATGGTATCAATAACCTCTTCTATAGGTTATCTTATTATGGGTGGAGTGTAATTTTTGAGTGTTATTCTTGAACAAAATTGTATATTTTCAACTTCCACTGAATATGTGAGATATGTCAATTATTCATTATTGTATGTACGCTGAAACAACTTATTATTTGGGTTGGGTGTAGGTTGGGTAGTTAATTTTGAGGCTTTAGGTGGAGGTAGAGTGGGATATTTTAACATTAAGTCTGGTTGTGGCTATAAGCATGGTTGTGGTGGTTGTTGGAAATCAATATCAGGGTTTATCCATGGTTAATTTCCATTTCATGGTTTTTTCCATATGTTGGAAGGAGGGTACAAGGCTGATATTGATTTGTGGTTTGCCATGGCTAATTTTGGACTATAGCCAATTGGTTTGAAATTGATAGATTTGTTGTAACCAATTTTTTCTTTGAAATTTTTGTCAATTGGCCCATGGTTGAGAGATTTTTTGAGGCCAATTTGGTTTTGGGGTGACATTTAATTCCAAGGATTTGATGTATATTAATAATAAGGAACAAATTTGAAAAATATAGAATTTGGTGACATACCTAGATTTTTGGTCTTTGAGACCATGGATTCATTTGAGCTACATAAAAAATATGATCTTCATCTCCTCATATTGTGTGGATATCCAAAACATTAGCATCTTCCTCATTTATTTTGGCCACTTTTACCTAAGCAACATGACATTTATAGTTTGTTTTATTTTTACAACAATCTGAGCAATTTATGGTCAAAACATGTTTGGTTTTTTATTAGTTTCTTAGATTATGTAGTGTGTCTAATTATGTATCCAAGTGATTAATGATGTATTTTTTAATATCTTACATGTCAATATATACATGGAAATAAAAACAATAACTTGTGCATTTGACTTCTTGAGGTCTTGCTAAGACAATTGAGGTAATGAATAAATGGATGGACAAATATACATAAAGGGTGGATTGATTTGAGGAATGCGGTTTTAGATGACATGTGGTAGGGGATGATTGTGATAAAACCAAAAGATCTCTACCATGTTAATATTTTTTTTTAGGGTGTTGATTTGGGAAGAGATAAAACTCCAAGCTCCATTTGTGTCGGTGATAGTAAGGAGGTGAATCTCTTGATTAATGCCGAGGATAACAAAATGGGTGTGATTGGGTTAGATAATTATAGTAATGTGGTAAAATATATCAAATTATATATGCCATTTTAATTTCATACACAAATTAAATGATAATGTTGTACCTAACCTCCCCTTTTTCTTCTTAAAGAAAAGGGGACCCACTTTTTTAGATTTTAGCCTTGATTGTTGAACCTTTCTTCTATATGATTGTGCAAATTCTTGAAAGGGTTGATACCCAATATTTATACTTAGAATAAATGAGCATAGTATTATGTATTTTATGGAATAATTCTATTAATGTTTTTTGGGAGTTTTTAAAACTATGCAAGTTTTCTAGGACTTAGACTATTTAGAGAAATTTATTCAATAACTTATTCATCAGGTTTTTTGTTTGGGAATTTTGTCTAATAGAATTTGGTATTTAGGTTTTTTGTATTGGGTATTATATCTAAAAGATTATTTGGCATTTTTTCATCAGGATTTATGCAAAAAACTTATTCAACATTTGTGCATCAGGCCTTTTTTCTCAGGACTTTTGGGTCTTTAGAACTTTTGTTCCAAATAGATTTGGTCTTCAGAGTTTTTGCAGTGGACATTTTGTCTAAAAAAATTATTCCAAAATGACTTATCTTTATTTAAAATTATATCTTTAGACTTTTTGTTTGGATATTTTATTTGACAAATTTTTGGTCTTTGGGCTTTTTGCATCAGACATTTTGGATGATGGACCATAAGCTTTATATATACTTTAGAGATTTTGTTTGGGATTTTTGTTTAGACATTTTTTTTGAAAAATTTGGTCTTCAGGTTTTTTGTTTAGGTCTTTTTTAAATACCAATCCCAATACAAAACTTGATACCCGACTCTCAGATGTCAAAATCTTGCTTTACTTAGCCGATCAAAGCCAAAATACTTCATGATACTTGTTAATGCTACCCACCAACTAAAACTAATGAGAGATTTGAACTATGTTTAAAATAAAAAATAGGTGAACATTGATCATTTATAATGCACAAACTAAAATTCAATGCTAAAAGCTATATACATGATGTGAAGCTATTGAAGCCTTTATTACTTGATGATGAATTTACACTCAAATTTGACTGCTATCCTATGCAAAAAAATACCTATCTACCAATGAGATTACTACAAGTAAAATCAATGACTCAAAATGGAGAATTATTCATAGAGCACGTAGAGAAGATTGTAGACACTACACATAATAGCAATGGCATCTTCATCCAAACCATTTAGGAGAGAAGTTCTACCATCACCATATTCTATTAAGGATGTAATAGAATTTATGGACACTATCTTTAATGTCTCTATTTTTGATAATAGGTATGAAAATTATTCAAAATTATGGGATGTTGTCAAATTTTTTGACATATTTTCATTGGATGGAAACCTCTCTCCCTCAAAGTGACTATTCATCAAGGATTTTCTAGCACTTAAAAGACAAGGATTATATTTTTCTATAACCAAACCTAAGGTGATGCCATGCATCGACCTCCTTCAAGACTTATTATTCATAGGAAAAGTCACACAAGACACTTTTTGCATCATAATGGTAACCCAATAATTATAGCATGCATTATAGGAGCAAACTTTCAAAGATATTTTGTCATTACCAATACCAAATGCTTACTTTGATAAATATAGACTAAGTTCATGGAATCAGGAGAATTTAATAGAAAAGGTGATGCCTTCATGGCTCTTCCCTAATGAAACCATTACATTTAAGGGTAATAATCCTAAGAATCCCACCCAAATCAACAAGTTTAGGACGGAAGTATGAATTTTCATGGCACTTCTCAATAAGCTTATAACATGCCCAGTATCCATTTCCTAAACTTGGACTGGGTACTCTTGTTACACATGATGCTAATCAGTGATGCCACATTTGATTTGGGGGAAATTATTAGTTTCTATGTGAGAGAGAAGTTCATACATAAGGACAAGCGTCCCACTCTAATAGTCCACTTTTATATGATGTATCTTTTGCATGTTATCATGGGAACATTATTCAAAGTCCTCAATGAGCTATGGAGCCCAGCCACCAATTGTATCAAAAATCAAGTTTTCGATCACTTATATTTTCTACATGTTTATGCTTATACTAAAAATATGGTGAGGATTATTGAGGATGTTTATCCTCAAATTTGAGAAGCAATACATGGTTATTCAATGCTCAGGGTCAGAGTAAACATTGTGAAGATGCTATCTTCAAGGGGTGATTATTTTCTATATCCAAATTAAAACATTATCATGATCTATGGGCACAATTTTTATCCCCTATTCATTCTAAAGTATGTGCTTAACAAATTGTCTAAGCAAGAAATTATTTTCTAGTTATGTGGACAATAGAGGAGAATCTGACCAAAAACAAGAAAAACATGTTATTTGACCACCACGTGGTTATTGGTAGAACAGTTTACATAATGAGGAAATAATTTAGAGATATATGCAGTAAGAAGAAGAGTTACCATTTTCCCATAGTCACACATAAGGACTAGGATCCTCATGGTGCCATCTAAAAGCATATTCAGGGCCTTGGTATCCCTTACCAGCACGTTCACTATGATTATGATTTTTTGTTCATGAATACAAAGAATGATGAGGAGGTCTTGGAAATGGAAAGGGTTATTGGTTTTAAGGAGGATAAATTAAGGGTGATCCAATAGTAACTTTAAATCACTATGAATGAATTACATGGTAGAATGCCACTCTTTTCAAGGTGGATGCACTCAAACTTTTGGAAAGGCCAGGTAATAAATAAATTTAAGGAGAAAGGAGATCCATCACAAGGACTCCCTTTCAATATAAAGGATATTAAAAATAAATAAGGGTTGACTAATACTAAACCTAGTATAGCTCTAGGATCCCCCATCAATCTGGATTCCTTTGATGAGGAAGAGCAAGGACAAGAAAAACTAATTGCTAGTAGAATTTAAATGCCTATAGCTACTCCCTAGGTACAAGATTCTACATCTTCAAGGGTAGCCATAGATAAATCAGCTACCTCAGTTCATCAAGGCTCCTCCTCATAACTAAATACTACCATTTTATACAAAAGAAATCCTAGGACTCCTCCCATAGGCAGTCTTACAATAATATATGGGGCTTTACTACCCAAGTACCAAGAACATGAGACCATCATCCTAAAAAAATTGAATGATTTAAAATTATCCAAGGTAAAATATGCTAAAATTAAGTTGATCAAAAAGATTAAATTTGATCAAATCATTTAGGAGGCCTCATATAATTTTAAGCAAATTATGTAGGGGTTATCGTTGGAGGATATAGAGGTCGAGTTAAGCCTTGCTAGAAAGAAGGTCACTAAAGTTGAGATCTTTAAGATCAACTTCTAGATGACCAAAAAAAAGCATGAAAAGCTTCTAGGATAACTCATTAGGATACATAGATCACCTATTTTGAACATGGAGATAATTAGGCAACAACATGATGTTTCACATAAGTGTTGGATCAAAATAGAAGTGAAGAAGTAGTCTCAAGCTACCACTTCCAGTTCCACATCAACAACCATAATCATGATGTCGACTAAAGTCCATGTAGCCATCCAGACATCAACATATCCTTGAAAGGCTAATATTTTTTCATGAACATTTTGTAGTGGTGTATATATTTTATATATCTATAGTTTTTATAGTTTGAATCATATTGTAAAGTTGCCTATTCATCTTTGTACACATGCACACATTGCATGAATTTTGTAAAGGCTAACTTAGACTATTAACAACTACAAGATAAACTTTATATGGTTTTTAACATAGTTATAACTCAAGTTTTAACTATGACATGTAATGAATTTTTCATGAACTTGGAGGATGAGGTGACCCTTTCTCCAAGTCTATTTAAAAACTTGTAATCCATAGTTTTGAATTGTCAAAGAATTTTCAATAAACAGGAGTGGAAGCAATTTCAGTTATCAACTCATGTGTTTGTGTATTTTATTTCCAATGTTTGTGTAATTAGTTTTTATTTCTTTGATTGTATAATTTAATAACTCTTAGTGTGAAAAAACTATGAAGGATTTCTATTTATCTTGATTGATATGTTAGTCTTAAATGTGCAATAGCTATTAAAGGATTAGTAAATTACATTGATTATTGATAATTAAGTTGATTGATTCATATTATTAAGTGTGTAGAAGTTATTTAATTTGATATAGTTTTATGTGTGTGTGTAATAGCTACCCTAAAAGGATCAACCTTTGATTTAATCCTATGAGTTTCCTATATCAATATCATCCTAGACTACTTGACCATGTCTGAATATATATGTGTAATAGCTGATAGCAAATGACATAGGTTTTGAGACCACTTATCCACTTAAAAACCAACTAGGGAAGTGATTCTTAAAGACCACAGAACCTTCCTTTTTTTCTCTATTGTTCCCTCTTTTTTTAGTTTATTTTTGAGACCTACCCACTAAAAATTAGTAAGCATCCATCCAACAAATCATATATATATATATATATATATATATATATTACTACCTTTTTAGAGACTACCCCTTTTTCCAAAAACCTGGTTAACAACCTGCATGCCCTACCTGTTATTTCATCAACTAGTTTTTAAGACCGCATACCTGTAACTCATGCCCTAGAGTGGAGTTCACCTCCATTGAGATACTAAAATGTTAGAGGCTACCTTGTTATGATATTATTTTGGTTAAAAACATCATCAATATATATTATGATGAGTCTAGACCCAAGGATAAAAGGTAAGAGGATATTGATGACTACGCTTGGATAATGTTGTATTGGTGACCTTGGTTTTGGGGTAAAGTGACTATGGGAGGATCAAGAATACATTAATACTCATTAATAACATCAATGTAATTAAAAATGAGGTGTTTAATGGTGGTGTAATAATTTATAAATTAATCTCTACGTTAATGTCACTTTTTAAATTACTTCCAAGAACAAGTTATTTAACCCTTAGGGAAAAGACCAACTCTAATGAGATAAGGATGCTCTAGAAGTGTCATGAAAGAGGAAAGAAAAATTATTGTAATGTGTAATAAACCATATGAGTTTATAAAGATAATTTTTTTTGAATGATATACTTGATTTTTTGAGTGTTTAAGCAAGGTTTGTGGCTTATGCTCATCTCGACAATGATTTTATGGACATTTAAGTTTTGTTTTGAAAATATTTGATAAAATAAAGTGCATTACTCTAATTTATAAAAGTGAAATACTAAAATAAATAAAACAATGAATACTAAAATTTAATGAAATTAAAGTTTTTTTTAAAAAAAAATTCCAATGTTTTGAATGTATGCAAAGTTAAAACTGAAATTCCAAAGGTAACATGCAACTACTAATTTTGGTAGTTTTTCTTAGGCATGAGATGATTTGTATAATGTAAGTTAAATGAACTAAGATATCTCTTTGATTATTTTATTAAAAAAAAAATGATATCCTATTATTTAATTTATGTTTTTATAACATGTAAATGAAAAATCTAAATCTAAAACCCTCACAGGTAAGATTACTAAGAATTCAAAAACATTGTCTCCACATATGCAAGCTAGAAACTAGTTTTAAAAGTATTTGAATGTTTTTATATGAAATGGAATGATATATGGATGAAATTATGAAAATATAATATTCTTATTTTCTAAATTTAGTGTTTCAAAACATTGTTCTTTCACTAAGATAGATTCAGGATCTAGCATGCATAGTTTTAGCTATATAATTTGCCTATGTTTTTATGGGTGTTTGATGCAAGTTGTTTGTGAATATAAAGTTGTAAAAAACTGAAAATAATTTTTTTTATGATGGTTTTAATTACTATTTTTTATTTATTTACCCTAATATATGTGTAAAAACTAGGTTCCTTCAAAGTAACTAAAATACAATTTGCAAAGTAAGAGATCTAGACTATGTTTTTGGTGAAATAGAGGAAAGAGAGAGAGATTTATTTTATTTTTAATTTTATAATATTTATGGAATATAAATATAATATATTGAATAAATTAAAATAAAATATTCTAATCTAGTAAATGAAAATAAATCTGAAATAAATCCTCCAACCTAGTCAATGGTTTTAATCAAACAAAGGCAGAGATATTTTTTTATGTTGAACATTCTCAGTAATATAACTCCTCCACTCAATGTAACCATATAAAATATTTTCCAAAGGATAGTATAAAAACAAGGATAATAAGGAATACACAACCCTAGAAAAGAGTGTGGTTTGAATATAGTTGATTGATCTATAAATAACAAAGAGTGTGTTATTGATCTAATGGAATCTATCCTCTAAAACTATGTAGAATAACCACAAAGATGACCAAATATGGAGTTTTTTTTTTATAAAACTTAAATTAGTTAAATTTAGGTTTTTTAGAGATTGAAAAATCCAATTTTCAATGCAAAATTTGGATCCAACATTCATCTAAAACATAGATAATTGTGGGAGAAGCAAGGAGGTTGCAAAGATGAGTTAAACTATTGGTTAACTAAATGCTAAACTTATGAGGGATAGGGGGTGATAAAAAAAAATAGTGGGATTGACTTGTGATATCATGAAGGTGAAAAAAAATACAAAT